>VZRJ01000587.1:147089-162426 GCA_013397565.1 Ptilonorhynchus violaceus | reverse complement strand
AAGAAAAAAAAAAAAAAAAAAAAAAAAGGGAGAAAATTTCCTTTAAATGAGAATTTGGCTTTGACCCTCCGAGAGTGGCAGCCTGCTGGAATATCCAAAGGTTTTTGTGTTTTATGGAGCAATAAACTGCAGGGAGGTTGGAGTTTGTGGTGTCTCAGAGACTTTGTTGAGCCTGGAAATCACATGGCTGAGCGAGTGGCACGGCAGAAATGTTTGGCACTGCTCCCCACTGGCGAGACAAACGAGCGAAAAAAGGGGAATTTCTTACACAAGTGGAACCCAATTAATGTCAGCAAGAACTTGTCAAATTTATGGCTTGATTTGTCTCAGGCAAGGGGTGGGACTGACCCTTTCCTGCACCTTCTGGGCCAGTTCGGTCATAAATTCACTGGTCAAGTCCAGTTCTAGGCAGGGGCATGTCCAAGGTCCTACATCCAAGCCAAGGGTGGTGGGGGAGCGGCAGAAAGCTCCTGAAAACACGGGAATTCTTGGATCGATGACTCCAGTGATTCTTGTAATCAACTGCATTGATCGATTATCTAAATTGATCCAGAATCAACTTAAATCAAGAACTGATCTGGAGATCTAAAAGGGACAAAGAGCCTGGTCCAAAGCCTTCTGAAGATCACCAAGTAGGATTTGCCTTAGGGTGTGGCCATTTCTTGGGCTGATTTATCCAAAAATTAATTAGGTTGGGAAAGACCTCTGGGATCATCAAGCCCAACCCTTCTGTGCTTATTTAAACCACTTGATAACCCATTATCTCTTTTGGGGTTTTATCCTGTCAGCCACTTAAATCCCTGTGTAATTTTGATCTCGTGTTTGGACAGTCTCATCTAAGATGCCAAATTAATGCACAAAAAAACATCCAGAGACCACCAGAGGCCTATTTAGGTATTTTCTTAAAAACACTTTTCTGCAGAAGTCGTGACTTTTTCACGGAATAAAAAGAAAACCCAAAAGGGTTTGTAAAAAGGCATCGAAACACAGCTCCATTCTTCTCCTCATGCAAAGGGTGCCGAGGGTCAACGGGAGCAAATCCCCCCGACAAAACGAATTTGGGTAAATAACCCAGCATTTCCACACCATTTCCCCTTTTTTAAACTTTTCCTGCAAGGCTGCTGGAATTCCTGGGCATTCTTATTATTGTAACACCCCGGTGGGGGCTGGGCTTGCTCCCTTGGAGAAGGATAATTGTTTTCTTCCAGCGGAATTATTGGCACTGGGTTGTATTTGATCACTCTTCAAGACTTTCTTCTCTTCACACCTTTGGAGAAGTTCCTTGTAAAGTTTTATGGGCTCTGTTTTAATTGTCCCTGCTCAGGTCCAGGTTGATTGGTTTGATTCATTTCTTTCCAGTTTGGGGAAGGTTGAGGGGTTTTTTGGCTTTTCTTTTTTTATTTCTTTTCAAGGGGAATTGGTTTCGGGCTCTGGTTGTCAAAACTCTGCATTTCACACAGTTGCACCTTTACAATTGTTTAAAGTTGTTCTAAATTGCTGCTTTTAGAGTGGTTTGGGTTGGAAAAAACCTTCAATTCCCACCCCCAACACCTTCCACTATCCCAGGCTGCTCCAAGCCCTGTCCAACCTGGCTTTGGACACTTCCAGGATTGAGATATCCACAACTTCTCTGGGAAATTTTTTCCAGGGCCTCACCAGCCTCACAATAAAAAGAGAAAACAAGGAAATAAATTAAATATCAGATGTGGGTAACATCAGATTTCCAGTTTAAGGAGCAGAGTTTGGATCCTTCCGCATTTTAGCTCTGGGTCACTTCCCATGAGCATCAGCTTTCCTTGGATGGATCACCTGAAGGAACAAGGACCCAATCCCGAATCTGCTCAAGATGAGGAAAAATCTTAACAAAATATCTGTGATAACACTTTAACAACCTTTTCCTGAACCCCTCAGAGCAGGTGCTTTGGAAAGAGCTCCATTTCCCCCATCCCAGGAGGAGCCAACAGCGAAGGAAGTTTGGAGAAATGTGCATTTTTCCCGAGGAACGGCTCATGAAACACCAACATGCTTCCTTGGGAGAAGAGAGCCAAAGGAATACTCATTTCCTGCCAAGCTTGAGCAATCCCTTCCTGGGAATTATGCTGCTTGGATGTCAGGGATGGGGAGCAGTCACAAGGACATGACAGCTTTAAGATCCGGTTTATTATTCTCACCACTTTATTGGAGGTGGAATAAGGGAGCTGGATGTCATTAGGAAGGGGAATATTTCCATATATTTGCCTGCCAGAATCCTCCCTTATAGATCTGGCAACTTGCAAGGTGTCAGACTTTGAAAACCTGTTCTATGCAAGCTTAGGAGTTATTTTTAGAACTTCCTTACAATTTATGGCAGATTTGTGCTTCCTGTTTTTCCTTTGGACCTGCAGGGTTGGCTCAGATCGGTGCCCTGAGTCCAAAAGCAGATGGATGTTGTCAGTCCCGTGAGCAGCCCCTGGAATTCCCTGGAATCCCTGGGAGAGCTGCTGGGCTCGGCCTAAACTCAGCTGCCTTCACACAGGGGCGTGGAGCTGCGCTTGTGGAAAATATTCCATCCCTGGAAGTACTCAAGCATTAGATGGGATATTGGGAAGAAATTGTTCCCTGGGAGGGTGGGCAAGCCCTGGCACAGGTTGCCCAGAGAAGCTGTGGCTGCCCCTGGATCCCTGGAAGTGTCCAAGGGCAGGTTGGACAGGGCTTGGAGCAACCTGGGATAGTGGAAGGTGTCCCTGGGTGGGACTGGATGATATTTAAGGTCCCTTCCCACCCAAACCATTCCATGATTCTGTGATGTTCCCCCTTGCAAGCTTCAAATTCTCCCTCTCCATCAACGCTGTCCCAAAGACCAGGCTGGCAATTTTTTGGGATACCCACAATCCTTGTGGCCTCATCCCTGTGAGAAACGATGCCTCCTCAAATCCTCATTCCTGCCTTGATGGACTCACCCATTAAATCCCAGTGGAAAGACCCGACAGCCCCACACCACAACCGAGCTGGGTTTTTCGTCAGAAAATATTACAAACACCACTTCCTAAAATAAAAAAGGGATCATTTAACTTCTTTTTCCCCCCGAGTGAAGCCCTCGCAGGGGGAGAACAGTAACGCTCTGTGGGCTGAGTGGAGCTGTTAAACCCAAACTGCCCTTCCCCCAAACACACTTCAGACAGAGGCCATAAAACCCTGCCTGATGTTGTTTGTTCACTGTAAAATTCCGGGAACAATCGGCTCACCTTTGGGCCTTTGGAAAGGTAAGGAAAGCCAAGGTGTGAAGCCCGCTGTCACCAGGCTCGTTAAGGCATTATTTACCACTCCGAAATGAATTTACATTGATCTTTCGAAACTCTTGCTAACCACAAATGCATTAAAACTAAACAATCTTCATTTGCTCAGAAATAAATGTGTCAGCAGAACCTTGACTTTTGTCCAACGCTGCTCCGGCTTGGAATTCGCGGGAGCTCCGTGTTAAACAGTTTATGGCTTGTCATGCTAAAACATGGTAATTTAATTGCTGATTTATTTCCTTCCTGCGATCGTTTGCGAAATAATTATCTGGAGAAAATATACATTTTTAAAGAACCTCCTGCAAAGTTGTGGCGGCGCTGGGATGTATTCCCTGAAATTGGTTTTTTTCCCTGCATATTAAATATTGTTTAAAAGAGATTTAATGGACGAGTCAGGTAAAACATATTGAGAGAAATCTGAATATTCATCTATTTTCTATGGAGTTGTGGAGGATTTTTTGCAATGTCTGCACCCTTTAGCATTTAAATCAGCAACTTAACTTTTCATTAATGGTTCCAGATCGCCTTCTAAAAAATAATTGATTTTTATTTGTTTCATAACTTTATAACACACTTAAAATACCACGATCCACACCTGATCCAAAGCCAGAGTTTCCCGGTTCACCTCACTTATCCTTGCACTAAGTTTTGGTCGCACCAAGAAATCCAAACCAAAAGGGCAAAGAGAAATTCCTGGCAGTGGCCAGCAGGGATTTGTCGTTGTCCTTTCTTCCCAAGGATGCTGGAGCTGCCCCTGCCAAGGAGGAAAGGCCTGGCTGGGCTGAAAAAGGCAGTTCAGGATACCTGGATGATCCCAAAATTGCCAACAGACCTCCTTGCTGTGCCTGGGAAAGTCATTCCTGCAATCCCTACACTCTATTTAGGATATGAGGAGAGGTGAGGACACTGGACAGGGTTGGACACCTGAAGATCCAAAATTTTCCCAGTGATTGGTTTGAGCTCAAGCACCTGAGACTCTTGAAACTTCATTTTCATGGAATCCCAGAATGGTTTGGGTGGGAAGGGACCTTAAAGATCATCCAATTCCACCCCTGCCATGGGCAGGGACACCTTCCACTATCCCAGGTTGCCCCCAATTCCCCAATATCCCATCTATCCCTGCCCTTTGGCAGTGGGAAGCCATTCCCCCTTGTCCTGTCCCTCCATCCCTTGGGAATTGTCCCTCTCCATGTTTCCTGTAGCTCCTTCAGGCACTGCAAGGCCACAAAGAGGTCACTCCAAAGCTTCTCTTTTCCAGGCTGGACAATCCCAACTCTCCCAGCCTTTCCTCATTTTCAGTTGTGAGGGACAGAAAAACTCAGCACTTGAGAGCCATTCCATTCTTAAGGCATCAAAACAATGTTTTATCGGGATAGAATTATTTTCCTAATTAATAAGTGTAAGCAAAATATCTATGGAAAATTTTCCTGGTGCCTCTGTACTAGGGAATACTGACTGCATTCCAAGGTGTGTAATTGTTTTTTCCTCTAGACGTCGATGCCGTGATTCCCTTTCCAAACCTCAAAATTACATATTTGCTTATTGCTGACATTAATTTCTACTCTAGCATTCCCAAAGTCCCTCAGAAACTTGGGAATGCCTGTCGAAATACAAACTTTGTGTTGCTTAATGTCATTGAGCACAGTTAATTAGAAATCATATTTTGCCCAATTAAGAGGCAATCACGGATTATGGGCCCCGGGATTTTTGCTGGCTTGGAAGCAGAGATGAAAACACTTGCGAAAGTTGTCGAGGGAATTATTATGGAAATTCTTGGAATTACCTAAGTTATCTTATTACTCCAATGCAGACCCTTCATTTCTACTGGGCAAAAGCATAAGGAATAAACTCTTAGCTTTGGTACATTCCCAAGTTTAGGAGAATGAAGGTTTCCAGGGAGCAGAAATAATCTTTATTAATCTTTTATAATTTCCTGCTCTGATTAAGGTGGCCTTGCATTCCTGGACATGTCCAGAGTGTCCCATGTCCTGGGAACAGACCTGTTCAGGAAGTCCAGCAATGAAAGGTTGTTCTGTGCACATCTTCAGAATAAAAATAAAAATCCTGTGGGAAGCTTTGGTTGTGGAGTCTGGATCTGCTTCCAAATTACTCCTGGTTGTTGTGTGCTAAAGGTCCAGAGCACAGGGAAGAAAACCTCAGCTTATCCTATAAAGGTGGTTATAGGAATAAAATAATAACTAAAAATATTACATTTATATTCTGCCTTCCATATCTACAAAAGAGGAATTCCTACATGGAAAGGGTGGTCAGGCATTGGAAGGGGCTGCCCAGGGAGGTGATGGAGTCCCCATTCCTGGAGGTGTCCAAGGAATTATTGGATCATGGAGTCCAACTGCTGGCATTTATTATTATTATTATTATTATTATTATTATTATTATTATTATTATTAAATGGATGTGGCACTCCGTGCCCTGGGTTGGGTGACAAGGTTGGGATCACTCACAGGTTGGACTCAATGATCTTGGAGGTCTTTTCCAACCTCAATGATTCTGGAATTCTGCGATAATAAATTCACCCTTGCCCAACCCTATTCCTTTCCCTCCATTCCCACCCCCTTCCCTTTCCATTTCCCATCCCAGCTCTGCTTGGATAACCCCAAGTCACAGGAGGTGCCCCAGAGCTGTCAGAAAAGTGCTAAAAGTCCCCCCTCGTTAGCATCCATCGTTCAATTACGGGAATAAATAGCGACCCCAAGGTTCATTGGAACCGGCTTTGCTTCCCACATTTCCACAGTTTAAGATGGAAGTCGCAGAGGAAATGTGGCGTGGAGAAGGCTCCCATATTCCCTGCTAATGGGAGAAAGGCTTCAGTCTCCTCTGCCCTGAGCTCATCCAACCCCAAAGTGGTTTAGTGGGAATTTATGACTCACATTAGGGCTGGATTTTGAAAGGCTCTCATTAAAAATTAACGTGTGGCGAGGGGAGAATGCACAACAAGTGAGCAGGTTGGGGATTTATCCCTCAGAATCTGCTCCAACAGGCCTTCCCGTCCTGCCTCTGGATGCTCCAAGGTGGAATTCACCTGGAACGTCCCAGGTGAGGCAGTGCCGTGGTCGTATCCAGCCGCTCTCCGTGAGGATTCGGGTCTTTGGGAGAGCTGAGTGGTTTCTCACAAATCTGAATAATTTATTACCGATGTTCTCAGCATTGATTAGTGTCCTTTTGTACCAGAATGTCTTTGGGATAATGCTTCATTCCTTTAATGTGAAAACTCCAGGAACCAGCTGTTGCCCGGCTTAATGGAAAAATCGCTTTCCTTTTGATCAGGTGGATAAAATGATGGATATAATGGAGAAATAATTAGACTTTTTCCCCCCTCTCTCAGGTATGCACAGCATTAACACGGAAAGGAGCAATCAGGAGACAAGTTAACAATCCAAAGATTTCTGGGATCTGGGAAGAGGCTCTTCCTAAAGATCACCTCGCCAGGATCATTCCTTGGGACAAAAATCCCCCAGCCCGCAGGCAGAAGCATCCCCAGTGCCTCGTTCTGGTCTGTCCCCAGGGAAATCCTGCCTGGATCCTTCCATGGCACTCTTCCCGTCATCGGGATCATTAAATGACTCCCCAGCACTCCAGAAATTAATAGGCCCACGTGGGAAAAGGGAGGGAAAGAGGAGCTGTTGAGGGCAATAAAGAGGCTTGGGAGAATCAGGAATTGACCCCAGGAGGCCTGGAATCCACAAGGGTTGTCCCTTTCCAGGGGTTGTGGAGGGATCCAGACAAATTCTACATTCCAGGAGATTCAATCTATAAAACAAACACAAGCACACACATGGAATTTTAATAATATGCAAATGACAGGAGCAGTTCCTTCTCTTTCCCGATATTTTTTATGTAGATTGACACAAGTCCCTCTTCTTTCCTGATTTTTTTTTAACGTAGATTGACACCAAAATATGTTTGTGAAAGGAAAATAATTTTTCTTTTGGTGACAAAAATGCCTTTCAACTCAAATCTCTTCATTAAGACCGTTTTTTTGGTGCTAATTAAGCCTTATTTGGAGAAAAGGGGGAAATCCAGGTTTAAAGTAGAGGAAATAATTAAAAACTTTGGATTTGAATGTAAACATTGGCAGAGAATGAGGTGCTGAATTTCTTTGTTGTAGTTTCTGTTTAGTTTTGAGGTGATTATTAAATGTTCCCTGGGTCATGCAATATCCGAGGCTCCAGACACCTTTTTATTTCAGGAGCATTTTTCCCTCATGGAAACAGAACTTCTCTGGCTCGGTTTGGGCAATAAAGCAGGAATAATTTCACTGAGTTAAGGTCATTATGCTCCCAGTAAGAATATTCCCTTTGGGATTTGATGTATATTCCTTATAGAACCTGACTTCAACCCTGCAAAAAATTCATTTTTAACTGCCCTGGTTGTGCTTCCTTATTCATTTGGATTCTCCAATAAATGGTGTTCGGAAAAATTACATTTGTTTCTTCACATACAACTGCAGGGATTGAAGGGATTTAATCCCAGAGGCTGTTTCTGAAATTATTGCACAAAAATAGAAAATCTCCTGCCCAAATCCACAACTTTCAGACAAACTTTCTGCTTTATTGATACCCAAATAATCAGAGTTTGCTTGTCAAATACAGGGATTTTAAAGCTCATCCAGTCCCATGGGCAGGGACACCTTCCACTATCCCAGGGTGCTCCAAGCCCCGTCCAGCCTGGCCTTGGACACTTCCAGGGATGGGGCAGCCACAGCTTCTCTGGGCAAGAATGAATATTATTATTATTATCATAATTATCATTATTATTGTTATTATTATTATTATGAGCTTGATGGGGTTTTATTATCAATAAATATCTGTACAAAGCTGTGCAGGAAAGGTTTGCCTTCCCAGGAATTTTCTCAGGACTCACGATGCTGGATGTTATCCCATTCTGTGCTTCCCCCTGGAAGATCCGTATGGGGCTGCCACCATCCCACAGTGGCTGGGATCACTGGGAATGTTCCCCTGGAGAAGAGAAGGCTCTAGAGAGACCTCAGAGCCCCTTCCAGTGCCTAAAGCGGCTCCAGGAGAGCTGAGAGGAACTTGGGACAAGGGATGGAGGGACAGGACACAGGGAATGCCTTCCCACTGCCAGAGGGCAGGGATAGATGGGATATTGGGAAGGAATTGTTCTCTGGGATGGTGGAGAGGCCCTGGCACAGGATTCCCAGAGAAGCTGTGGCTGCCCCTGGATCCCTGGAAGTGTCCAAGGCCAGGCTGGACAGGGCTTCGAGCAAGCTGGGATAGTGGAAGGTGTCCCTGCCCATGGAAAGGGTTGGAATGGGATGACCTTAAAGCCCTTCCAACCCGAACCATTCCCTGCTCTGAGCACCTCAAGGATCTGCTGCCCCCTCCCTGGCTGCTCCAACCCTCGGAATCCAACTCTGGACAACACAACTCCCAACTCCAACGTCGGAAAACTCTTTAATATCCCGGAGACCTCGAGGCAGAGGCCGAGCTTGTTTATCCCTGGCAGCGCGCGACGGCTCCGCTTTTCCACGTCTAATTCCCGAGTGCTTGAGCGCTCCGAGGAAATTCTCCGGCCCATTCCCTATTCCTCCTGTATCCAATTAAGCTTTCAAAGGAGCGAGGAGCTTGAGCACCCTTTTACCAAGTGCTGCTCCATCCCGGAGACTTCCCAGGCAGCTGCTCCCGAGTAATTGAAGCCATAATGCGCCCAAAAATGCCTTTTCTAATGGTTGCCTCGAAGATTTATCTTTTTTTAAATGTAATTAAAAAGTAGATTTAGAAATATGCTCGGCAACCCGAAGGATTAAATATTAATACGGGGCATAATTAATAAATGATACATCTCTTGATTACTAATGGGTTATTGACTCTAAAAGCCCGGCATTATGGAATATCAGGGCAAACAAAGGCTTTGGGGGAAGATTTGGAAGTTTCCAGGATGAAGCTGCATCTTTGGCCTCCTGCAAAGTTTTAGCTCTTTTAAAACGCTCCCAAATGCAAAAAAACTAGCATTAAACTGAAATATATGGTTGTTTTAACCCATTTTTCTGTGTTTTTAGCATTTATTCCCCAGTGAGGTCTCACCCTGTGGGTTTTTCACCAGAATTCTGCTTAAAAAGCTGTTTTGTCTTAAAATAAATGAAATTTCTTGCAATTTATCCCGTGGTATTGTTGTTATCAGCTGATTTCTTCCCGAAATATTAAACCCCTTTGAGAGAAGCAGGACTCTGGGTGTGTCTGCTGAGTGCGCCTTGGTAATAAAGCGAAAATGAGAAATATGTGAACTGTTCACCAAAATTCTTAATCCAAAGTATTATTAGTAAAAAATATTAATTCAAAATATTGAAGAAAAATCGTTGGTATCTCTGAAACTTTTGGGACAAGCAGCGATTTTGAAGGATAACATTTGGTTTTTTGCAAGAAATTAAAGCTAAATAATGGCAGCATTGACAATTCCGGATGGTAAAACTGCAGAGCCTGGAGAAAACATGGAATTAGGGATTTAATTATAGTGGGAGATCCGATGTTTGAGACATCAAAATTCCAACAGGAGGGTGACCAGTGGGAAGGGTCACCTCATACCCCTAAATCTGAGGAGGTAAAACTGGACAGGAAAATTCAATTTATTGTGGAAGAGGCTGAGAATGAGAATATAATCAAATGTTTTAACCCAGGGATTTTATCCTTGGGAAAAAAAATCCAATCTTTTTTCCTTTGGATTATAGATATTGTTTATCAAGATCATCTTCAATTTTAATCCTGATTTCTAAGTGTGCTTCCAGCCTTTCCCATTTTATCAACTGCAATTTAATCCCTGGTAGGGATTATTTTATACTCGTGCCTATTTAGGGTTTATTAACTTCAATTAGGTTAAAACCCCTTTTATTCAGGGTTTTGTTGTTGTTTTGTTAATTTTTTTCATTGTATCTTACCTGGCTTAGATTTAAAGGCTGAAAAGAGATAAAACTGATTTTTGATAAGTTATTAATACTCACTTTAAGCCACAATTAAACATTCATTGTCCTTTACATATTTGCACTGTCCTTCACTCCAAGAAAACTTCCTTTTAAATCCATCCTCGCCTCCATTCCAAGCTCTGGGATCCCTTTTCCAGTCTGTCCTGTTTCTAAATCCAAAAAAAAAAAAAAAAATTGCATTTTAGGGGTTAGAATAGGCACCATCCATTAAAAAATGTGATTTTCACAGTAGGTGTTTTACACTTGAATTTTTTGGTATTTAAGGATGATTCCTGAGGGGATTCCATCTACCTGCCTGCTAAACCTATGGGAAAATATTTATTACTGCTTAATTAATCACTGATAACAACCCAGACCCAGCTCAAACCAGAGCACGGCCACTGTTTGAGTTGGATTTTTAAATTATCTTGACAAAATTTCTGTTTTAAAAAATTTAGTTCTAAAATTGTGCTGATTAAAATAACATTTCTTCCAGAAGTGGTTGATTTGTTGCATCAATATCCTCCTACTCACAGCAGTGTCAACGTGCAGCAAGAATATTCATTATTATTTTTATTCCTGTATTTATTTATTTGTTTGTAGAATATTTATTTTGGAGTCTGTGAACGTGCAGAGAGACTTCATAAAAACTGAATTTTCCTTTGGGTAATTTTGTTTGGTTTTCACGATATTCCCTCAGAGAATACAAAATAATAAACAAATAAAATAATATGTTAGTGACTTTTTACTTTTATACTTAAACCTCAAATCTTTGTTTTCACTTTTTTTTTTTTTTTTGCTGGATATTAAAACCAAATTAAATTTATGAATCCCACTGGGAGCCCCAATATTCAGATTTTTCTGAGTGAAACAGGTTTTGTTTAACAGGGGTCACTCCAAGGTGTATCACAAGCAATTTCAGGTATTTCTGGGAGGAAAAAAAATGCACCTTTCATGCTTGATTTATTTATCTTATTTCTGCTTTTTGTCTCATCATGATAAACCAAATTTCTTATTGCAAAATATAAAGATTCACCACAGTTATCAGGCAACTGCAGTCCTAAATTTAGAGAACAAAATCCCCAGTAGTTTCACTATTGTCTCCTAAAATACTTTATTTGGGGAATTTTTGGTTTTAATTCTGATTATTTTCATTGTTTTGAGCCAAGTTTTTTTTCTCCCTGTGAGGAATGACAGGGAGGAGCAATTCCAACATCCACCCCAACACTCTTTGTCTTATAAATGCACAGAAAATTCCATTTATTATTAACCCACTGCATGGAGCAGCTGGGTTTTATCCCGAAGAGCAGCTCCGAGGGAGCTTGGAACGGTTTGGAGCAGCTCCTGCTTTTTTTCTCCAGGTGGAAACCTCAGAGCTTGGATTGACCCTGACTCCCAAACTGGCAGAATGGGAATATTTCCCATCCCAAGGGAGGGCTCCAACCATTCCTTTTCATCCTTCCCTTGGCATAAACCTCCCAGTTATCCCAGTAAAACCCAGTAAAAATGAGAGCACAGAAGGGCAGGTTAGGCACAAAAATGGAATAATTAGGAAATAATCCCTTGGAACTGTTGGGATATATCCCAATAAAACCAAACAAGCATGTGCTGGAAATTAAATCTCCTGGCTGCATTGATTGCTAATGGGTTTTTTTAAAATTCCAGCCTTATTTACTATGGAGGGATAAGAGCTGACTCCGAGCACTTCGTGTCTCCTTCGGAACCTCATGGAAGGAATCTGAAGATCACTCAAATTAAGAGGGGCCGGGTGACTGCTCCCCTGGGGGATCCCGGGAATGTTGGATTTGGCCCCATTAGAGCGGGAGAGCAGCACAGAGCGGGTTCAGCCCAATGGGAGAGACCATTCCATAAAAAAGTAGGAGCTGCTTTTGGTTTTTCTGAAGGAGAGAGGAAAAAAAGGTCCATTCCCATCAGCACCACGCTTTGGTTTTCCTGCTGATTTGTGTTTGTCGTCCTGCAAGCTCCAGGGTTTTTCAGGAAATCTCTCTTGGAATGTAAAATCACCTTTTCCAGGTTATCTGTTTTAAAAAGTAGCAATGGAATCATTCATGTTTGAACAACTCGAGCCCAGGTGTGCCCAGGTGGGAAGGAGGATAAANGCTCTGCTCCCAGGGAACAGGGACAGGAGGAGAGGGAACGGCCTCGAGCTGGGCCAGGGGAGGCTCAGGTTGGACACCAGGAGCAATTTCTCCCTGGAAAGGGTGGTCAGGCCTTGGAATGGCCTGGAGCTCCCATCCCTGGAGGTGTCCCAGGAAGGCCTGGCCGTGGCACTCAGTGCTCTGGGCTGGGGGACAAGGTGGGCATCGGGCACAGCTCGGACTGCATGGGCTGGGAGGGCTTTTCCAACCATCATCCCATGACTCTGTGAAAGACTTCCCGACGGAATAAGAATCTCCAAAGAATCCAAACCCTCATTTACCACGATTCCAAACAGGCACCACATTTTCCTACAGATCAGCAGCCCTGAAATACCCACAGAAGGCACCGCCACAACCTCTGAGTACCCAACCCTGATTGAAAGCCCTGATTAAAGTATATTTTAGTTTTATATCCCCCGGGTGACTTGGCCTCGCGAGCAGAGCTGTCACAGGCAGCAAGAAGTGGCTGTTCTTTCATTATTTTGAACTTTCCCAGCAGGATTCACCGCTCCGGCTTTTTTGAGCCACTTGTGGTTTGGAGCAGGCAGGCCCCATGCATTATGTACTAGCTTGGGTATTTCTACCTTAAATAGGTGGTGGAACTCTGCAGAGACCGAGGAGAACCTGTTGGCAAAACGTGACTCGCTCCAAACCTCAGCACGAAACCTCAAAGCCGAGTTTAGAACGGGTTTGGGGAAAAAAAAAAAAGGGTTTGTGTCTCGTGTCTCTGTGGAGAATAGGGTTGATGGAAAGGGGCCAGCACCTTGGTACGGGATTAAAAAGCCCCGTGTTTTATTCTTCCTGCAGGCTGGCAGGATTCAAAGATCAGGCTGGAAAATCACTCAAGATTAGGCTGAAAAATCACTCAAAATCAGGCTGAAAAATCACTCAAGATCAGGCTGAAAAATCACTCAATATCAGGCTGAAAAATCACTCAAATTCAGGCTGAAAAGGAAACAAAAATAATGTTCTGGCAGAGCACACCAGCATGTGATCGGCATCAAAGGGTCTGAAGGGCTGGAGGAAAGGCCTCAAAATCAAAAGATAAATAAATCCAAGATGTTTTATCGAATCACAGATCCATTAAGGTTGGAAAAGGCCTCCAAGGCCATCGAGTCCAAGCTGTGATTGATTCCCAGCCCAGAGCACTGAGTGCCACGGCCAGGCCTTCCCTGGACACCCCCAGGGATGGGGACCCCACCCCAATGTTTAACAACCCTTTCCATGGAGAAATTCCTCAGCAAATCCCTTCTGCAGGCCTGGGATGGGCTTGGAGAAGAGTCCACAGGCCCTGTCCCTTGTTCCCTGGTGGAGGCAAAGGGACTGAGTGAGATGGTTGAAGGTTAAATCCTTTTTTTATAAAAAAGATTCTCATAATTAAGTATTTTCCACCGTGTTCAGTTTCAGGAAAAGGAGGATATCATCCAACAGGATTGTGAAATACGGGCAGCAAAAATGCAGATTTGTCCAAGTCCCTTAAAGGTTTTTTTTTTCCATTTTATTTTCTAAGTAATCTTATTCTGATCTGTTGCAGAATGTGGTGTTTGGTATCCAACTGTATCCATTTCCTTCCTATTCCTAGAGACAGATTTATTCCCAAAGGGAGGAGGGGGCAGAGAAGGAAGAAAGGAACAATTTTTATAATACTTCCAAATTTTCTAGAAGCATTTAATGAAAGTGTGGAGGAAAATGGAGCCCTTCCTGGTGTTATTTAATACAAGCATTCAAGCAGAGCCCTTACAGTGCTCATAAATAACTGTTTGTACTCACAGGAAGGAAAATTATGTTTTGATGAAAGCTCATTAAAGAAAAAAAAAAAAAAAACCACTTTTTTCTGCTTTACCACAAATGCAACACTTTGCTGGCAGGGCAGGTTTCAGGAAGAGGGCAAACTGCAGGATAGCTCCTTGGAAAAGGAATGATTCCTTTCAGACTGGCTGGCAAGATTGCATTAGCATTTCTCAAGTGCCTCCCAACTTTGTATATCCTGCAAGAGCCATTGGATATTTCACATTCCAAGTGTTGTGCAATTTCTCTGCAGATCCTGCTTGGATCTGTCCATGTAACCATGACCCACCTGCTCCAGCACGGTCACTGTATGGATTTTATTCATTTACACCACTTAAAGCTAAAAAAAATTCCTTCAATCCAGGAGGGGAAATCCTACAAAAATCTGCGCTGCTCCCCCAAGCACACACACCTCTGAGTGCTGGGATATTTTCTCTTGGATAAGAGGAAATGGTAAATTCACTCCTTTTTTAAATTATTTAATTGCTATGAAAATTGCTGTGAAAACTTCCAATCCACTCATTTTTCCCTTCCAGACCCATCAAAAAACTACAAAACCTCTGTTGTTGGTAGGGCCCTACCACAGTTTTTGTTCCCCTGTGTCCTCAGCCCTGTCCTGTGAATCTTCTCTCCACCAGGATTGTCCCAAGTGTCCTCTGCTCCAACTGGACTTCCCAAATACCCTCAGCCATTCCTCGTGTGGTTTCTCCTCTAGACCCTCTCCAGGACCTGGACAGAGCCAAGGCAGAGCCAAGTCTGGATCTCCTGAACCTTTTACCAAATCTCATTTATAGCTGAGCATCACTGACCTAAACACGAACCCACCTTGCTGCCTGGAAGTGATGGAAACACCTTTTTTTTTAGGGATTTTAGTAGGATCTGGGCCCGGTGTAGGGTTTAACTCCATCCTTAACTCCCCCTCGATGCCTTTCCAGCGGGTGTTATTTGTTCCCGGCTCTGCCTTGCTCTGAAAAGGGGAGAGAAGCATTTACGAGGCTGTTCCCTCTCCATGTTAATAACAGAATGACACCAAAAGGCCGATGGAAGAAATGCAGGCAGGGAATGCGAGCTGAGATCCTTTGGGAAGGCAGATCCAGCCTGAGAAATGCTCCGGAGGCTCTGCTGGCTTGGGGAGCATCGTCCTGTGCGGGGATGGGGATGGGGATGGGGATGGG
>VZRJ01000587.1:128058-147081 GCA_013397565.1 Ptilonorhynchus violaceus | reverse complement strand
GGGGATGGGGATGGGGATGGGGGAAACCTTCCTTGGCCTCACCCTAAAATTTGAGTCCAAGCACCCCGAGTTTCACACATTTCCTAATTTTAACGTTTCCAGATGGAGAAAGCTGAAATAACAGAATCAAAACAGAGCGAGTTCAGCAAAGTGAGAACGGGTGTGAGAGCAGCAAACAGGAGCAGAGATACAAAACATCGTGAAAGGAA
Organism: Ptilonorhynchus violaceus; assembly: GCA_013397565.1. Classification (NCBI taxonomy): domain Eukaryota; kingdom Metazoa; phylum Chordata; class Aves; order Passeriformes; family Ptilonorhynchidae; genus Ptilonorhynchus; species Ptilonorhynchus violaceus. Next base: position 146,872 of record VZRJ01000587.1, on the reverse strand, counting down.
TAAAATCACTCCAAAAAAACAGAATCACCAAGGTGGGAAGAGACCTGCAGGATCCTCCAGTCCCACCATCACCCCTGCACCACCATCATCACCCCGAAGAACTCCTCAAATCCCTTTTTTAATGTTCTGTTTTTAAAAATCCACACATTTACAGGGGAAAAAATGTGAAAATGCACACGGTTGTGCAAACTGTTCAAAAGCTTCCCAATCCCTAAGCACAGCTCAGGTGGTGTAGGTGGATATTGTACAATAAAGAGCAAACCTGAAGTGAGGAAGGGGGGAAAAGGGAGGGGGATTAACACCAGTTTAAACCCTGTCAAAGCCAGGCAGCTCTCAATGCAAAAGGGAGCCAGGGTTAAGGTCTTTGCTTGATTCACTGTTACTTGAGAGCTACAGGAAATTAAACCACAGAAGCTGGGGTCAGCAAGCATTAATAAAAGCAAGGGGATCCAGAAGTTTGGGGGAAAAAACGGTTGTGATGGTTAAAAGTCATTTTTTGTGTTTCGGGGATGCTCAGGTGAGGGTATCCCGTTGTGCAGCTCGCTGTGAGTATGGCTGGAGCTGTGGATTTTGGTGGTGTCGCCGAGTTTTTCCCGGATTGGCCGATCCCGAGTCCTAGTGGATTATTACTCACACACAGCCTCAATCCAAACAGTGCAGGGGATGGACATTCCAGCATCTGTTAGGAATTGTGGCAGCTCCGGAGGGCACAGCCGCTCGTGTTTGAAGTGGAGACCCTCTGGTTTGGGCGAGGAGCTGTGGTGAGCAGTTTGCTGCCTTTGGTGGAAAAAAAAGAAATGCCAAGTGGCTGGAACAAAGCAGGGAATGTTTGTCCGTGTTTGGAGCCATTTTAGCTGAAAGCTTGGCCAAAAAAAATTGGTTTAACTCACAGCAGAACTTTGGGAATTAGATAACCGGTCTGAAATGGCACAAACTGGGAGGTTCCTCTTAAAAATGCCTGGGTTTGAAGTTCTGGAATGGTTTCATCCAAGTTTTTTCACCAAGGATAAGCACGGCAAGACGGGCACCTTTTACTTTGTGGTTCTATGGGAGGCCCCGGGATTTGTTGGGCTCTGGGTCTGCTCTATCCCCGGGTTTTGGATGTGTGAAACATCCAAAAGGGATCATCCTTCACCGAAGCCCTCTTGCCCCTTTCCCAGCACTTAAAAGAAAGCTGCAAGTCTCTATCATTGTCAAGGCACCCCCTTAATGGAAATCTTTGACATGAGTGGAGCAGTGGAAACACTCAAACTGCTGGAAATGGCCAGGAGAAAGAGAAAAAAAGGGAAAAACCCGGCGAGTACAACCCCAAAATGTGCTATTTGACAGAGAATCATAAGCTTGATTCAATTATAAAAAGCTACTGGAGCCCCAGCGTACAATAATAAATCAAGATCACTTACTTGAGGTGCTTTGTTATAAAGCAGCCCCGTTTCCCTCTTGGATTGATGACTAAAAATCCTGCTAAAGATTAACTAGCTGCCTTTAATTTCATTAAGGGGGAAAAAGGCAGCATCTCCCACATTTTTCAGCTTTCTGCAACCCCCCCCCCACCTTGCACTTGGTTATTGGATCAGAGGCTGAGGAGGCAAAGCCTTCAGAAGTCCTTTTGTTGCAGGGAATGTTATTCCCCAAAGTGTTTGGAAGATTTGTTCTCTTCCTCTTTCTGCAGCAACTCCCACGTCAGTACAGAGCCCACGGACTTCCCGAGGGTTTTGGGGATGAGTCGTGCAGATCAGCATCAATGGGAACAGTCCCAGTTAATGGGAATCATTTCCCTGTTTTCCACACAGATGACAAAGAACAAATGCCCAAATCTTTCATTGCTTTGGGTTTGGGCCTTTATTTGAGCTGATCCTGCTGAGCATCCACTGTTATCTGGGATTTTCATCATCTGATGGATTGCTCACGTTGTTTCCAGGATTTGAAGGATTCAGCTGCACAAACTTCCTAAGGGAATCTTGGGACAGAGCGGACACCTCTCCACATCCCCCCTGGTGCACAGCAAGAGCTGGATAACGTGGTTAAAACCGAAAAAACCAAAAGGAGTTTTCCATATTTCAATGCATAATTCACTCACAAAGCATTCCCCGTTTTCTGCAGGTATGTGAGAAAGGATTGTGCACTCAGCTTTCCTGAAATAATTAAAAGGTCATCAATTTGCTGTCACTGGGCTGATATGCTTTAATTACATTCTAAAAATCTATTGAACGAGCTATCAAAGGCAGATTACATTGCTGAGAGGTGTTTTTATTTTACCAACAAACCAATGTCTGTTGAGCAGGAGGAAGGCATGAAAATATGACCTGAGCCCAGCTTTAAAGGAGCACGGCTGAGATGGATCCAAATCTTCCGGGCTGCAGAATTATCTGGATTTGCCAAGCAGAGAACTGGGCTCAAAAACGAAGAACAAAAATTTAGATAAGCAGCAGATCGTGCACATCCACACTCAACATCCTTTTGGGTTCAAATTTGGGTTCAGAAGGAAATAGGGGAAATTTAGGTTGGATATGAGGAAGGAATTGTTCCCTGTGAGGGTGGGGAGGCCCTGGCACAGGTTGCCCAGAGAAGCTGTGGATGCCCCTGGACCCCTGGAATTGCCCAAGGCCAGGCTTGGAGCAACATAATTCAGAAGTACAACTCTTATCCCTAAAAATTGAAGTTACATATCCATACTCAATCCAAATGATCTCCAGCTGATTTGCTTTCCAGCATACTCAGAATCTTAGCAGGAAGCTCCAATATGAAATTAATTCTATTTGATCCCATCAAAAGTAAAAGAGTTTTCCCTCCTATCAAACAAAATGGCACGGAAAGGTTCCCTCAAGTGGAATGAGGAAAGATGAGTTGAGCAAAAAGAAGAATGGAATAGAAGACTTTTAAAAGGTGATCTCAAGGATGTATTTATTGGAAGTGCCTGTTGGAAGGACAGTTTTCCCTTTGCTCCTCGCCAGGACAAAGGAGGATGGAGAAACAATAGAAAAAAAGGAAATTTTCCTGACCTGGAACTCTGTCCCTCAGCTTGGCTGCAGCACAGGGACTCAAATTTGCCTTATAAATGTCACAGGATTAAATAAGCACAATAAAAAGGCAGTTTGAGAACAAAGGAAGGAGTTGAGGGTCCGTAAAACTCCAGGGAATTTTTGGTGCTCTTCTCAGGAGGAGTTTCCAGCAGCCTTCAGCAAATATCCTACCAAAATCACCCACGGTAAGATGGAAAATCCAAAATCTCCAAAAGATTGGTGTTGTCATGTCCCAAGGCTGCTGAAAGTGTCCCTGACCTCTGTGTCACACGTCTGGAGTCGCTGAGGTGTCCTCAGGTCTCCTGCAAAAACAGGGAGCAGGAGGGAGGAGCAGGAGGAGTTCACCAAAATCCAGACAAAATGACTCCAAAGGCACCGGCTCCTGCCACCGATGGTGCCATGTCCTTTGGAACGGAGGCTCCAAGAGCTGTTCAGGCCTGTGGCACTTCCAAGAGGTCTTGTTCCCACTATCCTTGGAGAGCTGCCAGGAGGGAAGCGCTCCCGCATTATTATTCCGAGGAGGGGACACTCCATGGACCAGGCTCCTGAACTCCTGAGGGGCCTGAGGGTGGAAACTGCAGCCAAGGCACGGATCATCAGCTCATCACAGAGAATCATGGAATATCCTGAGTGGCAGGGATCCACAGGGATCACCCAGTGCAACCCCTGGCCCTGCACAGACACCCCACCAATCCCAGCCTGTGCATCCCTGGGAGCGTTGTCCAAAGGCTCCTGGAGCTCTGGCAGCCTCGGGGCCGGGACCATTCCCTGGGGAGCCTGTTCAGGGCCCCAGCACCCTCTGGGGGAAGAACCTTTTCCCGAGCTCCAGCCTGGATTTCGCTGCATTTTTTCACTGCACTTTCACTCCTCTTTTTCATCCTTCAATATTTTAAAGGGATCTCCCTCTCACCCCCTGGTTAAAAGGCTTGATTAAAAACCCTTGGTGGTGAGAGAATCCGGATAGTCCAGACTGGAGAAGAGAAAACTCCGGGGAGGCCTTAGAGCCCCTTCCAGTGCCTAAAGGGGAGGCAGGAGAGCTGGAGAGGGACTTGGGACAATGGATGGAGAGACAGGACAAGGGAGAATGGCTTCCCACTGCCACAGGGCAGGGTTAGATGGGATATTGGGAAGGAATTGTTCCCTGGGAGGGTGTGGAGGCCCTGGCACAGGCTGCCCAGAGCAGCTGTGGCTGCCCCATCCCTGGAAGTTTCCAAGGCCAGCTTGGACAGGGCTTGGAGCAGCCTGGGATAGTGGAAGGTGTCCCTGCCTGTGGCAAGGAGTGGAACTGGATGATCTTTAAGGTCCTGTTCCAGGTCTTTAAATCCTCTCTGGGCAACCTGTGCCGGTGCCAAATGGCACTGTAACATTTGGGAATGATTTGGGCGATATGTTCTCCGTGCAAGCCCAGAAAGCAATTTATAAATTGTCATTCCTTCTTCCTTTTATGACATTATTCTTCATTTCCTGACTAAAATGAAGGGAACAACCCCGTGGTACTCCATCTTCCTTCCCATTACATAAAGATCCTATAAACCCCGAGAATTAGAAACTTTCCCTCTCTCCCTTGTTCATTGTGGCCTCTTGTTTTCTGAGGTACTCCTTGAAATTACCACAAATTTTCCCAACAATGGGGCTGAATTCACAGCACGATTTGGTTGGAAAAACCCAGGACACTCCCATTGCCTGTTGGGAACATTTTTCCCTCCCACCAAGCGTCGGCAGCCGCCTGAGGAACCAGATTTTCCACACAGCAGCAACATCAACCCCGAGCACGCAAATCCCGGCTCCCACCGGCTCCTCCGGCCGGCAGGGCCGTGCTCGGGATCCTCTTCCACACATTCCCTTTCCAAGCAGCCCCGTGCAAAACACCCCCAGGCCTGTGGTCAGCGGCCGCACTCCGGCTCTGCCGCTCCGCTCGCCGACCGCACGCTGCCATCGATCAATCCCAAATTGGATTATTGTGGGGTTTAAAAGCGCCTCAACAGCAGAAAGCGGCGGGGGAGGCTGGCGAAGCAGAGATGGATCGCGGAATAAACAGGCCTCAGTGACAGGATCTCAGACTGAATTGATCACTGTCAGCGAGTTAGTGGTCAGCTGTCTGACCTTCGGGGCCCAAAGCAAACATCAGAATAATGTTTAGACAAACACATTTGATTTTGGAGGTAATGGGTATGTCAACTAAATGACAAACCTTGGAAAGGTCAAAGGGAGAGCCGTTTTTCAGGCTTTTTTCAGGCATTAATCGTTCGTTTGGGGAGCGGCGTCTCTTTGAGCTGGACAAGAGGGAGAACTTCGCTTTTTGTGTGTGTCCTCACGGGCACCAAAAATTGTTCAGCCGCTGAGGCCGTTCCCAACAAACCCAGGCTGGCGCTAAACCCTGCCACTCCCAGCTTCCTACAGAACCACCCTAAAAGCAATGGAGTCAGGATTTGGGGCTCTGGAGGAGTTTTAGGGCTTTAACCCCACCACAGTTCCCTGTAGCAAGGGTGAGGAAAGGCAGTTCTGAGCACCTGGATGAAATCCAACTTCTCCACTGGCACTGGGAGATGCCTGTGGCATATCATGGAATGGCGCCACTCATTATCCCATCCACAGAATCCCAGAGTCGTGGAATCACGGTGGGAAGAGCCCTTCAGGATCATCCAGTCCCACCATCACCCAGATCCACCATCATCACCCCAAGGGCCACATCCAGACACCTCCTGATCACTTCCAGAGACTTCACCACCTCCCTGAGCAATGCATTCCAATGCCTGACCACTTTTGCAAGGATAAAATTCCATTCCTAGTAAATCTGAACCTCCCCTGATGCAATTTAAAGCTTTTGAGTCAACCACTACTGGCCCTGGCTCTTGGGTTGTTGTTTAAACAGTTTTTAGTTTTATTTTTTTATTAGATTATTTTTCTCAAAAGGTGTGAAAGTAGCAAAAGATGTTCTTGCAGGAAACACCAGCAGGGTCTTTTTCATGGGGTGTACATCGGAATCGCTTGGGAAATAAATAATTTCTCCTTCTTCTTAATTAATTTCTTCTTATTAATTAATTACTTCTTCTTCTTCTTAATTAATTTCTTCACACACACCCCTCGTCCCCAAAAAACATTGGAACACCAAGGCCCTGCTAAGGAAGGAAGACTCTGGAACTGGAAATAGGAAGCAGGTTCTACTGGCGTGTAGGAAAAGCAAGGGAACACTTGGAACATCCTAAAAATATCTAAAATAACTGTTTATCTCCAGGGATATCATTTATGCCTGGAAATGAGGAGTGTTTTTCATTTTATGTTCTCTAGGCCTTGACTTTTAGGTCTCTGTCCTCGCCGCTGGAGCTGACAAATTTTCGTTGCAGAATTGATCAAAAGTCAGGAATTTTGTTTTGGCAGGAAGATTTTCATCCAAAACAGAAATATCCGAGACAGGAATATTCTTTCCTCAGAAAAATTTAAAATGCAGTATTTTTAAAGTTCTCACATCATAAAGTTGACGTCATCCCTCTCCTAATCGTGACAATCTCACCTTCCTTAAAGCAGCTTTCTCTGAAGAAAACCTATTTTAGCCAAACTTTTCTATCAACATAATTAGTTGGAAGGAAAACAGCACGGAAAATACAAAGCTTCCTCTTTATTGTGTCTGCAGTCCATTCTCACAGCATTCCTGGGATTTCTCTAAGCTTCGGCATAGGAATATTTGAATATTGGTGGATTTATCTCAGACTAAGAGGGAAAGGAGATAGAAAAACTCCTTAAGAGGTTTAGTGAGAAACTGCAACTTTATTTTATCATGGATTGGGGAGTCATGGAAAGGCTTGGCTTGGAAGGGACCTTAAGGATCATTTAGATCCAGCCCCATAAATAAATAAATATTTACAACCAGGTGTAGGTTCTGCTCCCATAGTAACCCATGTCACAAAGTGGTTTTTCTCCATTCACTGCTGGTGGAAGAGGAAGGGGATGCAACTTGCCAGAGCTGAAGTTTTCCAGCTCTTTTCCCAAAGCTCGGTTTCCAACAGAACCGGATGGGCCCTGCAGGTGGAACTGCAGATGGAAATCGCCAAATTTTGGGTGGTTACTGTTTAGACATGGCCTGGGGTTTCCCAGAGAGGTTGTGGAAGCTCCATCCCTGGAATTGCCCAAGGCTGAGTTGGACGGGGCTTGGAGAAACCTGGAATTGTGATTGCAGGATCCCAAACCTTTGAGTTTCTTCAGGACATTCGGCAGCGTCACAACATGTCCGGGTTCACCGGTCTCACTGTGATGTTGGAATATCCTTATCCAAGGTTTTCCATCAGCCTTTAATGGTAATTAATGATCTCCAGTGCCCTTTCCATCATCACCCATCCATCATCATCAGGATCAAACCCAACCATTTGTATCCCAAAAACCCTCCGGATCCGGAACCACCAGCAGCACTTGGCTGTTGGTTGAGCTTAAACTTTAACTCCGACTTTCCAGGATGGATTTCACAAATCCTTGTCCCTCCCACCAGCCTTTGGAAAGGTCCTTGCAGATCCACAGGCTCCGCATCGATTCTCGTGCCTTGTCGAGTGGCTGGAGTGTAGCAAAGTACGGTGTAAAATGAGAGAAAGTATTGATTTCCAGAAAGTTAATATTATTAAAAGGCAGTTGTATTCATCTCCTTCTGGAATTTTAGCTGGGGGTTTTCCTCTTGGAAAATCAATGGAAGTAATAGTCTTGTTATAGCAGGAGCACTTGTTAGACTGTTTTTTCACTCCCACGCTTTTAAGTTGTGTTAAGAGCAGAAGAGCTGAAAGGCTATAAACTTATTGACCTGAATGACTGAAGGCTTTATATTCATCATCTTTTTTGTCACTTTAGCTGGCGGGGAAAAATTGTCGTTAAACAGGATTTTAATTGTGTCTGGTTTCTGTTTGCACCAGCAGAAAAAAAAAAACCAACAAAATATTTGAGGCAAAATCTCCTTGTCCCAATTTGTTTCAATTATTAGATTTGTGAAAGGACTCAAAAACCCCTCAGAAAGGCACTGGCAACCTGGCACAAAAGAATTTCTGCAAATTCCTGGCACATAGGAATAATTCATAATATTTAATAATAATTATTAATGTTTCTCTTTAAAAATTCAGTTTTCTATCTCAACAATTGCTCGGATTTTCTCCCATAATTCTTGGGAACAGCTCTTTTCACCTTCTCGCCAGTGCATCCCTGACAAGATCCAGTGCACAACTGACCAGACCCAAGCCAGGCACCATTTCAGCTGGAAATCAAAATCTCTAAATTTAGCAATAAGCCAAAAAAAACCACAGTTTTCTCAGGAGAAGCTCATAATGACCAATTCCTATCCTCACTCCAACACAGAACCTGCCTTTTTAGCCCCAAACCACCTTCACCTCATGTTTGCACCTGGATTTTCCTGTCTCTATTTTTAGCCAAAACATTTATTAAATAATATACACGAATATAAAACATTATATTAGTAAGGGATACAATTTGTGTTATAAATCACCTGAAATTTCACCCCAAATCTTTCCTCTGAAGTGTTGTACGAAGAGAGGAAACTGTGGGTGCTGCCAGTCTCATCTCACGAGCCAAGAACCCATTTGGAGCAGTGGTTTTAGACTGGAGAAGGGCAGGGTTGGATGGGATTTTGGGAAGGAATTCTTCCCTGTGAGGGTGGTGAGGGGCTGGGGTGGAATTCCCAGAGAAGCTGCCCCTGGATCCCTGGAAGTGTCCAAGGCCGGGTTGGACAGGGCTTGGAGCAACCTGGGATAGTGGAATGTGCTGGGGTTGGAATGGGATGATCTTTAAGCTCCCTTCCAACCCAAACCATTCCATGATTTGATGTCGCCCTTTCCCCACTGCTCCCGCACACTCAGGGGTAGAAATCACCAGCAAAAAGGCCTTGGATTCTTCTCTTTGCCCATCTTTTTTCACACCCTGTGCAGCCAGGATTCCAAAGCTGATTGATTGTTAAAAATCACCCAATTTTGGGAGCCGTGACCTCGGCTGTGCTCTGTGGTTGGAGGGGAAACTCACACAAACCCTGCCGGAGCTTTCCCAAGGCTTGAGTGGATGTCGGCTGCCCGGGCCCAGGGAAAGGCTGTCTCCCTGTGGTTTTTCCTTGAAAAAACCACAGCCTCCTCCTCTTTTTCTCCTTCATAACACTCTGGCTCTCAACTCTGCCTGATCCCTCTAAATCTGTCAGTGCAATTATCTGCCATCAGCTCCGTGCTATCAACAGGAAACGAGGGCTCCGTGTGATAAGAGGAGCGCTACAACAACATAATTTGGAGACAGATGAGGCTTGACAAGAGCCCGTCTCCCCTGCTCCTGAAAATCCAGGGTGCAAATGGCAAAATCGCTTCCCTCACAACGATTTCTTGGCCAAATAAATGGTTTATCCGTGTGGACTCGCAGGCACCACAAACCCTGCAAACTGTTTGTAAAATAAGGCGGCAATAAATGGTTCCTGATCAGAATCATCAATAATTAATTTAAAAAAAAAATAAAAATGTTAAATAACCACCTTCTTCCTGCAGCGCAAATGCAAGCGTTTCGAGCTGCAGTAATTGCCTACAAATTAACTCGGAGCAAAAATGAAGAGGGAAATATTGCACTGCTCTTGTCTCGGGCTGGTGTTTTACAGCCACTTAACAGGAACATCTCGCAGAGAACTCAGTGTGTGAACTCCTGGTGGCCAAAGCTGTGCTCACCAATCAGATCCCACAGCCAGGCTGCATTTCCTGAGGAAATCTTGGCACAGGAGTGGTTGTAACCAGAGCCAGTGTGTGACAAGTTGGGAGAGGATTACGCTGGATATTGGGGAGGAATTGTTGCCTGGGAGGGTGGGAGGCCCAGAGAAGCTGTGGCTGCCCCTAGATCCTTGGAAGTGTCCAAGGCCAGGTTGGATGAGGCTTGGAGCAACCTGGGATAGTGGAAGGTGTCCTTGCCCATGGCAGGGGGTGGGAATGGAATGATCTTTAAGGTCCCTTCCAATCCAAACCATTCCAAGATTCCACGAGCAAGGAACAATCTTCATGTTGGGATTAAACATGAGGGATTCGGCACCACATCCCAACACAGACACTCCTGGCATCCTGCTGGGACCCTGGGCCAAGGAAAAGGACAACCAGTGACACATCCACCACTCACTGGTGAGATGCCACCTTCTCCCACCGTCCTGTCCCATCCCAAGGAGCCCAAGGATCTCCACAGAGGGAGTCCTGCTGCCCAGGGGCTCATCCAGGGAAATCCCAGTCCCCATCTGGGACGGGAACTCGCAGCCAGCTGAGCCGGGGTGATTCTCTTTTTAAAATAATACACATTGAAAACAACAAAAAAAATATGATTTGTGACCTGCCTGTGGGCAGCTTTATTACAATCCCGTGCCTGGGTCTAATAAACCACACTACAATCCCCCCCCCAGCCTCTCCCCAATCCTAAATTATTAATTCCTTATGGCTGGGGATCATCAGGAGATGTGGTGGCCCTTTGAAAAGGAAGATTTAGCAATATTAATAACGCTCAGTTGCCCAATCTCACCCAGGGCACAGCTTGAGGTGGCCGGAATATCCTCAACAAAATGTCATTCCATTCAAACGTGGTGTTTGTCAAAGCTGGAATATTCTGTGGAGATGTATTGGATTTGACCGAGTTTCCTGAAGCAGGGGGAGGCCTGTACCAAAACCTGCAGCTTTTCAATCCAAAAATAGCAATTTTTGACACCATTCCAAGTCAGAAAAATGTTTTGAAACTTTTGTTTTCATTCCAGTGGGGAGCAAAAACATTTCTGGAACCTTAAAGGTTTCATGACACTGAATTTTTACACTCTGGCCAGTGCCAGCAGAAATTCTCTTTGTGTGAGTGGATTGTGAACGAAATATCTTTATTTTGTGGGTGTTGATGCTCTTCTGCCCGTGTTCATTTGTGTATGAATTCCATTTATCCTGTTTATGCCTTTGGTTTTTTGGGTGTTGATTTCTGTAACCCTTTCTTGCTGTGGATCAGCTGTGAAAGACAGGACAGAAGGGCATTCCCAGGATTCATGGAATTATCAAGGTGGGAAGAGACCCTCAGGATCACCGAATCTCTCCCCAGCAGCACCAGCATCACCCCAAACCCTGTCCCCAAGGGCCACGTCCAGACTCCTCCGGAACACTTCCAGAGGCAGTGACTGCACCACCTCCCTGCGCAGCTCATTCCAAGGCCTGACAACTCTGGCAGGGAATTTTCTTTCCCAGTCTCCAATCTGAGCCTCCCCTGGTGCAATTTAAGGCCATTCCCTCTCCTCCTTTCCCTTGGGACACGGCAGCAGAGCCCGACCCCCCTCACTGCCCCTCCTGTCAGGGATTGTGGGGAGCAATGAGGTCCCCCCTGAGCCTCCTCTGCTCCAGATAAACCCCCCCAGCTCCCTCAGCTGCTCCTCCCAGGATGTGTTTTCCAGCTCTGTTCCCTTCTTTGGATACACTTCCTTCATGTCCAGTAGAAGAACTGGGGAAGGTACCCATGAATATATTCATGGTTTTTATATAGAATCACAGAATCACAGAATCCCAGACTGGTTTGGGTTGGAAGGGACCTTAAAGATCACCTCATTCCCACCCCCTGCCATGGGCAGGGACACCTTCCACTATCCCAGGTTGCTCCAAGTCCTGTCCAGCCTGGCCTTGGACACTTCCAGGGATCGAGGGGCAGCCTCAGCTTCTCTGGGCATTTAAAGTTTTTCCCCTCCTCCTGCTCCCTTCTTTCTCTTTTTTATTCCTGTACACCTGATTAATTTTTGGGTTTCCCAATGGGCCAACTGAACCTTTTGCTTGCAATGGCTGGATCCCTGTCTGAGCCAGGGAATTTTTATTCCTTTTCCCAAAATGCTGTGAGAGCTGAAATGATAGAGAAGAAACTGTGCCATTATCATCACACGTTTTACCCTGAGATTATTTGAGTTAATGGCTAATTTTAGTTGGTTCTCCAGTAAGATCCTCTGATCAAGCCATTCTGTGATTATATGAAGATCAAAAGCTTCTCATATTTTTTGTCTCCAGAAAAAATGGACAATTATCCCTGAATGCAAATCATCAGCAGCTCCAGATCAGAACACTGGCTGTTATCAAGTCAAGGAAGAGCTTGCTGGGTGCAGATAAGATGAAATTGGGAAGAGGAAAGAATTATTTAATACAACGTTCCTGAATCTGGAAAAAAAAAATTCCTCAAAAATCAGGTACTCCCAAAAGGAGATATACAGCCAAAATCCTGCTGCTCAGAACATTTCATCTACAGGTCTCAAAACACCACAAACCCCCTTATTCTTTCCATTTAACAAAGGTGAAAATGAAGAATAAAATCTCTGTCTTCTCTACTGATACCACAGCAAAGGCAGCAAGAGCCCCATATCCCATTCACATGACCTGAGCGAGCCAAGAGAGGGTTAAACCAATGGATTCTCCTCAAGAGATTTCCTTTGGGGAGAGAATCCCAGGAGAACTCATCCTACAACACCTTTATGCCATGAGGGGAAGAGATTATGTCCAACTCACCCATTCCCCCAATCTTTAGTCCCCGACTTGCTAAAGCCTGGCATGTTTAGATCCCAGTTTAGGTGGTTTCTGCAGATAGGTGAGGCCTGGGGTTAAAATATTTGGAAACTCCTTTGCTGTGCTGTCCAAACTCTCCAGGCCGCACATCCACGGGGGATGTGATCCATACAAAACAGTGGATCTCATCCTTATCAGCCCAGGTTTAATGGTGAGTTGGTTTTGCCTTCTTATCCCCCGAGACCAGCTTGTTGGGAGCAAATCCCTTAAAGCCTTATTGGCTTTGTGTTCCCATTGTTTCCCTGTCACGGCTCTGCCGAGCAGAACTTCTCTTTGACAGTGGCGGCTTCTCCCTAAAAGCTTCCCATTCTGTGCTGCTGGACCAGCAGGCTCCATCACAGCCTTCCTCCCCTTGTAATTGCCCTGGACCAATTTCTCCTAAAAGAATTAAAAATGCAAATCTAATCTCATAATTGCGTAATATGATCAAGCTGGCAGCTGGATCGATGCCGCCCCTCGCCGTCAATAACGCGGCTCCCGGGCCCGTTTGTCAGGCCCGACCGATGTCACTTTATCACTGCTGCTGGGGTCCTTCCCCAGCTATGAGAGATGACATTTTATTAGTGCCTTCCCATCAATCAGCTCGGATTTCAGCATCACGGAAATTCCTCCTGTCGTCCTGCCGCTGCCCGGGTTTCTTCGGGAGCCGGGAGGCGCAGGCTGGGAAGCTTCGGCTTCTCCGGGCTGTCACAGCCCGGCCGAGGGCTGGGACTGACAGTGACACACTGGGGTGTCTTCATTTTCCAGCCACAAGTGGCACGGGGTTACCGGCAAAGGGAAGCGCTGTGGAAAAGGAAAACCTGGGGATCAATGAGCAAATTCCCGCCGGTGCTCGTGCTGTTGGGTTCTCTCTGCATTAAGCAAGGCTTAGTATGAGATAAACTTCCCACCCCTGAGCCTACAAAGCCCCTCCAGGCAGTTCTTTTTTACTCCATAATGCCTCCAAATTAGGGTATTTGGGAATATATCAAAAAGGCTCACGGTCCAAAATGTAGATGAATCAGAAGACCCCAAAAATTGAATTAACACAGACATTTTTCCTCCCTGCCCAGCCACAACCACAATAACTGAAAGCAAAATGAACCATTTGCGTCATCCTAAAGCCAACCCCCAGCCTCCATAACCCTGCCTCTTCCTCCTTGGATTTGCTTTAAAATGCCACATCTAGGAAAGGTCCTCTGGAAAAAGTAGGGTTTAAAGAGACTCCTTTAAAATGTTGCATCCCCCTGAGCCTGGATTTGATCTGGGTGATCTTTAGGTCCTTTCCAAGCCAAAGGTTGGATCCTGTGACACGGATTAACATCATATAAGTGGGATGAGCCAAGAGCAAGGCAGAGAAATCCGACCACTCTCCTGTCTGAGAGCACTGGGACTGCACATTAAATTGTAAACAACCCTAACTCAGGTAACTCCGTGCTCATTAGCCTGGCTTAATCATATGCAGAGCTTTTAGACAAATTTTAGAAGAAAGAAGAATTAAAATCTCAGAAGAAAATTGCAGATGTTATTACATCAATGTGGCATTTGAGAAGATAATCGTTCCAGACTGATCTAATACCTCTCACACGATGTGATGACTGATTTATTCTGTTTTAAGTCAACTGGATCTATTCATGTTTCAGTAAAACATTTGCTTTGGTGCTTTTGGAGACATTATTAGGTAATAAAAGCAGATAAAGATTATAAAAGAGCCATAAGAAACTAATTAAAGAGAGATGATAACGAACTTGGATGAAAGAATATTTGGATTGCTGAGAGGTTACAAGGACATCGTTAAGATGAATTTTAGTGAACCAAATAAAAATGGAAATTAGTAAGGACGAACAGCAAGAAATTCTGAACATAATTAGGAATTTATCAATTAGAAAAGACACAAGGGGAGAGATTTGATATGTCTTGATATATCAGCAAATCCCCCGATGTCCCTAAGGTGTGATCTAGGGATGTGTGAGGGGAAAGAGGTAAAACAATTATGGCAAAATTTTGGATTTTCGCTGAGTTATAATCTCCAATGTCCTCCTGTCAGTGCTCTTCAAGGCAGATTCATTGTGGGGCTGATCCAAGGGGGATTAAGGGCACAGTTTGAAGGAATTCTGCCCTGGAAATGCACACCGTTGGTGTTTCCCTTATGGCACAACCACATCAGGTGGTGCTTTTGTAGCCACACTCTTGACCGACCTCCCTGTTCCAAGCAAGGCAATTCCAGGCAGAACTGAGCCCTTGGGACCATCCCCTGTCCCTCATCAGGCAAGGCCAGACAGTTGCCATTACCAGGACTCTGTGAACTCACTAAAGTGCTCTGGCATTATAATTTTTGTGCTTTTGTTGTTGTTGATGATCTGAGTCCCAAAAAATAGTCAGAGTGATCTTTTTATAGCACAACGCAGACATACTTTGGGACGTTGGGTGAGGGCACTGCATGAGGTTCACACACTCGAGTCATTGAACATCTCAGGTCGGGTGAGATGAAGGAACAATTTTCTTGGCATAACCTTCACTTTATTTGCCTTAATCCCTTTATTTCCCTTCATCCTGCAGCTCCCCATCATTCCATGAACCATACTGCCCATCTTTAAACCCCAGACTAAGTAAATATGGAAGTAAACAACGGCTGATTTTATTTTCCTACACTTCTGCAAGCAGAAACCTCAGTGAAGCAAGGTCAAAAATCAGCAAGACCATCCCATTTTTCTACAGGGATACAAATAGATCATAATATTAATGGACACATATTAAAAATGGATTTTCCCAGTGGGGAAAGAACCACATGGATATTAATATATTTGTGCTCTCAGTCATGGCCCAGGCTAAACAGAAGAGTTTGAGAGGAGAAGGGAACTGAGTGAATGAAACACAGGACATGAAGAAAAGCAAGGAAAGAACAAAATTTGTCCAACCTTGGACACTTCCAGGGGTGGGGCAGCCACGGCTTCTCTGGAAAACCTGTGCCAGGGCCTCCCCACCCTCACAGGGAAGAAAACTGGGTCAGTACATCAAGTTTTGAACACTTGTAGCGAGTTTTTTCCCCAATAAATGTCAATATGGAGCTGAGAAGTCTCCATACCTCAAATATTTAATTGTGCCTCTTGTTTTTTGCAGTGTCTCTCCTTTGCACAATGGATTAGGAAATTGAAGACCTACATTTTTAAATCACAGTGTAAAAGGGTTTTCATTTTTTTGCACAAAGGGACGAAACTTCTGGAGCAGCTTTTAGCCCATCCCTGACTGTTCGCCTTCAGTCTCCTCCAGGAGAGCGTTACCAGCCCTGACAGCATTGATTTTCAAATGTACCATTGCTGGTGAAATATTCCACCCTATTGATCCGGAATTCGGGATCGGTCGCCTGCAAGATCCTCCGGCACGGACAGTTCCATTTATCAGCCCTTCCAATCGCGGAATAATGAGAGCTCCATCACGTCCCTGGTTGGAGACGGAGAGTTTCCCGTCACATTACGGCATCTGCAATCTTAAAAAGTGTCCTGTGCATTATGTTTACTAATTGGGCAATTTATCCTCCCTGGGAAGCTTTTCCATCCATTTCTCGGGAATCGAGGCATCCGTCTTTTCACCCACTGAAATTTCACATTGTTCTCTCTTCTCAAGCCGTGGAGGAATAGGAGCATCACGAAGATTTCCATGATTAAACCCAAAATCAAGGGAATTAGCACGGAAACAGAGGTTTTCTGGAAGGTTGAAATTTATCTTTAGAGATGGTGAGTGAAACTTGCCACAAAATTGCTTCGTGGAAAGGTTGTGGTGATACAAAACAGCCCAAAGACACTTCCTGTGGGACACTGAAGGGAATCCTGCCTTTGGAAAGTCAGAAATACACAAAAACATTAAAAAACATAAGCACAGCTCATGGCTTCCCTGCTAAGACAGGCACTAAAGGACTAAACTTCATCAGCATCTTACAAGATTGAATTAATAAATGAGCCCATAATTTGAAATTTAGAATTTCAGGGCAGACTAAAGTTAAACCAACCCCTCCTTTATTTCCCTCTTCACTTGGAGTCACCACCTGGTACCAAAATGTTTCTTGCTCTGCTGATTTCTGCCTCTTTCTTAAAAGAAAAACCAACTTATTTTGCTGGGAAAACAACCTGACTTAAGTCCTCACATTTACAATCTTCTGATTTCCCCAATAGCAAAAACTTGGTACGGCCTTCCACAAAAAAAAAAAATCTTCCTTTCCTTCTTCCTCTTTTTATTTGTGGTTTTACTGTCAAGGTGAGGCTTTTATCACCATGAAGGGCTCATTGCCTCCAAACAATTTTCTTCCACAGTCTCAAATATCCTCAGAGCAGTGGTCCTGACTATGAAGAACCTCAAATCCATCTGTGTGAAACATGAATTTTCAGTCTTAAATAGAACCTTGGAATTATTTCCATAACACTGCCTGAAAGTTGAGTAATTACGACCATAAATATGTATTTTATCACCCAAAAAATTCCCTCTTTACATTTTCTAGACAATCAGAATGGTTTAAACCCTTTAAGAGATCTCAGGTTGAGAAACAGAACGTTTTCACCACAAGGTCTCTGTGCCATCAGCTGTGGGCTCTCAAAAATTCCGTGGTTTCTGTTGAATTAATTCCATTCCAAATCCGTGAAACATTTGTCTGAATGCCTGCCCATCTCTGTCTCATTAAACAAGCAACTGGAGGAGTGTCAGGTTCCTGATTCTGCCAGGAGCACTGTCAGTACCACCTCAGGAATTTAAAGCCAATATTTTCACTCTGTAAAAATGGGATATATTCAGAGTTTGAGCTTACACAGAATAATCTTTATATTACTATGACAAAGAGTTGCTTATTAGACTACACTTAATGAATTCTGAATGAAGAAAATTGGGGAATTCTTGCCTAAATTTGTGGCCTCAGACACATGTGTTTGATGTGAAATCGTTATCACTGATATTTTCCTTTGTAGAGGATCCCATGCAGAAAACCCCTCTAATCTGAGCCTGAAGTGCTTCCACCTTCCCAGCCGGCTGGATTCCGCGTGAACTAAGGATGCAGAGGGATGTGGAGCACCATTTATGAAGGAATCCAGATTTATGGGGTTAAGGAAGCCACTTTGTGGGGTGAACAGAGCAGTTTGGACCCAGAAGGGCAGCCCAACAGCTGCTGCCAACTGTTGCTGGATGAGGATCTCCCATCGTTTATAAAGGATCTAATTCCAAATATCACAACTTCTGCTCTCCAGAGGCAGGGCTGATACCTCGTAGAGGTTTGAAGCCCGAGCAGAGAAATACCGGGAAGAAAACCAGTGGAGGATCCAGCCACCAGTTGTAGGGAAAGAAATGTGATCACGGAAGCCCTGCTGGGATCTGAGGGAGCTTTCCTTTAACCGATCCTCAGCTTGAAACTCCTGATTGCTCTGCCTTAATGTGGAGGCAGCACAAGCAATCCATCATTCCTCGTGTCATTTTGGTGTTTGGCTTTTTAAAATATTAATGAACAGTCTGGGCCTTTCCTTTTGCTGACCACTGAAAACAGCCCCGAATTCCCCTGGGGGGAAGCGAGGCTGATTCCTTAAGCCCGGGATTGAAATTCAGTCAAAGCTCGGGGCAAACGGAAATCATTTGTTGTGTGACAGTGACACGAGGCAGCTCCTCTCTGTTTGCCAGAGAGCTCAGGGATTCTGTGTCTATTTATTGTCACCAGCTGAGGTATTGATGGTCACCCAAAACTCTGTGGCTTTGGAGAGGGGAGGCAGCTGCGGGTTTGGCAGAGGCGGCGCCGGAGTCGGAACAAGGAGCACTTTGTTGGTCTCTGTTCAACAAACTCTGCACAGAACAAGGAAACTCCAGCTGGTCTGTCTGGGCTGGGGGAGGCGTGGCCAGGATGATTCCAGGTGATGGAGGATGGACATGCCAGGGAAACGTGGCCCTATCTATCCACTCGCTCTGATTCATGGAATCGCAGGATGGTTTGGGTTGGAAGGGACTTCAAAGATTACCCAGTCCCACCCTCTGCCATGGGCAGGGACACCTTCCACTATCCCAGGCTGCTCCAAGCCCCGTCCAAGCTGCCCTTGGACACTTCCAGGGATGGGGCAGCCACAGCTTCTCTGGGCAACCTGTGCTAGGGCCTCCCCACCCTCCCAGGGAACAATTCTTTCCCAAGATCCCATCTATCCCTGCCCACTGGCAGTTTAAACCCATTGCCCCTGGTCCTGTCCCTTCAGGCCTATATTAAAAGTCCCTCTCTCTCTTTATTATAACCCC
>VZRJ01000587.1:73610-127891 GCA_013397565.1 Ptilonorhynchus violaceus | reverse complement strand
CCAATGAATTCCTCTCCCAGTCCGTGCTCCTGTCTGGGATTGCCCCCACCCAGGAGCAGCCCCTGCCACTGGGACTTGTTGAACTCCATGAGGTTCTCCTGGGCCACTTCCCAGGTTTGTGCACTTTGCACTCACCTGTCTCAGCCTGAGGATGATATTTTGGTTTCCTGACTCCTCTGTTACCAACCCTCACCCATGCCCAGTGTCACGCTCCAAAAAATCTCCACGTCAGATTTGTTCCTTCAGGCTTCCCAAGTGGACAATTAATTTCCTTCATGGAATTACTTTGCTCCTGCTGCAACAACTCAGTTTGTTGCTTTGGAGTTGCTCCATCAGTTCCAGCAGCCTTAGCAGCCCCTGCCTGGGGCTGTTCCACACACGGTGCAGCCACACGGAGATAAACGACAATTCCTGACTCAAGGAATTCAAAATGCTGCCCTGTCATGGGAGAAAAGGGTGGGAAAACCAACAGGACAAGAAAGAAAAAGCAAATTGTTGCTGAAACTCAACACAGAGAACCTTCACATAACACAAAGGGTCTCCTAAATTAATTGTTCCGTTTCCTGCGAAGGTGATGTAAAATCTGAGCCAAAGGCCAAAATGAAGAGATTTCTTGGAAAAAGCTTAATCGTGGTGCAACTTTTCCTCTTGTAATGGTAATTGTTTGCAGGGAAAAAAAAAAGGTTTCCTGCTGGAGAAGCCAACAAGAGTTTCACCAGGACTGAGCCTGTAAAGAAATCCCAAAAGACAAAAAATTGTTTTTTTCTCTTGCAGAACTATAATCTTTTCCTAGAGAAAAAATATAAATAAAGAAATAAAAATAAATAAATAAATAAAAATATTTCAACCTGTCCATTTACAGCTGAGACTCTGCGACCTTGGCTCCCAGGGAAGTTTAACCTACTCTGATTAACTTTCCCATGTTATTCCATTAAATAAAACCAGTTTTGACACCCAGAGACTGAGGCATCCTAGGGATAACACAATCACCCCATGCAATCATTCCAAATCGAGTTGCAATAATTCATTTAGGTGACCATACATATTTGTCCTGTGTAATATGAAACATTGCAAAATGAAATCAATAGAAATGCCTCTTGTTAATGAAGACAGACTGTGCCGTTATGTGTGGGCTTCGGACTCCATAGCACAGAAATCTTATTTGGATTCTGAATTCCAGGGTATCCGACTGCTTAAAAAATGAGGGAAACATCATTTTGTAATGATATGGCTGGACAGCTGGGAAATGATATCCTGAATTTTGTTCCATGCTTTGTTCATTACGAGTGGAAGCCCAGAGCAGCCAACAGCACTGGGAGCTTTGCTGTTTTCTTCCACGAGGCCTTCACCCTAAATTTTTTAGGGGTTATTCTTGGATTCTGACTGAAATTCATCCTCCTGACATGGATATTCTGTTTTGAAGGTTGGGATGTGAGGATGTGAATTTTCAATGGTGGATTTTTTAAAACCTTACAAATATTTGATGCTGATTTATTCTTGAGAAAGGCAAACACGCTCAAGTGTAACGAGTGACAGGAGGAGAAGAAACGGCCTCGAGTTGCACCAGGGGAAGTTTAGGTTGGATATTAGGGAAAAAAAATTCACAAGAAGGATTGTAAACCATTGGAATGGGCTTCCCAGGGAAGTGGTGGAGTCACCATCCTTGGAAATGCTCAAAAAAACCTGTGGATGTGGCAATTAAGGACGTGGTTTAATAATGAACAAAGTGGTGATGGTGGGACTTGATGGCCTTAAAAATCTTTTCCAGCTTTAAAAAAATCTATGATTCTATTATTCCATAAATACAGCTGGAATTCTATTAATGCCCAAGCTACTCCATTTCAAATTCCCTGGAAGATCCCTGTGTTGCAGCATGAACACATCCAGTGTCTTTGGCTTTTTTCTGCTTTTAGTCTTTGCTTCAGAGGCTTTGAGCCAAAAATCCAGGGGATTGGCAGAGCTGCATAAATAAGATATCTGGGAAGAAGGAAAAACCCAAAAACCATGGACACAGCAGAATATTTAACAGCAGGTCCTAGAAGCTGTCATCCCTTTTCCCATTGGAAACACGGGATGCCTTCGGAGTCAGTGCAAATATTTAGGAAGCATCAAATTTAGGATAAATTGGCTGAATTTAATTTATTTGAGGAGCCATAAATTGGCTCCTTAAACCCCTGAGCAGGAACTTGTGAGAGGTTCAGCCAAGACAACGCAGGAGGCAGAGGAGCTCTTGGAATGTTATGGAGAGCTCTGGACACAGTGATTAAAGGAGGTTGAACTCTCTGACCCGGAAAATCAAATTGGTGACAACTCAGTATGTTAAACTACATTAAAATTTATGACATTGATGAAGAGGATCAATGTGGGAATAAAGCCTAAATTAGGAGATCCCTGGAGCAGGGAAAACAATCACCTGCAGGATCTCCAAGCATCCCGAGAAGCGAAGTGAAAAAAATTCATTTGCTGGCCCCCAAATAATATGAAAGTTTCTTTGAAAGGGAGAAGGAAAAAAGACACAATGCCTGGGGAAAGAAAACTGCAAATGGTCATTAGAGGGAAAAATCTGAGGAAGTTTCACAAAGTAGCCATAAATGGCTTTTTGTAAATGGCTTTTCTGACCCCGTGACAGCAGCAACCTCTGGCCGAGGCTCAGGGCACTGGGAATTCAAACACCTCGGCCACGGTTCAGGTGTCAAGCAGAGGTTTGTGCCCTGCAAAACAAAGTTCTGGTACAGCGAAAAACTTATGATGAAAAGCGGCGCTTATGGCACAGCTCCTTAAAGGGCTTTTGAATTTCAATAATGATTTGTGGAATTAGAGGGATGCTGGAGAGGTAAAGGCGTCTCTTAGAATAAAAAATATAAAGCTTTTGTTTTGCTAGCAGCAGTCATTATTACACAACTGGACATCGAAAACCATTTATTTTCCATTGGATTTGCTTTTAGGTTGTATTTTTATATCATTCAGGCTGCGCTGACAGTTTTATTTCCTTTTTTACGGTTTTATTTCCATTTAGAATCAACTCCATGTTATTGCTGATGAAAATAAAGAAGCTCTCGTCGCCCTGCCCTGTGTCACTTGTGTTTCCAAAAGGGGAAAAACCAAAAGCAAAACGCAGGGAGTGACTCTTCCCCATGCCAGCCTTAGCACTCTAAAACTGCTTCTCCTTAGCTCCATTTTGTAAATCAAAAAGGGGGGGAAATGAGAAAAAACAGACACAAACCAAATTAAACCAATAAGAAGCACAGCTACTCTGAAGTTGCATGGCAGGAATGGTTAAATATAATCCATGGAATGCTTTCTCCTGCTTTTTTGTGGCACTAGGAGTGTCCTTTCCTCATCACCTTGGCCACCACTGTTACATGGAAAACACAGCAGCAGTTTCCACCTGCACAATTTACCTGTATTTTAATTTTCATCCAAAAATGAAGAGCTCCAAGAACCTTTGTTCACTTCCAATGTCCCTCCTTTCTCTCAAAAAGAAAAGAATTATTGAAAGTTGGGACGTTTGCTACACATTTAAGGGCAGATCTCCAAATAATCCTTTGGAATCCCGTGAAATATTTTCATTATGTCAAGTTGGGTGACAACAGCAACCCCACAGTGGAACACAGAGAGTTGTTTCTTGCCAGGGGGAATTCTTGGAAGTTGTGATTGGATTGGAGCTGGGATTCTTTCCACAGTGTCCTGCTTCTGGGAACAGTCATGTCCTTCCAGCAGGAGCAGGATTTGAAATCCTCTGGGGTGGCTCACTGATTTTTACACCCAATGTACTTCCATGGGCAGGAGATAAGATCCATAGGCTTTTATATTTTCCCACTTTCCACTGGTTTTCTGGGAGGGCTCCTCAGCTCTCCCTGAGCCAGGGGGACCCTGAGAGCAGAGCTGATGGGTTTAATAAGCAATAAATTAAGAGTTTAAGCCACTTTGACTGAATCCTCTCACATCCGAACGGCACCTCCGTGGCGCTGAAGGGATCCCTCAAAATGATGGATGAAAATCCAATAAAGGTTTCAGAGCCAGGAGGGGACAGGGAGTTGTGTGACTGCAGTATTGACACTCAGCCAGCCTCCTGCTCCGTGGGCATCCCACGTGGATTGGGATGAAAGCTGGGGCGGGTTTGGGAAAGGTGCAATCCAGGCCAGCCCGGTGCAGTGGGTGGGTTTGTTATGGGGATTCTTTGGAAAGATGATCCCAGGTTTTCTCCTGGCCTAGAATGAAGAGAACTTGAGGCACTGTAAGTGGAAAAATGAGTCTGGATTTTTCTAGATTCTTAGTCCAAGAAGGCCACTGGCACATGGCTTGGATTGGGAATAGTGTCCAGCAGGAGCAGGGCAGGGATTGTCCCTCTGGATTTGGCCCTGGTGAGATGTTTGTCCGGAATGTGTCAAGGAGCACAGCTGGCCCCTGGCCACCACCGGCCCCACGTGTCCATCCCGGTGGGAACTGTCCGCCAGGAGCCGGGTGCTGAAGGATCCCAAACACGGGGACACTCCCACATTCCACTCACCAAACCGTGCTGGGACAGAGGGAGGAATTCCCTGAGGCAGCATCACCTCCCTCCAACTTTCCAAGTCCTGGGAGAGCTCTCCTGAGGCTACGGAAATGCGAATGGAAAGGGTGATTCTTCCTTGCCTGTGGCTGGCACAGAAGGATGTTCTGCCCAAATATTCTTCCCTTCTCTGTTCTTCCGAAAGGTTTCTTCACTGTTTCAGTTCTTAATTTAAGGAAAAAATAAAAACAGATTGGATTTTTCTGCCAATGTCTCTTCCTGACTTTTGCGACATCCATGACAACAAACTGGGACTTTTTGATGACCAAACAAAATACTTTTCAACTCTGGCATTTCAACTGTTCCATCTCCTTGTTACAATATGGAATAAAAGGTCTCCCTTTCCCTGTCCATGGCCTGCACAAATTTGGTGTTCCTATTTCACGGCAGAGATCCAAAGTTCCGATAAAAAGACACCTTTTCTGCCCGGTTCATTATTTCTTTTTACAATTTCTGTCCTGCCAGCATCAAAGAGAAACCATTTCATTTATTTTTTATTGTTGTCCACTTTTGGCACTACTGTGAATTCCTGCCGTGCTGTTCTTTGGCCTCAAGTGGAAAAGGTGGACAGAAATCCTGTTCTCCCCAGGATTTTTTGGTCATTGATCCACATTCAGCTGCATCAGCTTCCAATACTTTTGCTTTCCAGCGCGTTTCTTTTTCCTCCTGAATTTTTCAGGACGCTCATTTCACCTGGGGATATTCTATTGAATGCTTTGGGGCCAATGCTGAGATACAAAGTAGAGTGTGGGCACTTATTAGGGAACTTTGGAAGTTGTTTTATATTTGTAGGAAGAGAGATTGTTCCTGGTAATGTATCCTATTTATTAATTGCAAAAATTGTATTTTTTAAAATTTCTAAGTCTTTGAAAAACAGTTTTTCTATAGATCCTTTCAATGTAGGCGAAGTCCACAGATAATTTCTTGAGTAACTATTTCTCATTTTTACTTTGCCCCTATTTTACAGGACAAAATTCTGAGGTTCTCTCTGGAAAGTTAGGAAGATTTTCGGTCAGGATAACGTTATTCCTAGGAGAAGACATCCTGGAAAGGAAGAGCAGACTTCAAGAGAAACCTGGAAAGGGAATTCCTTCTTAGTCCATCTTCCTGAATTTTGAACTGCACTGGATGGAAGTTTCCATAAATAATTGCACCCCTATTTTTGGCTCAGCCATTCCAGGGAGGAGCTTTCCAGGGAATGGTCACGGCCCCAAACCTTCCAGAATTCAGGAAGTTTCAGGACAACGTTCTCAGGCACAGGGTGAGATTGTTGGGGTGTGTGTGCAGGGCCAGGGGTTGGACTGGGTTATCCCGATGGATCCCTTCCAACTCAGGATATTCCATAATTCTCTGATTTGTTTCACCTGCCCAACTCACAAGGAACTTGTCTCGTAATTAATGAGCTCGTAATCCCTTCTCCACTTCTCCCACCTCGGTCACACAGCCTGAGAATGCTCTAAATTAAACATTTTACAGAAAACAAGGACTTGGACTTCTGCCTCCGGTGCCACCGGGGCAGCCTTTTAATGCTGTTAAAACAAACCAAAAAAAAAAGTTAATTGAATGACAATTTCTAAATGTAACAGATGTGGATCTTCACTTGGAGCAGGCTGGAATTACCTTGAGTCCTGAGGAAAGGTTATCCATTAACTCCTGTGCTGTGATTGGAGGACTCCAATATTGGGATTTCATTAACAAGATTTATAGGAGCATTCAGTGACCACTGAAGTAATGATTGTTATTCCAGAACCAGAGAAATATTTTCTATATTTTCTGATTAAAGTCAAATTTCTTCGGAAATTCCAATGTTTGTGAAGTCAGGAGCCTGATTTAATGACAAGTCATGACTGCAATATGACAACACCAACTCCTCTTTGTTTGTCCTGAACCCTGCTGACAGAAATTAAATTAATCCTGATTTCAAAATGCCAAATTCTGAGGGTTTTAAAGAGTCCTCAACAAGTCCAACCAATTTAGAGAGGAAAATGTTGTTTGATCCAAAAGAGGAACACTCAGAGTCCTGACTCCCTGCGTACAACGCATCCCAAAATCCACGGAACCCATTGGATTCTGCCAGTGTGGTGTCCATGGGGAGAGAAGGGAGGACTTCCAGGTGAGGTCCTTCAGATGAGGAGCGGCTGAGGGAGATGGGAAAGGGGCTCAGCCTGGAGAAAAGGAGGCTCAGGGGGGACCTTCTGGCTCTGCACAGCTCCTGACAGGAGGGGGCAGCCAGGGGGGGTCGGGCTCTGCTCCCAGGGAACAGGGACAGGAGGAGAGGGAACGGCCTCGAGCTGTGCCACGGGAGGCTCAGGTTGGATATCAGGAGCGATTTCTCCCTGGAAAGGGTGGTCAGGCCTTGGAATGGCCTGGAGCTCCCATCCCTGGAGGTGTCCCAGGAAGGCCTGGCCGTGGCACTCAGTGCTCTGGGCTGGGGGACAAGGTGGGCATCGGGCACAGCTCGGGCTCCATGGGCTGGGAGGGCTTTTCCAACCTCAGGGATCCTGGGATTCTGGGATTAGAAATCACAGGACACGTCACAAACACCTTTAAGTCAATGCTGCATCCCACACAGGTTGTGAGTAGAGCTGGGTAAAGTTTTTACATCATAAAGATGTGGCCATGTATAAAATCTTCCCAAGTTTCCTACTACTTTTATCCTCTGACTCACACAGAGCTGGAAATTAAGTTCTGATGCCTTGGGAAGAAGTTCTAAATTATTTACTACATTTTTCCCCTCCTCTCTCTTCTCTCAGGCTCTGTCACCACAGCAAAAGTACTGAGAGCAGTGACAAGTCCAATATCAATAAACATAATAATAATTGATTTCTGGGAGATGAAAAATCTGAAATTAGTGGCAATTTCCCCCCAGAGTGTTGTCTGATTAATTTAATGTTCATCTAAGTCTAAGTCATTCTAATACTTATCTGCTCAGCAAACCTTTGGGATGTGTCTGTGGGCCAAAGACCAGAAGAAAGTGAAGTTTTATTGCACAGTCCAGTGGTTTTTAAATTTTTCACACAAAACAAAAAAATGAAGGCCTGAGGAGATGCTAAAAGTTGTGTTTACCGTAATTATTTTAATTTTCCTTCTGAAGAAAAAATTGACAACCTGTGACAGGAGGAGGAGCAGAAAAATTGTCCCATTTGAGAAGCTGAAAGGTCTGAAGGAGCACGTGAGGAGTGATGGTGAAAGATGAACTTGGGCTGGGATTTATCCAAAGAAGTGTTGTCAAGATGATCAGGGTGACTGACTAAACACATTTAAGCCAACTTTATGAAATAATTCAGGGAAAAGGGAAAAATTTGTGTGTTAATGAATGATGTTGGCACAAAAAAGGAAAGCATGAACCAGCAAAGAATCTCAGGGAACTTTCTCCATGTCCCAGCAGGAGCAGGAGGAGAAGGAAGATGTGGCCAGTAACAAGAAATGTGGCAGAACTGCCTGAGATTTTTGGGATGGACCACCCATTACAGCCGAGCTTTGAAGATAAAGCCCAAATTCGGATTATAAAGGAAGGATCCTGTGAAATCCAGCACAATTCCGAGACACGGAAGTTTCCTTGCAGCCCATTGAAGCCATTAATGCTTCAGACAGCCCCAGAATTGTTCATTACTGGGAGAGACAGCATTCCTGTTGTTTAGGCAGTGGCATCCTTCATCAGTCCTTAATAATCCCTAAATTGAGCTCTCCTGAGTGGGCTCCCTCCTTTCAGAGAGGAGGAAGAAACCCTGCACGACAGGAACTGGAGTTAACTGCCTGATTCTTTGCACCCAGTGTGGTTTCAGAGAGGAAATAAAGAGCATTTAGAGTGACTGAATCCCATCAGATCTTCCAGACATCCTCATTAGGCTGTTATAATTAGGGTTGTGTTGTTTTCTTCATTTTCTCTCGATAGTGTTAGCTGGCACAGACTGATGCCTTTAGCCCTCCAATAAATTAATTATTAATGTGGGAGTTAATAATTGATGTTAATTGGTACTATGAGCTACTTTCCCCAACAAAAGTGAGCAAAGGTCAAAACTTGTTAACAGCAGAGGTGAATTCTATTTTTAAGTTTTCCGTTCCATAATATATCTGCAAAATCAATCTATAGCTTGCAAAATTAACTGGTTTTGTAAAGGTGAGCAGAGACGGAGGACAAAGGTGTGGCCTTTTCACTTGGTTGCCTTTAACTGGACTTTTGTCATGTCCAGGGACACAGAGAATTTGGGACTGCCCACCATGGATCATCAGGAAGTGTCTCTCAGGTGGGCCCACACCTGAGCAGGCCGTGATGAACAAAAAAGAGACCGAGAAAATATCAATTAGTGAAGAATTGGGCTGTTCTTTGCATGCCATCTGGGATGTGCTTTATGGATTATCCAAGCTGCCTTTCCTGAAGGAGAAGAACCCGTTCCATCCCACCTGGGAGGTTCACCTGAGCAGAACATCAAATAATTCCCTGTAATTATTCCTCGCTGCTCAGATAAGACAAATTCACCACTCACTCCTCGCACGAGGTGCAGCGCTTTGATCACTGCCCTCCCAAAACCAACACAATTCCACGTGAGTGCCCGTCCCAGCCCCTCCATCTGGAATATGAGAGCTGGGATCTGCTTTTAATTTGATGGGGTGTTTGAACAAGACCATGTGCTGTCGCATGTGTTCAACAACCCGACGTTTTCCCACGTAAAGAATAAACCTCCGGCCTCTCTTCCCCGACCAACAGGAAATCGTGTCCTTGCTTGTGTTTTGTTTGTAAAACAGACATTCCAAAAAAAAAGCAAAGTGAGGGAAGAGATGTGTGGAGTTCGGGAAAGGCTTAAAAGGAACCAGCAGAATGTGCTTTTAATAAAAATAATCAGCTTTTATTAATGGTCGTAACAACCTATTGTAAGTAACTTATATAACACCAGGATTTCCCAGTACTCATCAGAACCCGGTGACTCAATGTTCATCATTTAAACATGAGGATGAGATGGGAATTCATCCAACATCCACTGTCATCAGTGGGAGCTCTTCCACTGCCTTCTGTGGGTGCTGGATCCGGCCCCTGCTCAGCAGGACGTTCTCATTCTGGGAAGAAAAAGCAATTTCCTTGGAAAGCCTTTCCTTTATGACATGGCCAATATATATTTACTCTTTTCTCTTTCTTTTGGAAAATCCAGCTGATGTTTCATAAAGAGAAGAGAGCGCAGCTCAGGAAAAACAAGTCTGGTTTTATAACACTTTGTTCTATTAACAGGAAGTGTTAAAAATTCTGATGGGAAACATCTCACATTGTCCTGTGTCCAGTTTTTCACTCTAAGTGTATCCAGTTTCCATAACATGACTGACCTACAGTTACATAAATTATGGGAAAAATGGCAAGGGACACCTTCCACTATCCCAGGGTGCTCCAAGCCCCATCCAGCCTGGCCTTGGACACTTCCAGGGATCCAGGGGCAGCCACAGCTTCTCTGGGCAACCTGTGCCAGGGTCTCCCCACCCTCACAGGGAAGAGTTCCTTCCCAGTATCCCATCTAACCCTGTCCTCTGGCAGTTTGAAGCCATTCCCTCTTGTCCTGTCCCTCCATCCCTTGGGAATTGTCTCTCTCCATGTTTCCTGGAGCTCCTTCAGGCACTGCAAGGCCACAGTGAGGTCACCCCAAAGCTTCTCCTCTCCAGGCTGAACAATCCCAGCTCTCCCAGCCTTTCCTCCCAGCAGAGCTGCTCCATCCCTCTGCTCATCCTGGGGCCTCCTCTGGACTCTCTCCAGCAGCTCCACGTCCTTCCTGTGCCGGCCTCAGGGCTGGGGCAGCTCTGCAGGTGGGGTCTCACCTGAGCAGGGCACAGGGGCAGAAATATCACCCAGGGACAGAAATATCTCCCATTTGCAGAACAATTTTCCCTGGCCCTCCTATCCCACCCCCATCCCCTGCACTGCTGGATCCACCTCCCCGGATCTGGTGTGTGCAGAGGGCTCTACATCCACTATTTTACCTCACACCTCCTTAACCAGCACTGCAGAGGTGGAAACATTGGAATCTGGTCCAAGGAGTGATCCTAGGATCGACTAAACAAGAAGTGCAATTAAAGCAGGCAAGGAAAAGGGCAAACAGGAGGTTCTGGCTGGGGGCAATTCCTCATTTCCTTCTCTGCCTCAGGGCCTGTGTTCACCCCTCGTGCCACTGGGGCACAAACCCAAAACCAAGCCTGGCTTGTGTCAAGAAAAACTCAAACCAAACAAAATCCCAAGCGAAACAAAACCCCACATGATGGTGCCTCGCCCTGACTCGCACCAAGATCTTCATTAAAATAAACTTTTTCTTCCTCCTTTATCCACGGGGAGCAAGGGAGGATCTCAAGCCAAAGGAAGGAAAACTCCAGAGGAAACAATCCCACAGCAGACAACTCGTAAAAATCCTGCAAATCCTTCCTTGGGATTGTGGGAGGTTCCAAACACAGTCTGTGGGCCGGGGTGGGAATCAGTGAGGCTGCTCGGGGTGGAGGTACCACAGGAAGCATTTGCAGGACCTTCCGTGTCTTCCCTTCTCCATTCTCAGTTCTCCAGGCTGGGAATTGTTATTAATGCCTGGAAAAGTGTAGATCAGAGGGGGTTTAGTGGAGGGGATGAGTCTTTCCTGGTTGTTACCTCCAGGGAAGGGAAGGGAACGGAGTAAAAGACAAGGACAGGCAGCTCTTGGCAGGGGTTGTTGTTAATTTTCCTTGGCGTGCTTTGAGTACCTGTCTGAAAAGCTGCAGCAGTGCAGGAAGGAAATTTTTCAAGAGATTAAACTATTATTGTTTCCTGTGTGGCTGTCTTCACTGTATATGAGGGAAAAAAAAAAAAAAAGAAAAAAAAAAGCTCCAAGGGCACTTGAAAAGGGATTTGTCTGAATAGCAAAGTTGTTGTGATTCGTCCCCCGCCTCCCGCCTCAAAGCGCCGGGATTTGGCCAATTTCCTCAGGAAAGTGCTTGATTAGGCCCACGGATTTCTCCACATATGAGATGTCATAAAGGTGATTAATGGTGAACCCTCCATCATAGGAAGCCCGGAGTGGAGCGGAGCTATTTTCAAGGGCAGGGAAGGAAAAGAAGTCATTTGTGTTTTTGCCAAAACGCTCCCATGTTTAAATGGCTCTTTGTGCTGCTGGCAATTAATGCTGCTGCCTATCAGAGGCCGGGGCATTTTTTTTCTGGTTTTACAAGTTTGTTTGAAAAATTGATTCAATGTGTTGCGGTGTTTATGTCAGGGGATCTTGCGGAATTAAAATAAAAATGTTGCCACAAGACCGGCGTTTGTTACCGTCCCCGAAACCGAGCCCGGCGTCGGAAGCTTTTTATGTCCCTTCCCAAAAAAAGGTTCACCTGGGAGGCAGAGCCATTGTAGTGCGACTTGATGAGTGTTTGGGGAGATAATTACCTGCCCTGGCCAAAAATCCTGCACTGAGCCTTTGAGAATTCGCTGGAAGTTCCAAAACATGAGATTTTTTTATCCTGTCTGACACTTCTTTAGTTCAACCCTTTTTCCCACTGATTTTGGTCCTCGCACATTCCTTTAATTTTCAAGTGTGGTTGGGCAAAAGGAAACACCACAGAGGATGGACACACACTTAGATATCTCTTTTTTATTGTTTTTGGTTGGGTTTTTTGGTGCTGCACCCAATCCTCTGTGGAACCAGTCAGGGATTTCCACCTGGAAAGCGCAATCCTGACCCAGGGCTGAGTTTAGGGAAAACAAACCCACGAAAGGACTGAAAATGGCTCTGAAAAACCAGGACACCTGCAAGCAATACCGTGCTGGGATGATCTACAACAGCGGGACCAGAAAAATAACTCCATAGATCAAAATCCTAACAAAGGAATTCCAATAAATCCTGGTTCTGGTATTAGCAGAGATCCCAGACTGGTGCAGGTGAGAGGGCACCATCCCCAGTCCTCTCCTGGTTCTCCTTCCCGGCATCTGCTGCCAGCCCAGCAGCTTTTTCTCCCACCACGGAGCAAACACTTCGTGCCAGGAATGGGATGGAGGAAACCAAATCCATCTGGGCGTTGTGCAACGTTATGCAACGTCTGTTAATGGGAACTGACTCTGGGATAAAAAACTCAGGGATCCTGACAAACTGGTTTCCCAACTGTGTTTTTCAGGGCTATTATGATCCGGTTTGCTCTTCTTTAGGGTTTTGTCCCTACCACTGCTTCCTCTTATCACACTTCTTTTCCCATAGCTTTTCCCATTCTCAGTTCACTTCCATCATTCCAGTCCTTGCTCCCATTTTCCATGTTCCTGCTCCCACAACCCCTTAACCATCATTTAAGTTTTTTGCCCCTTTCTGTCTCTTAGGCCCCTTTCCATCTCTCAGCCCTATCCTGTCTCCTCATCTCACTCTTATTCCCAGATTTTCTGCTGTTTTCCAGGTGCTTTTGTCTTCTAACAGCCATGATGGGACAATCTGCACCCTCAGCAGCTCCAGAAATGATGCATAACTTTTTATTTGTCACCAGAATTACATTTTTAAACATCATCTTGTCTGTGTCATCATAAAGCCCCTTCCAGTGAGCACCAGAATGTTTTTAACGCAGACAATGCTCACTGAAATTATTAAGGAAAATTATTCCTGGAATGATCACAATGATCCACTGGGAGTTGTCATCCACAACTAATTGCACATAGAAATTCCTAGTTGAGGTAACAAAACAGAGTAAGAAGGAAAAGGGCTTATTCTACACAATTCTTGTGTTTTCTAATCTGTTGATAAATACTGAATTTTATGAGAAAACTGCCTAAAAAAATAAAACCTGGAAAACACTCATTCCAGGATGGCTGAGATGATTGCCTTCCCACTGCCAGAGGGCAGGGTTAGATGGGATATTGGGAAGGAATTGTTCCCTGGGAGGATGGGGAGGCCCTGGCACAGGTTGCCCAGAGAAGCTGTGGCTGCCCCTGGATCCCTGGAAGTGTCCAAGGCCAGGCTGGATGGGGCTTGGAGCAGCCTGGGATAGTGGAAGGTGTCCCTGCCCATGGCAGGGGTTTGGAACTGGAAGATCTTTAAGTTCCCTTCCAACCCAAACCACTCTGTGATTCCATGATTTCAATCTCTCCATTTATATCAGCATTTGGAATTCAATTCCAGCCTGATCCGAGGCTGGAAAGATCACAGAGGGGCTTTGGTTTGGTTTGGTTTGGCCTTTAACAAAAGTCAATGCTTTGCTTGGCTTTTCACCTTTCCTCCTGCCAATGTCTGAGGCTGGAAGGTTCCCTGCCCATGGCAGAGGGGTTGGAACTCGATGATCCTTAGGGTCCTTCCAAGCCCAGCCATTCCATGATTCCGTGATTCATGGTGACAGCAGGACTGGCCGTGCACTGGGAGCGGGGGGGGAGTTGGTCAAGATTTGGGGGGGACAAAATGTGAAATGTCCATTTTAGGAGTTTTCCACAGGAAAAGATGGACTCGTTGGAGGCAGGGAGAAGGTGCCAGCAGAGCTGCTGTGTCCCAAATAACCGTGCCATGTAAATGGCACCACATGTTCCCAGGACTTTGGAATACCTGAACTTTTAGCAGGGTCTGTGGCCTTTCAACAGCTCCAACACAGCTTTGATTTTCTGGCTTCGAGTTCAGGACCGAACTCCAACGTGAAGTCATAAAAAAAAGGAGAAAAAAAAATTCAAACTAGTACAGAGAGTCTATTTAGAGCTTCCTGGCAGCAGGCAAGGAGGGGAAGCTGTTTATCTTGACCAAGGATTTCCTTAGGCGCTCATGGAAAACATTCCCACTGTCCAAACGGCCCGTGGGCGCACAAAGAGGGACACTCGGGAATGTGGGATCACCGGGGTGTGACAGGAGCCCAGACAGGAGGAGGATCTGCCCGCTCCAACCCAGCTGACATCCCACGATGGACTGGGAGAGGGAAAAGGTTGTGGAGTTCAGGTTTGCCTGTAGGGAAATGTCATCACCACCCACCCACGAGGCAAATAAGGAGGAGGCACAGGCAGACTGCAATTCCAGCCCTCACTGTTTGCACTGGAATTTGTGACTGGAGCACAAATGGGAAGTTATTTTTCCTGCCCACAGAGATTTTTTTAGGAGGCAAAAAGAGCCCGGATTTTCATGATGACCTAGTGGGAAGAGGGTGCTCCATAAAATATCAGGAATCCAGTTACTCACAGCACAGCCTTGGGTTGTGGGCAATCCTCATTCACCCAAATCACAATTAATCCCAAACAGAATCCCAGAATCATCAAGGTGGGAAGAAACCTCCAGGATCATCCAGTGCCATCCCAGCAGCACCAGCATCACCCCAAACCCTGTCCCCAAGGGCCACATCCAGACTGCTCCTGGACACTCCCAGTGGCACTGACTGCACCACCTCCCTGGGCAGCTCATTCCAAGGCCTGACCACTCTGCCAGGGAAAAAACTCCTGATATCCGATCTGAGCCTCCCCTGGTGCAATTTAAGGCCATTTCCTATTGTCCTTTTACTTAAGGCACGGCAGAAGAGCCCAATCCCACCTGACTGCACCCTCCTGGCAGTGCTGCAGAGGGAATTTCTGCTCCCACCCTCGGGAATGACAAAGTATTTGAATTATCAACTCTGTCATTCCCAGTTTAGGTCTGACCAGAGAGTCCAGCCTGGGCCTTAGTAAATTTTCTCTTTCTAAAAGTTATCCTGAAGTTGATCCATTCTTTCTAAAAAAAAAAAAAAATCTGATTTTAAGCCTTGGACAGGTTTCCTTGAGACCTTCCCTACCCACTCCCACTCTGGTTCTAGAAACTCTCCCAGGAGAGGATTTCCTTGCACAACTTTTCCCTGGGACTCCAACAAGCCTTGAGGCCCAATCCTACAAACAAAGGGAGCATTTCCATTGTCTCTGCAGTCTGGTTTGGGATGAGGGACCAAAATAGCAGCACCGAGCACTCCATTAAATGTGAAAATATAGGAATAGCTATATTTAGCTTTTCTAGGATAACCTCCTGACCAACTTCAGCACGTGGAAAAACCTCCACCATTCAGCACTCACGTAATAAATCCACTCTTTTTAATATATTAGTAGGAATTCTATAAATGCATAACAGATGTCCTGAGCCTGCAGAAGATTGAGGTCTAAAGCAGCTATGAGGGAGCTGCCAGTGGTTACCTGTTCTTGTGTAATCCATGCAAAAATCATTCCTATTTGGATATTCTGTGAGGAAATCCTCCCTGGAGTAAAAAAGAGCAGTGGAAATTGTGTGGCATTCAGGAATAACACATAATGAAGGAGTTCTGAAATCCAGCTCCCTTATTATTCTGGATTTCATGTTGATAAACATGAATAAAACCAGTTCTAACTGCCCCAAAACCAGTTCTAGCTTCTCCCCAGCACTCTCACCTCACAGCGTTGTCACAAAGATTTTGGCTAAAGCTGTCTCAGCCTTCTTGAAGAATCCTATAAAATTATCCAGGCCAAAGGAGCAGATGAAAAATCCTTTTTTTTCCTCCAAAGAGGCACCTGGAAATAATTAGAAGGAAAATACAAAGAGAGATCATGTCAAATGTAAAGTTTGCCATCTCCTCTTGATCATCTGATTAAATTTTATAGCCAACAGACACTGGGAGATGTTACAGGAAAGAAGTTTTCGTTCAGATCTCGTTTTTCAGACACTTTGCTGATATTTGCCACCTGTTTCATCAACGTCTCGCTGGAAAATAACAAAATCTGCCAAACTGACTCATGGACAAGAGGAGTAGAAAAAGATGTAATTTGCTGTTTCACCCCAGTCCAGGACAAGGGAGAATCCAGGGGGTGTTTTGGCATGGAACAGATGGAGTTTGGCACCGAACCACGGCGGGGAGCCAGACATGGTTCATTTGCACTTCCAAAAATGTTCCCACAGAATCAACAAGGCTGGAAGAGACCCTTAGGATGATCCAGTCTCACCGTCATCACCCCTAAAGTGCCACATCCACACACCTCTTGAACACTTCCAGAGTGACTCCACCACCTCCCTGGGCAATTTATTCCAATGCCTGGCGAATCCTTCAGTGACTTTTGGTTTCTATCTGATCTGTTTTGTTGCACAGAGTTCATTAATCCTTACTCTAATTAATGGGGCAGTAGCAGCCCAACATTTACCTCTTTCTTTCCATGCTAGGAAACACTGGACACATCTCAGGAACACCTCCCTCATTTCCAGCAGGACCTCTGGATTTGGGAAGCAAGTGGACTCCACCTCAGGCTGCCTTTTGTACTTGCTCTTGTCTCCATTCCCTCTTTTCCAGTTCCATGCACAACCATTTCCTCCTGTATTTCTGAATTTTCTGTTTGTTCTTGCTCATTCCCTGCGTTTCAACCTGCATAACCTGTGGCTTGTGGGGTATCCAGTGGCAATTCCCGGTTTTCCCACTCCAGTTGGGTGATGTGTGTTTTCCTTTTTCCTTCTTTCTCCACTTCAAATCCCCCTGGTGGACCTGTCGGCTGTGCTCACCGGGATGTGGAGGTTGTGGAGGATGGAATTGCTGCCACTTCTGTGTCCTTTGCTCCTTTGTGGGGAGTGAGTAAAGGCTTGGATCTTAGGGAATTATCATAGACTGATAGAGGAATACAAAATTATTATTGTTATTGTTATTGTTGTTGTTGCTGTTGTTGTTTTGTTGTTGTTGTTATTAAATCTTTTCAGCGTATTAATGTATTATTAATTTATTAGTAGTAGATTAATAACCATTTTTCCATAAAAAACGGGGGATCAGTTGTGTAGATGGAGTCTTTCATGGTAGGCGGTGTTCACCTCAAATCACCATGCCATGCCAATCAATTTCAATTCATTTCACTCCATTCCAATCAATCTCAATCCATTTCATTTAATCCCAATCAATTGCAATTCATTTCATTCAATGCTGTTGGTTTTCAATCCATTTCAATCCATTTTAAATCAGGAAATTCATTTGGAATCCTGACTGGGGCCTCGCTCGGGGCCCCACAGAAGAGAGGGAACCAACTTCCCACCAAGACCATCCTGTGCCATGATTTTTTCCCGGATATCCCATCCCTCACAAGGGCAGAAAAACAGAGCCCACTGTTAAATCAACACCACTTTAAACTCCCTTTGGAACGACTCCTACGGATCCATCGATCCCTTCCCAATTAGCCCTCCACTACATTTCATCCCTGACTTCGTTTCCCAAGAGTGATTGTTCCTCCAGGAGCATCCAAAGCCAGATTCCAAAACCCAGCTGATTTTATTAAGGCCCGTGATTGAATTTTCCCTGACATTTGCTGTTCATATCTGCTGGGGAGCGTTTCCACCTCCATATTTTCGGAGTTCACGCGGAGTTTAACAACATGAATTCCTTATCAGGGAAGAGAACCGTGTTCGGCAGTGGGAGCCAAGGATAAGACGAATTAACAGCTATCAAATTCCGCAGGGAAAACAATTCCTGTTGGAGGCTCCTGCCAGCTGTCAGACTTCCATCCGAGCCAGGAATTTCCCTTTGCTGCATCCGGGCTCCTGAGCGTCATTTCCTCAGCAAGAATCCCAGGATTCCTCAGCCAAGATCCCAGCTCCCAGATTTCTTCCTACGGTAGTCAAAAAGGATATTTTCATTTATTCCCGTGGGAATGGGGTTGGAATCCTCACCGGAGATGTTCTGGCTCTCTCCTGAGCACCAAAATTTGGATACACAAAGATGGAGCACTCCCGTGTGAAATGTTATTTTCTCGCCTACTTTATAATTTCTTCTTTCGACAAAAAGCCAAGATTTTCCAGGAAAAAGGAAAAAAATAAAAAGCAGACAGCTGATTTCCATTAAAGATGTTTTATTAAAAAAAAAAAATTTGTTTCATCAGAACAAAAGTTTTCCATTAGAATAAAAAAAAAGAGTTGAATGGAAAAAATCCTTTGCCACTCCAAATATTTTCCCGTTTTAAAGAAGTGGTGTTTGACTTATTCTTTTGGGGATACTCAGCACAGATTTAACAGTTTCATTGCCTTATCAGAATATCCCAGGTTTTTCCAAGATATCCAAGTCCTAGCCCTGAATATTGTAAACCATTCCACGATCCTTTTTGGCCAAATGCTTTCTTTCTCTTCTTTCCCTCCTTCCCATTCCTAATCCACAAATTACTCTGAATTTTCCATCTTCTTTTCCAAATTGATCTTGATTTCCAAAGACAGGAAATAAAATCTTATAAAAATTTGGTAAACATTAAAAATGACAAAATTTATCAAGCAGCACTACCTATAAATAGAGAGATAAATAGATACATAGATAGATAAATTAATTTTCTCTGTAATTCCAATAAAAAATAACCATGGATCTTTCATTCCACTACGTGATAATTGCAAGGAAATTCTGATTTTTTAGCAATAATTGCTGAGAATTTCTGGACTTTGATAATGATCCGTCAGACTTCATAATAGGGTGCAAAGTCTTTATAAATATTAAGAAATAGAAGATAAATTTTATAGTATTATATTTACATAAATATAATAAAATATAATAAAATTAAGAGTGTCTTCAAAAATAATAATTGAGTCGAGAAAAAAGCCTGCTGAAAAGTGTCCCCACCTTATATAACCCTATTTAATTGTAGTTTTTTCCTTCTACCTCCATACACCAAATTTCCACCTTGCCCAGATGAGAAACTCAGCCAACCCAAATAATAAAATAAAACCAGTTCATCCTGCAAATATTCTACATTTAAAACATGATTTGTACAGCAAATCATAGTTCCGGGCTCATCCCATAAAGAAAAAAAGAATTCAAAAATTCAACGTATTTTTTTGGGCATAGAAGTGATGGAGGTACCTAGACAAGACTTATTTGGATTATTCAAATAAATGAGGAGAATCCTCATGGGAGTAACCCAGGAGTAGCTGGACCTTTTATTTAAATAATCTACTCACATAAACACAATTTTTTATGAGCAGAAGTGTTAGATGGATAAATTGAAAGGTTGGGTTATTTATTTCAGGCTGCTTCGGACATGTTCTAATAACTTTTAGTCCATGGACCTTCCCTCCCTTGCTAAAAAAAGGTTTAATGTAAAAATAGGAGGTGAAAACTCCTATAAAAAGGATGGAAGAACAATAATCCTCTCTGTGTTTTGGACACTGTTACCTGTTGGCAAAAATATCCCAAAATCGGTTTTCACAAAGCTTTTTAATCATCTTTTACATGGCAACTCCGTGTTCTCAATTCCAACTGGCCAACAAATTAATTTGTAGTGTTCAAAACAAGACATCTCGGAGCCAGCCAAAGGTGTTTTCCCAAATAAATGGGTTTTTCATGGCTTCAACTCTACTGGCAGAATAACTCGGCTTTTCCAGATAAATATAAATATAAATATAAATTTATAAATAAACGTCAATATATTTAGAACAGTGCAGTTCTAAACTCTCCTTCTCCCCGTGATGAGTTTGGAATCTTCATTAAATAACAAAAATCTGTAAAATCACATAATTCTGTAAAACAAATTCTAAGACACATTAAAACTGGCTTTTCCAACTGATTTTTAAGCCGTGCTGAACCATCCTGCACTACTTTTAATGAAAACATTAAGAAATTATTACATAATTGCCTTTTTTTTGAACTCAGACTTCTCATTTATACCTGGATTTTCTGCAGCTGAGTGCAGAATGTCCCCAAATGTTTTTATCACCTGGTTTTTTCCATGTGCAGCACAGACAGAGCCCTGTCCACATGGAATATAAAAGATTCCCTTGAAAAGGTTTAATCCGTGAAAATTATATAATATAAAGTGTAATCAGTGAGGGTTTGAGGGGTTTATCCATATTTTAATGAGAATAATTCCTGTGAATGGGATATTCAAAGAAAAGGATATCCAAGGCCAGGTTGGACGGGGCTTGGAGCAACCTGGGATAGCGGGAAGTTCCCTGCTTATGGCTGGGGGTGGAATAAAATGAGCTTTAAAGTTGAAAAAATCAGTTTTAAAGTGTTTCTTAGGCTTTGTTTTACAGAATTGTGTCTGACTGGTTTCACCTTGGAAATGGGAATGAATTATGAAGATGCAAATCACCCACGTCGGGAAGGAGAGTGTAGAATTGCACTGCAATATATTTATTTTGGTTTATTTTTGAAAAGTCAATTTATTCTGTCAGTGCAGCTTCGATCATGAAGTGGACGATAAGCACAGAAAGTGTTAAATCCGGACCTCTAAAACCAGCAAAAGGTTACCAAAATGTCCCGGAATTAATGTGATGGAAAAATATGGAGAGTTTCAAGGAGAGCAATAAACCCAAATCGCTGGGAGTTAGAGGCTTCACGTAATGAAAAGTGAAGGGGAAGTTAAAAAATTATGGGGGTGTGATTAGGAAAAAAGGAAATTGCCTGGTGGAAATAAGCCTGGAAAGGCCATGGATTTACAACAGGAAAGGCTGAGGATCAATCAGGCAATAAGAAAACGTGGAAGTGCCCTTCGAAAAGGAGAGTTTGCTCCTGATTTTAAAATTGCAGGTCCTCCACAGTTCCCATTAACACCAGTAAGAGCCACCAGTTCGTATCTCCCACCACGCCTGTGATTTATCCCCATCTATTCCCCTGTCACTAAGATTTATCTCATCCCCTGCTTTTGCAATGGAATTTATCCAAGAGGAATAGCCACAATTAACTGGGTGATCCAAGACGTTTTTCCTTCCATTCTGTTGGCACAAGGAGGAGGATTCGAGCTGGGAAATGATGTTCTCAGCGGGACGCTCAGAAGTTGCTCCTCCAGGCTTTAGGGGCAGGGCCCAACAGGAACTGGTGAAATACAAGAGGTTTACAACACGGAGCAAAAGGCAGAGCCATCAATTCCCATTGGAAACCGGAGAAGGGAAAGCCAGGACGAGATTTCTGGGAAGAGACAAAAGGCAGAGAGGCAAAGTCTCTTGTCACAACATTACAAGCAATGAAGGGCGAGCCCCGTGTAAGCAAGAAATGAATATTTGATTGTGGACATCTCGAAACGCTGCTCAAAAATTGGATTAAACTCGGAGATGCCAAGCAAATACAACCTCTTGGCATCTAAAAGCAGCTTTCTCCTTTAGCCCAGAGTCTGTTTGATGGTTACCTAAATATACCAGCAGGCAGCTCTGGCGTGGCTTTGCTTCAATGTGGTTATATAAAGGCACACAAAAATAAGTTCTGGCTCTGCTGCAAATGTGCATAATGGAAAGACAAACATTATTAAGAAGACCATCATTTTTCGAGATTAAAATAATCCACAGCAGAGAGAGAAAAGGGGAAAAAAAAAAAAAAACCAACAAAAAAACTCTCCTGTAACTTTCCCAGTTGCCATTTATCATAGTTTTGCAAAAAGAAGCCCCGGTAATTTCATTTTTCTTGACTTCTATTAAAAAGATCAATACATATGATTCCAAAGAGTCTCGGCTCATGAAAAGATGGAGCTGCTCTGTAATCATAGCTGAAAGTATTGGTTGTCATTAGCAGGAAGATTGATCTGTAAAGACACAGTGAAAGTACTTAAAAATTTCCATCGGGCTCCTGCAGAACAACACTGCCCGGCAACCTTTCACCTCCCAGATAATTAAATCCAGATAACGAATTACCATATTAGGAGGAAGAATTGCACTGGGGATATTCAATAGATGCCCACTTTAGTAAAGGAGTTCCAGATCTCTGAATAATGATTTTGTTTTGTGCGTAAAACCTAATGAGCTCCGACAGGAAAAAGCCATTTTTCAGCGCGCGTTTCAATCCGACTTGTCAAGGACGATATTAATGAGTCACCTGAGGTCCAGGAATTGCTGATGGCCTCGGAGCAGGAACATTCCAGGTCTTTGCACCATCTGGGCTCTCAGAACAGCATCAGGTGGGCTTTTGCTTGGAGTCACAGAGGAATTCTGGTCCTGTTGAAACTGGTTTGGATGGGGAGGAAAAACCTCCTGGGCACATCTGTGCCCTGCTCAGGTGAGGCCCCACCTGCAGAGCTGCCCCAGCCCCGGATCCCAGCACAGGAAGGACGTGGAGCTGCTGGAGAGAGTCCAGAGGAGGCTCCAGGATGAACAGAGGGATGGAGCAGCTCTGCTGGGAGGAAAGGCTGGGAGAGCTGGGATTGTTCAGCCTGGAGAGGAGAAGCTTTGGGGTGACCTCATTGTGGCCTTGCAGTGCCTGAAGGAGCTCCAGGAAACAAGGAGAGAGACAATTCCCAAGGGATGGAGGGACAGGACACAGGGAATGGCTTCCCAGTGCCAGCAGGCAGGGTTAGATGGGATATTGGGAAAGAATTCCTCCCTGTGAGGGAGGGGAGGCCCTGGCACAGGATTCCCAGAGAAAATGTGACTGCCCCTGGATCCCTTGGAAGTGTCCAAGGCCAGGCTGGACAGGGCTTGGAGCAACTTGGGATAGTGGAAGGTGTCCCTGCCCATGGCAGGGGTGGCACTGGATGATCTTTAAGGTCCTTGCAACCCAATCCTTTCTGGAATTCTGTGATTCCATGACATGACCTTCCAGTCTGCAGCTGAAGGAAGAACACTCTACACCCCTTGTTCTTCCCAATCCATGAGTGATCTTGGAAAACAGTGGAAAGAGAAGAGTTTCAGGAATATTGGGGAAAGGGGGAGTCGTTTTCAAATAGATCTGCTAAACAGAAAACAAGCACAAATATGGTAAATTCCGAGATTTTGTGATCCTTGGCTTCCATCAAATCCCTTGGAACAAGGCTGTGAGTCAAGGACCAACAACCAAAGAGCTTCAGCAGCTTTCCCTGGACAAGAAAAAAGGTCTTAGAGATGAGGGGGGAAACTGAGAAGACGAGAAAAATCTGACATTTCCAAGAGGTGAAATGTCAGTGGGAAAGGAAAACAGCTGGAGAAATGAAATAAAATAAAATAAATTAAAAAGAAAATAAATTCTGGAAAGGGAAAGAGTAAGGAAGTGACGAAGTCTTGGCAGCTGCCATAATTTGGGATGCAATTTGGTCAACGAGAGGAGGAATTTGTGTCTTTCTTTGTAAGGTCTAGGGAAGAAAATCTGGGAAGAAAGGGAATATAATAAAAGGGAATATAATAAAGAGAAGAATCTTCATTTAACAATGGAGAAGAGCACAAGTGCTGAACACCTGAAATCCCATTTGTGAACCGGTGAGCCCAGGTGGAAAAAATACAGAGCCAGGAATGTCACATTTCCCTGGCGTTCAGATAATCCCAAAATTGTG
This sequence comes from Ptilonorhynchus violaceus, assembly GCA_013397565.1. Lineage (NCBI taxonomy): Eukaryota > Metazoa > Chordata > Aves > Passeriformes > Ptilonorhynchidae > Ptilonorhynchus > Ptilonorhynchus violaceus. Next base: position 104,225 of record VZRJ01000587.1, on the reverse strand, counting down.
GTTTTAAAAGGTTTCTGTGGCTGGTCCAAGGAAGAAATAAGCATAAAATATTGAGCGTAATGCAGAGGATCCAAAAGGATATTCCCGAGGGGTTTTATGAAAAGCTATTTCTTTACCTCTTCTAAATGAAATAATGGAGGAGAACATGTTTTTATGGAAATGCCACAAGGTAAGGAATGCTCAGTTCCCTGGTATTTCCTGTAGGAATGCCAGAGGGAAGGTGTTTCCTTATGTAATTCCACTGCAGAAAAATGAATGTGGAAAGGCATTGTTATTATTCCTTCCAAACCCAGAATTGCATTTCCCTTCTAAAATGTGGTTAAAATTAGATTTTGTGGGATTATTTTGCTCCTACCGAAAATCCATCTCAAACCCATCTGACAGGAGATTTAGGCAGCACTTCCTAATCTTCCATTATCTTCGAATCCCATCAAACCCAGCATGGAAAAAAACCCACAATTTTGGTTCAAAAATGAGTTCACTGCAGAGAAACACCTCTCCTGCCATTCCGAAGTGGAACAAAAGAGGGAAACACAGAATGCAAGATTGAATTTGGCTGAAATTCATCTTCCATGTGGCCCTGGCAATTTGTGTCACTTCAGAGCTGACTGTGGGATTCCAGGACAGTTTTATTCCATGTTTTTGGTTGGGTGTTTCCCAATGGAATATTTTGTAGCTGGAATGAGAGGGATGGTCCTGGTGCGGTGATGAAATGTTCGCTTCTCCAGAGCTGCTTAGAGGGATAATTCTGTTTATCATGTGGGGAGTGTGAGATTAACGAGATCCTAAATTATTCATTTCCTTGCTTTTGAGTGCTTGTGTTTGGTAAATTGTGCCGTGGAGTCTTAACTGTCTTCCCAAAAAAATAAGGGAGTTTTGGCATCTCCCTGGGGCTTAAATTGGGTCTTAAAATCCTTTATGCAAATATTACAGTGGCTGTCTTCCCAAATTATTCCTTTTCAATCACAAATAGTACAGGGATTACTGAGAGCTCCTTTGGAGAACATCTTATTCTCTAGGATCAGGGAATGGTTTGGGTTGGAAAGGATCTTAAATGTCATCCAATTCCATGGGCAGGGACACCTCCCACTATCCCAGGCTGCTCCAAGCCCTGTCCAACCTGGCCTTGGACACTTCCAAGGATCCAGGGGCAGCCACAGCTTTCCTGGGCAACCTGTGCCAGGGCCTCCCCACCCTCCCAGGGAACAATTCCTTCCTGTCTGGAGCTTCCCTTTCTCTTCCAGGGAAACTGGGCCCAAGACCAGGAGGGAAATGTGGAATTTCCCACCAGACTCTGGGATCTGCCACCTCAGCAGCTTCTTGTCAAGGGACACTTTTCACAGTTGAAAGGTTTAGGAAAGGTATTTCCCATCTTCCTAAGATCCCAAAGAAGATCCCAAAGAAGCCACCAATCCCTGATGGATGGAATAATTCACGGCTTTGCCCGTTTAGGAGTTGCCCATTTTGATCCCGAAGGATTCAGCAGCGTTCCCATCCCGCTTTCTTCCAACTTCCAGTTTCTTCCCTAAAGAATGCAAAAAATTCACGGAGAGTTTTAAACCAAAGCGTCATTCAGGGTAACCTGACAGAATTTGCATTTTGTTTATTTGTCCGAGAGGGTGAAAGTTGCCCCGTGCCACCAGTGGCTCGGAATTAGGGCTGTTTGGGATGATCCCTTTGTCCCTTCATTTGGATGGAGATGTGCATTCCACAGGCAAAGTCCAGGCCATCGCTGAAGAGAAAATTGCACTGAAAACATTTTTCTTTTCCTAAAGCAAGCTCAGGGAGGCACATTTATTTAATAAAATGGAAAATCAATATAATTTTAATTTTAAGAAGTCAGAGCCAATGCCAAGCTGTCCTTTAAGGAAGCTTGATAAGAATTCATGACCCTTTTTTTTTTTTTTTTTTCCCTTTGGTAAGAAAAATAAAATTAAAACCAGCATTGATTTAATGATTCTCCTCCAACTTTGTTTAGAGTCTGGAAGTTTTGTTCATCACTTTTCCTTTGGTATCTTTGTTTTACTTCTGCAAAACCTGCTGGGTCATCATGAATTTCCTGAAGGCAGCAGAGCTGGAACATGCACGGAACTCTTCCCTCCCTGGAAAGCTGAGGATTAAATCCTTGTGGCAGTCGCTGGTGATAAAAATAGTGAATATGTTTACATGGCTTGGTGCTTAAAACCAAACACTGGGATTTCAAGTGTCTTGTGGGGCATGTAAAGAGAGGATGCCAAGGAATTTTGGCCTTTGGAAAGGAAACGCTCTTAAATCTCTGGGATTTTAGCCTGGAGAGAGCAATGGCTCTCGTGGGTGAGGGGGAACCAGTGCAGGTCTCTGACTTCCCAAAGCGCCTCCCAAACTGCTCTTGAGACACTCCCATTTTAACAACCTCAAGGAAAGCCGTGGCTGACCTTCATCCTTAGGTTTTTTATCAGTATTAAAATCAACCAAGCTGATTTTTCATTGTTGCTGGTTCTGAACCGCCCAGTGGAAATTATCACACCCCAATAAAATCAATGTTAGTGCTTAACATGATCTCGGATCAAAGAATCAACTGTGACCTGAAAGGCCACACCCAGACACACATTTCACAATCAGACAGATTTGATTGTGATAATAAATGAAATCCATGAAGGATTCCTGAAAAATCCATGAAATTTTCAGCCTGGTGAGGAGAAGCTTTGGGGTGACCTCACTGTGGCCTTCCACTGCCTGAAGGAGCCAACAGGAAACATGGAGAGAGACAATTCCCAAGGGATGGAGGAACAGGACAAGGGGGAATGGCTTCAAACTGACAGAAGTCAGAAAACCCTTGATTTGACACTCATGAGAAAAAAAATTTCAATGTACTTTAAGCATATTCCTCTTCTCTTCCTTCATCAATACAGGAGAAAGGAAATTATTCACGGCATCCATGTCACATTTTTAAGTCCCTTAAATAATCAAACCTCCACACATGTGAAAAACGCTGCACACATAAAGCAGTTAATTTTGGGATTGTGTATTTAATGGTTTCATCCCTTCCTTTGGTCCCTGGATTTGGGACCAGCCTGCTCCAAATCCCGGGAAGTGCATCAGGACATCCTCAGGTCACTCCAGCCTGTAGCAGAGGCAACCTGACCTTGGCACTACTTGAAAGGCCAGCAAAGACTGGGAAGGCAACTTCCCAACTTCCAAACTCTGCAGCCTGATGGAGCAGAGGAAAAACAATTCCCAGAGCTGGCTGCATCCTCAGGGTGCTGGAGAAATGACACAGAGAAGGATTTCTCCCCAATATCCCATCTAACCCTGCCCTCTAGCAGTGGGAAGCCATTCCCTGTGTCCTGTCCCTCCATCCCTTGGAAATTATCTCTCTCCATGTTTCCTGTCGGCTCCTTCAGGCACAATGAGGTCACCCTAAAGTTTCTCTTCTCCAGCCTGAACAATCCCAATTCTCTCAGCAACATCTTTGATATAAAAAGTAAGGAAGCAGGGCCATAATTCATCCCCCTCCAGCCCACCCCCACAATTAACCAAGGCAATGTATCCTAACTTTTATGGGGAAAAAAGAGATTATTTTGCGACCATCACATTGGCACAGGCATTTCTGTGCTCAGTTGATTATGGAATAAAATTTATTAGGCTCAATATTTTTGTTGAGGGGGTGGAAAATGCGTGAGAGGGAAAATTTTTCAGAAGTTTTGTGTTAAAAATGATACACAGGACTCATTTTTTAACCCACCTGACGTGCAAGGATTGATCTTCACTCCTTACTCCTTCCATGGGATTGTTCCTACACACACAGGTAATTCTTGTAATTAATGACTCCAAGAGAAGATATCAGAATGCTTCCCAAAGCCATGTCCTGCCAGCAGGCTTCCTGAGGGAAATATTCCTGCCCGTAGCTATTTTTCCCTATATTAAAAGAATTTCCTTTGTGCATGGGACTTCCAGGAATGCTGGAATGGGGCTATCCTTAGGAAGTGCAGCTGGGCCTGGATGCAGAAGGAACACACACCCACGTGTGCTGGTTCTGCCCTGAGCTCTAGGACGTCTCCTGGGCTTAAATATCCATTGACTTTGAAATTTGTGGAAGCAGGCGGATTTGTGCAGCCCTTGATGGGATCTAATGGCAGGGATTCGAGAGCTGTCAGCCCTTTTGGTGCAATTGAATCCAGGCTGGTTAAAAGGAGCAATAGGAAATCCATGGGAGCAGTTTCCAGCTGTCAGCTCCGATTTGCGGGGACAGCCCACGATGCAGCCGGGCCGAAAGGGAAAGTTGAATTCCTGGGTTCTCCCATGGAAAGCTGCTGGGAATGAGACCCAGAGCTCCAGCAAAAAAAATATTCCTGCGGCCCCTCTGGGAGGATGGAAGAGAGCAGAGCTGTCAGTGAGAGGGTTTTTATGGGAATTGGTGCTCGTGGCTCCGTGTCCTCCCTGAAAAAAGGGGTGCTAAGAGCAGGAGAGGCCTCTGGGAACCCCTTTTATAGAATCATGGAATGCTTTGGGTTGGAAGAGACCTTAAAGATCACCCATTCCCACCCCCTCCTATGGGCAGGGACACCTTCCACTATCCTAGGCTGCTCCAAGCCCCATCCAACCTGGCCTTGGACACTTCCAGGGGCAGCCACAGCTTCTCTGGGCACCCTGTGCCAGGGCCTCCCCACCCTCCCAGGGAACAATTCCTTCCCAATATCTCATCTATCCCTGCCCTCTGGCAGTGGGAAGCCATTCCGTGTTCTGGCCCTCCATCCCAAGTCCCTCTCCAGCTCTCCTGGAGCCCCATTAGGCTCTGGAATGGGCTCTGAGTTCCCCCTGGAGCCTTCTCCTCTCCAGGTGAACATTCCCAGCTCTCCCAGCCTGGCTCCAGAGCAGACAGGCTCCAGCCCTCACCTCAACTTGGTGCCTCCTCTGGCCTCATCCCAACAGCTCCATGTTTTTCCTGTGTTCTCCTTTGTCCCTGGATCATTCTCCCGTGGTAGTGACAACATTCTTGTTGTTGTGCCTATTTTCACCCTGTTTCATCTCTTTTCCTTTAAATTCGTGCATCCAGCCTTTCAACAGGCCAACAATGGGAATTGCTCAGGTCCAACTCTCTGGTCCAGGGGCCAGCCACTGTTTCTAACAACCTCCCTTCCCTTCCGTGAGCCTGAAGGACTGAATTCCCCACAGCACCACGGGAATTATTTTTCCATGGGCACGCGGCACGGCGCCCATCACTCATTTCCAGTGGCACTGGAATGCCAGGCTGTTTTTTCCCCATTAATCCCAGCCCGCCACGGTGAAGTTTGAAGCCAGGCTTTGGCACACCTTATAAATAACAATACATTTATGCAATTGAATGCCTGAGCAGTAATTCAATCAAGGCAGTTCTGCTGCCGGTCAGAAACTACTTAAAGCCGTTCGAGTCTCAGCTTAAGACATCAACAAAGGGCCGTGATTGAATTGCAGCCTCGGATTTGCCTTCTGTTATCCAACCCTACCTCTCTGCCTGGTGAAACATTGATGGGATGAGTAAAGCTTGAACTGGCACCAAAATAAACCGCGTTGTTTGCCGGGTGGAGTATCCTGGAGCTGAAGTTTTTCCTTGGATTTCGATGAGGGCAAGGCTGAAGCCCTTTAAGAGCAGGGTAGACTGTAGGATTCCTGTGATACAGCTGTTATAAGGGCAGGGAATAGCATCCATCAGGCCAAATAATTTGGGAAATTAAAAAAAAAAAGATGAATTTGTGGATGTACAAAGTGTCTTTTAGGTCTGACCCAAACCAAGGAGCAATGCAGTGACTCAAGGTAGGCTGGACTCGATCCCAAAGGGCTTTTCCAATCTAAATTCTGTGGGTTCAGGAAGGGAGTGACAGCTCTGAGCGTAACCCAAGTGCCACAGTTTGGGAGGAAAACTCCTGCCCTCGCTCGAGGAGTCACCAACACCTGCCTGGAGCCCACCAAGTGCAGCATCTTGGAGTGTTCATTTGAACTTCCACGTTTTCATCATTTGAAGGTGTGATCCAGGCCTTTCCTGAGGCTCAGGGCCGAAACAACCACAAGCAGGAAATGTTTTCCTGGAAGGTGTTTCTGCCTGCCTGGGGAAGTCCTGTAATGAGGTTTGGTTCATTAAACCATTTGGTTTCACCCACGGGAATAATTGGTGAATATGGCAAAATCCATTGCATTTGGATGTTTGTGGAAGAACCAGGAATTTGGGCATGTTTGCTGTGAGGAGAAATTTATTTTCACGTTTTTTTGGTGGGAATTTAAGGCATCATCCACCCCATTTCATAGGATTTCTCTCATCCCAAGGCTTTTCCAGCAGCACAGAGGGTGGAAATGGCCCCGACGAGTTTCCTTGGTACAGATTTCCGGTAGCCCCATCCCCATCCCAGCCCCAATTCCCAGAGTGGGAGCATGTCAGGACAAGCTGTGGTCTGGCCAGGAAAAAAGGGAAAGAACCGTTTTATCCCATCCCAGAAGAGCAGGGCTCATCCAGAGAGCTCCCGAGCCTGAGAGGAAGAACAGAGACATCTCCAAGTGCAGATTTGGACAGAAAACTTATCTGGCCCTGAGGATTTCAGCTTCCAGCCCCTCAGACAGATCTGGGAATTACATCAGTATTTATTGCCAAATACAGATTAACAAATCCAGCTGCTCCCACCGCACGTGTGAAACGGCCTGGGGGACTCTACGTGAAATTTTGTCCACAAAATCCGAGCCCTGCACGCAAATCCCACCAAAATATCCCCGTGGATGTAAAGAACTCCGCTCAGGGCTTTTTTTCTGGGGATAAATCACCGCGTCTCACACCATTTCTCACGCAAATATCAGCAGATCCAAAGCACTTCTCAGGCTCTGACACACAGAACCTTCAAGCTGCCTCGATATTTCTTTTTCGGAGGAAATTCAGCAGAAAAGCAGCAGCACTGGAGCTTTTTTTTTTCCAATTTTTTTTTTTTTTTGTTCCAGCCCACGATCTTCAGCAAAACCACATAACAGAAAATGGAATATTGTGAGCAGCCCACATAATTACTCATGATAGATAACTGTATTAAAAATTAAACATAAATTATTGGAGGCATTACGGCGTTGGCACGGGATGAAAAAAGGTGCTTCATATCCCTGAAAGGTTGAGCTGACTGCCTGCAAGTTTGGCTCCATAGAAAAGAGACTAGGCTGGATAAATGGCAAGCATTTATTGTTTGAAATATGGATTTTAATATAGCCCAGCACAACCCCAAAACATCAGTCCTTTTCAAGAGGGTTAAAGTAAGATGGATCTTGCAGATTAAAGCAGTCGGGAAGATGCTCTTTGGCAGGGAGGAGCAGCAGAATGAGAACAGGAGGCTCCTTGGAGCCATTCCATGTCTTTGGAGGAGGAATCTTCGCTCTTTTATGGGGCTCCACGGAGTCCTGCCCGGCTGGTTTGGGTTGGAGCGCTGGGAAACGCTGCTGGCCTTGGCATGGGAATGCCCATCCCGCTCCCAACGACATCCCAGTGTCAGCCAGAGGGGGGAAAACCCGGTGTGGGGAGGAAAACAAACTCACTTCAGGCAGATCCACAGCTTCCCAGCCTGGATGAGGAGGGAGGACACATTTTTCCGTGGATCTATAAAGTTCTATCACTGATGCAGAAAATCTTGGAGCATTGCATCTTTAAGGAATTTTACGCAGGGCTGAATCCTCTCTGCCTTTGGCATTGCAGCTTTCAGCAGCTCTCAGCAGAGATTTGATTTTTCCATCACGTTTTGGAGGTTTTAAATATTCAGCAGGCTCTGATTTCCTAGAATTTCACTTCCAGCTCTGACGTCGGGGACCGAGTTAGAATTTAAAAAGCTGCAAATTCCTGGACAATCCTCAAACTGGGTCTGGCCTCTGACAAGAACGTGGAATCCCTCCCCAACAGGAATTCCTGGGGAGGAGTTAGCTGAAGCTGACTGGAAAAAGAGTGGGAAGAGACAGGGAAAGGTGTAATGTTATTTTCACAAACAATTAATTGAAGAATTCCAGAGGTGTCAGGGTTTCCGTGTCCTTCGAGGATTAAGATGGTGGCAAATCTGAAAATGTCCTTGTGATTTTTAATGCACCAAGAAATAAAAAGAAAATGAGGATCAAGCAATTATTAATATTTAGTATTTGCTATTTTTTTGGTATAAAAAGCTTTATCATGTAAAAAGCTGTGACAGGGAATTCACTTGTCCCAGACATGTCATTTTTTCTCTTGTCATTTTTCCTGTTGCTCACCAGAGTGTGACTCAGATGTTTTCAGAGGAAGGGAAAAAAAAAGGAAGATGTGAGACCACATTTTCTTTCCAAAAAGACCCTTTTAACGAGGAAATCCTAGGGAGCAGCCTGAGGAATTTTATCCTGAGCTGTGCATTACCCATGGAGGAAACAACAGAACTGAGCATGGATCAGTGGGAAATGTGTGCAACACCAAAAGGAAAACTTCCTTGGCAGAGGGTGCAGTACTGAGATATTTGTGTTTATAATGAGGATTTCTATGTATAATGAGGAGAGATATTCCTTCAGAAATGGTCCTGTCTGTGCCTTTCCTCCCTCCACCTTCCCTTTCCTCCTCCAAGGCGCCCTCAGGAGATGTCCCAATTCCTGTAAAGTGTCCCCAGGACTGGAGTGAGCCCAGAGATTGTGCCCCACCTCCTCCACCTCAGTGAAGAAGACTCTGGGCACCCCTTTCCAACCAGGTTATCCCCTAATTCTGCTGCATCCCACAGCTTTAGGAAAAAATGTTTAACCACCATGGAACAGACTCAATAAAACTCCTTTAATGTGCAGTGAAACCAACAACAGAAGCTGAGTTTGGGGGATTTTTTCCCCTTCCCACCTTCTCAATAGGATGCAAGGCAAAAAGCTGAAATTTCTATTCCTAATCACATTTCCCCTCCAGCTCAGGACCTGGATGGGACAAAAAGAAGAGCGAAGCAAGGAGTGAGAGAAAAACGGTGAGGTCATAAAAAATTCATCCAGGAGGGGATCCAAGTGCAGTAATGAGGCCTCACACGCAGGCAGTGGAGTACTTAGCACTAAAACCCTCTCTCGCCGCTATCTGGTTACCATCTTATCAACACGACACCCATTAGCCCCTGATAACAGTAACTAATCAGCTGCTCTGCCTGCCTTTTATTTTCCTGCAGGAAAGATCTTCCCAGTGCAGCCCCTCCCCGCCAAGATCCCAGGCACTCAATAATTCATGGGATGGAGGCGCTGTCATCCGTGCCTGATGTCACTTCCTGACGAGCTGGGGACACTCAGAGCCTGCTCCCATCCCAAAAAAAAAGGCCCCGGTCACCTCCTGTATTCATGGATGAGCTGAAGGTTTGGGCAGCATCCAGGTGGGCACTGGGATGTGCTCCTTGTTGTGTGGAAGGAGAGCACCAGCCCCGGGTTTATCCTTGGATCCAGTGCTCCCTGTCATGAGCAAAATACATAAAAAGCAGATTTTGCATTGAAATCGGTGTTTCTAAGCCTGGGAAGGAGGCTGACGTCTGGCTGAGAAGGGGTATCAGGAATTTCAGGAGGAATTTCTTCATGGAAGGTGTTGTTAAGAATTGGAAGGGGCTGCCCAGGGAGGTTTGGAGTGCCCATCCCTGGAGGTGTCCAAGGAAGGCCTGGCCGTGGCACTCAGTGCTCTGGGCTGGGGGACAAGGTGGGCATCGGGCACGGCTTGGACTGGATGATCTTGGAGCTCTTTTCCACCCTCAATTACCCCGGAACTCTGTGATTCCGTTACTTTTATCACTCAAAGTGTGAGACTCCACACAGGTCTTTCAATACATGTCAGCGATGATTTCCACCTATAAAAACGACTTGACAGCTGAGTTTTATTTATTTTGTGGTTGAAGCCTTGAACTCCTCCGCTGGAAAACGGGATTCAAGGTCTGCAGACACCCAGAACATCCCCAGATTTACTCTGTGATTCAAACACATCATCCCCTCTCTTATTTCCCCATCCATAAAATAGTAGAGATAAGAGCTGTGTAAATAAGGGACTTCTAACTCAGAACCAGCCTGGAAAGCCAAGGAAGAAAGAAAAATCTCATGCTTAAGTTCACAGAATCCTGGAATGGTTTGGGGTTGGAAGGGACCTTAAGGATCATCTCATTCCAGCCCCTGCCATGGACAGGGACACCTTCCACTATCCCAGGGTGCTCCAAGCCCCATCCAACCTGGCCTTGGACACTCCCAGGGATGGGGCAGCCTCAGCTTCTCTGGAGGCCTCCCCACCCTCCCAGGGAACAATTCCTTCCCAAGATCTAATTCCAACCTACTCTTTCAGTTGGAAACCATTCCCCCTTGTCCTGTTCCTTTTCCAAAAAGACTTTTACCATGGAAAACGTCCTTCAGACATTTCTTCTTGCAAGTTTCCGGCTATTCCCAGGGGTCCACAGTGGAGGAATTCCCGGTCTCCTTTAGGACAAACAGATTCAGGAGCAGCAGTGCCTTGCAGGGGGAGGGGAGGGTTTGCTGACAAGGCAATGACCTCAAATATTGCACAGAGGAAATGAGATCATCTGCCAAAATCTACGTGCTCCGAGTCTCAGCCCGAGGATGTGGTTTCATCATCTCCTCCTTCTCTTCCAAATGGAGAAGGGAGCATTTTGTCTCATCCCCGAGTATTGCCACAGACAGATTGCCAGAAATTATGCTGGAGCGTTCAAAACACCGACTGAGTCACTCTGGGACATCCTTTCCCTTGAAATGTGAGGAAGTTCAGCATCTCTGGTTTCGGATGTTCCTCTCCTCCGGTTTCACCATCTCTGAAGGGGAGGTAAAAGCAGGAGGATTCATTCAATTCCATGGTAAAAATAGGATGTGAATAGTAAATGATACCCAAGCACAAGTGGGGTGGTGTCATTATTCCTAGACGGTATTTCCAGAAATAATTCCATGCAGGGTGGCTACTGGGCACATTCCTTTGCCTCCATGGGGTAACAGGCATTTTGTCCAGGATGCAAATCCTCCCCAGGAATGATTTCAGCTTGCCCAAGGTCAGACACCAGGGCTGGGATTCCTTCATGCCCAGTCTCCCTTTAAACTCTAAGTTTTTAAGGCACAGTTCATCTCTCCCTAAAATTCATCTACTCTGGGAATCAGTGAATTGGAGCAGGAGGAACCCTGAGAGGGCTCCTTCCCCTCCAGTGACACAAGGGCACCCTCTTGGGGGTGACTGATGGATGCACACCCCCCCAAGAGCTTTGAATCCCACCCTGCCCAAATTCTACCCATTCACAGCTGAAGGAGAGCAGGGTTAGATGGGATATTGGGAAGGAATTGTTCCCTGGGAGGGTGGGGAGGCCCTGGCACAGGTTGCCCGGAGAAGCTGTGGCTGTCCCTGGATCCCTGGAAGTGTCCAAGGCTGGGTTGGACAGGGCTTGGAGCAGCCTGGAATAGTGGGAGGTGTCCCTGCCCATAGGAGGGGGGGGCACTGGATGATCTTTAAGGTCCCTTCCCAACCCAGCTCATTCTGGGATTCTTTATGAAACCATGAACCAAACCTGTTCCTAAATCATATCAGGGATCAAAGGACCATATCCTGTAAAATGTATTCCATATTCCTTCTGTAACTGGTATTTGGCTGTAAACTTACAATAATATGGATAATAAGGAATATTTTATACATATACAATAATGGAATTCCTGTACAATACACTTATACCGTAATACAATAATAGGGATAATAGAATAATAAAAAACACAATAAAACCCACCAACACTATGATCTGTTGGCCAAATCTGACACCTCCAGCCTGGGAACTGCCTCTTGCCCTGGACCTGAAGACAAACAACACAAATTCCCTTATTTTCCTCTTATTCCCATCCCAGTTTTAACACAGGCTGCATCCACAGGTAGCCAAGATTATTTTCACCAAGTTAATCCTCGGGAGTGCAGGGATCTCAAACTCCTGACTCATCCTATACCCTTGCAAAGACTCTCCACTCATCAAATATGAATTCCCAGGGAAATGAAAATCTTTCCTGTTTCTGTTCAGGAATATAAAATCACACTTTGGAAGTGTTTCCATCTCAGGGTCACCACTTTTGCAGGCTGCATGTCAGTGGCAACCTTTCCCCAGAAAAAAAGGAGAGGAGCTTCACGGACATCCAAGCTGTCCCTATCCCAAAGGATTTGTGCCCCTGACATATTTAATGAGGACATGGAAAAAAACAGCAGCTGAGGAGCTGAATTCCCTCTCCTCACCAAACTTCAGTGGCAACAAAGCACAGAGCAATGGGTTACCTCCTAAAAATCCCATTGATTCCTTTCTCATCCTCTGTTTCCAACCCAAATGTTGGATTTGACCTTAATTTCCACGCAGGAGCATCTGCAGAGGTGGCAGAAGTTCCTCCTCTTTTGTTGGCAACGAGGAGCTCCGTGAGCAGCTCCAACATTCCCTGTGCCCCTTTGAGGAAATTGGTCTTGTTTTGCAACAGGAATAGAGCAAAGCACATGTTTAGGAGATTTCCTAAGCTGCAATCCCTGACCATGTGCCTGGGATGAATGAAATCGGGATTAGTAACCATGACTGGGCAGTCACTTGATCACCCAGACATGTGACAAGACACAAGAACGGGACAATTCCTGGCAAAGGAAACCTTCAGGGATATGAAGTCAATGTTCCAGTTCTGCTCACTCAGCTTTTGGATTCACTGCTGATAAATATTCCAGCAGGGATTTCCACGGCCAGGGAAAAGTTTTCCGAACACGGCAGCTTGGAAAGAAGAGCGCAGGGCTTTTTTTTCAGGAAATTTCCAGTTCCTGTGCAAGACAAACATGATTCCAGTCAATGGAGAGTGGGAATAGGCTCTAGCAGGAAAAGGAAGCACACAGGATTTAAACGGAGATATCCCAATAGGTCATGGAATATCTTGAGTTGGAAAGGTCTCATAAGGATATTCAAGGCCAATTTCAATTATCCTGAGATTGCTTTTGAGCAACTACGAGCAAAGAAGGAATTATTGGACAAAAAAATCTGCAAGCAAAGGAGGGGTTTAAAAAAATCTTCGCTGGTTTGAAATGTTTCATAAACCAAACCACCAGCTCTGGACAGGTGATAAAGTCTGGAACCTGGAATGTGCAGGGGAAAAGGCAGGGAAGAAGCACTGCTGGAATTCAACCTGAGAGCTGGATAGAAAATGGAAGGTGGTGGGTTGGCTTTTGGTCTGGCTGGGAATTGGTGTCCATGGGAAAGGAGGGGTTGCGTGAGCTCCCATCACCTGGAGTTCTGCCTCCAGCTCTGGATCCCAGCACAGGAAGGACGTGGAGCTGCTGGAGAGAGCCCAGAGGAGGCTCCAGGATGAGCAGAGGGATGGAGCAGCTCTGCTGGGAGGAAAGGCTGGGAGAGCTGGGATTGTTCAGCCTGGAGAGGAAAAGCTTTGGAGTGACCTCACTGTGGCCTTGCAGTGCCTGAAGGAGCTCCAGGAAACATGGAGAGAGACAATTCCCAAGGGATGGAGGGACAGGACACAGGGAATGGCTTCCCACTGCTCGAGTGGGTTAGATGGGATATTGGGAAGAAACTGTTCCAACCCTGGATACAAAAGGAGTCTTGGAGGAGGGAAACTCGAGGCCTGTGGAAGGATCCATCCATCACAAGATGGACTGTCCAGCCAAGTGGGTATTAAGTCTGAGACTTTCCTTGTGCCTGCATTTTTTTATGCCAAAAATCCCAGCTACTTAGAAAAACATGTTTTTGTGGATTTTTCAGCCATTTCCTCTGAAAATCTGGTGCTGTTTCCTGAAGTCCAAGAGCTTTATTTTTACATTTCACAGATCCACGTGCAGACAGATTTTTGTAAATGAATGTTCATATTTAGCAGGGTGTAGATGACAAATGAGAAGCTTTTCAGTCCCTCTGAAGTGACTTTGTACTTGTGATTTTAATTAGGATTTCGGTCCAGGTGGAAAGCAATCCTTTGTTGCACCGTGTACAGGACTTCCCTGTGAGTCCATAAGAAATTCCAGGCTGTGGGGTTGATCCTTTCTCTCCAAGAAATCCCACCCGGGGTTAAGGCTGCTGGGCCACACGAGCTCTGTCTCAAATTTGCACGAGAAAGATGAAGGCCACGAGAAGATGTTCCCATCTCCAGTTTCACACATTCCCTGGGTTTCCTCCTTCCTGGCTCAATCCGTGCTGGATCACATCCCACAGAATCTCCAGCCGGAGCACGAGGGTTTTTCTAAATCAGCTTCTCACCAGTTCAGCACCGCGTTGCAAAATCTGGGTTGCAGAAAACATTTTTCTGTGAAACTCAATAAAGTGTCTTTTCTTTTTCCGAGCTGTCCCTCCTTGCCTTCATTTCCTGTCTCCCCCAGAGCCCTGCGTGGTTTGTTTGCTTTTCAGTGATGAGGGAAAGGGAGTGGGAATAGGAGAGAATTTATTTCTATTTACTTGGGTTGATTTGATGAGGTTTCCACGATGAAGAAATTTCTTCTTTCCCGAGGCAGAGGCAGCGAGGAAAACTGCTTGATTCGAGGAAGTCCACGGCAGAAGCAAATAAAAATATCAGAATATTAATTTCACTGGCTGACTGTTAAAAAAAAAAAAATGAAAAACACCAAAGCGCAGAAAAATTGAAGTTCCCTTTATTTACACACAGAAGACCAAAAATCAATATGCAAATTGGCAACACTTTTTATAATGCACAGGAGGAGAAAGTGCTGGAGAAATGGCTGATGCCAAGCAGATCTCTGCTGATGTGTCAGCAGCCCTGACAAAATCCAGGATGTTCTCTCCCAAAAAGAGGAGGTGGTTTGGATGAGGAGGGGGATGCTGTGGTGTAAAGGAATGACAGAAATCAGAGCGTCCACAAAAGCTTCCAGAGTTTTATCAGGAAATTACACACTTGGAAATTGATGTAAATTAATCCCTGATCTCCTATATAAGCACATGGAAGGAAGGAAGGAAGGAAGGAAGGAAGGAAGGAAGGAAGGAAGGAACTCAACTCCCAGTGTTTGAGACACACACATCAACCTCTCATCTTCCAGGCTTCTCCAAATGCTTAAAAATTGTGGTGTCTTTAATCCTCTGAGACCTGACCACGAGCTCCTTCACTCCCAGCATTCAGAAGGATCCCCTCCATCTTCCCAAGAAATGAATTTTTTCCAGCTCCCTGCATGGTTTGTATTTCCTTGCATTCAGAAATGAAACATTAGAAGGCCTTTTCTCTCCTGCCTGGATTCACTGCTGATGTTTAAACTGAGGGATGGTCCAAGCTCATCCCAGATGTCAGAATGAATGCCCTTATATCCTTTTATACACTGAATTCTCCTCTGGCACAGCTGAGCTAAACCACCAGCAACGTTCCCAGTGTGCTGCCCCTTCGGGAACGCTGTTCTAGGCTTGTGGGAAATGGGAGTGAGCGGGATATTGCCTTAAACCCCACCACTCTTTGACAAGCCGAGCCTACACTTAACAGCAGCCTGGTAAGTGCAGGCCCCATTACCTCGAGGGGTAATGGCAGCCGAGATTGATCTATTGTGAGTCCTACAAATTTGAACAGTTACACTAAACGCTATTAAAATGTATGGAACCTCTTTGTCTTCAATTATTAAATGGAGTAATTTATGAAACCCAATCTCAATAACCTCACTGTCCTACTGGCCAGCCCCGCCGAGAGCAAGAGTAAATGCAGAGAACATCACTATCGATCCCTTCGGAAAGGGGGGAAAAGGAGGATCAGGCCTGTTAACCCTTCCCTGCAGGAGAAAGTGGTTCGCTCGTGGTTTCTTTTCCCCCCAGAGGTCGTGTCCTTCTTTCATTTCTGGGCTCGGGTTTCAGTCTGACAAGTGGTAATTGATTCCGCCGCTGGTTGGGCTGAGGGGGTAAGTGGGGGATGAAGTTTCAGTGAAAACAAATAGCACTTCACGGGTCTGACCTTTCCTCTTGAAGCTTTTGTTGTGGTTTTCCTTGGGATGTGCAGCTTAAAGACTTCTAAACCAGCGGTGTCTATCTCAGGAAGTTTCGGTTTTTGGCCCGGAGTTAAAGGCTGGGTTTTGTCTTTGGGTGTCTTGGCAACCCGGCCTAGAAAATCGGGATTTTTTTTTTTTCCCATCTTCTTTCCCATGACTTTGCACAAGACACGAGAACTTGGTCCAGGAGGAGCTGGGATATTGTGCCAGCAGGCTGAGGTTCAGAGCTCAGCGTTCCGGTGTCCAGCAGGGCTGTTTGGAGACAAAACAAGCCTTAAAATATAAAGGCAGCTTCTCAATCCTCAAGGAGGAGGTGGCAGATCTACCACCTCTTTTTTGTCACTTTTCTTTCTCTCCGTTTACCATCTCAGCAGATAAATTGCATCTTGTGCTTGTTCCCACTCGTGCTGCCTTAAATTTAGCCTGGTTTAAAACCAGGTCTCGGTGGGCACTTTTGCAAGAGATGCAGAGCTCGTCACCGGATTGCAGGACAGTGATTTGAGCTGACGAGAAACACTCCGATCCGACAAGCAAAAAGCACATTGACCTGAGTGGGAATCTTTATTCTGTCTGCAGCAGAAAGGAAAATATCCTCGGGGGCTCTGTCCCAATGCTTCCAGTCAGGGATAACATCTCCCTGAAACAAACCCCTCTGTTTACACAAACAAGTTGTTTTTGCCAAAGTCGGCCTTTATTTTAAGGTGTTCTCAGAAGGAGCTCGGGGCTGAGCAGCGGCCACCAAAATGTTGCAACCCACGAGTTTTGCCAACAGTAACAACATTTGCGAGGGGAAAGGTTTAATGGGGTTTTTTTTTGCTTCTCCCGAGCGTCCTGAATTTCTGAGGGAGCCCTGATGGTTCTGTACTGCCTACAGCGGGAATGGCCTTAAGCTGAAGGAGGGCAGGGTTAGATGGGATATTGGGAAGGAATTGTTCCCTGGGAGGGTGAGGAGGCCCTAGCACAGGTTGTCCAGAGAAGCTGTGGCTGCCCCTGGATCCCTGGAAGTGTCCAGGGCTGGGTTGGACGGGACTTGGAGCAACCTGGGAGAGTGGAAGGGATCTCTGGGTAGAACAAGATGATCTTTAAGGTCCCTTCCAACCCAAGCTATTCTGGGATTCCATATTTCTCTGATTCTATGAAAGTAAATCCCTGCCCTTTGATGTGGACAAAGCCCTTCCATAAACACCAGAACGTTTCTGAGTTGTGAAAAATGTGGGGCACGAATTTTGATTTATAGACCTGCATTTAAAATGCACCGGAGAGGTTGTGCCAGCACACGGACACCCGGGGAAATGCAAAGGATGAGGGATAACGACAAGGACCTTAAATCACAGGATGATCCAAATGGTGCCTCCAGATGTGCCAGGGATCTCTTAGGCTAATAAAATCTGTCACAGTGTATGAATCCTTCCCATTTGAAGGAAAGGGAACAAAAGGACATTCTGGAAAGGATAATCATAATTGCTCAGGTCAAATTCTGATTTATTTCAGCGCAGACAGGAAATATTTAAACATTTGCTATAGCAGCCGTGCATACCATGAGATGTACTTTTTTTTTTTAATAAGCAGCACGAATTTTTTCCATCTTGATAAAAGAGGAATTCCATTGGATTGCTAAAATAAAACAAGACAAACAAAAGCAAACAGATGTAACAGAAAGCATTTCTGAAAAGGAAATTCATGTTGCAAAAACCCCTTGGCTAATCACAAAGTGATGCAGCTTTGAAAGGAAATACTTTGATTGCGTTTTTACTCCTCTGAGGAGTCAGATATTTGGAAATACCCAGGATTTTTTAAAAAAAAAAAATATTTCCTGCTGTGCACATAAAAACAAATTGCACACTCAGGAACTTGGGTCTGAGTCTTATCTTCGGGTTTATTTCTGAACCCAGGTGAGCCACGTGTGTTTCACAAGGGCAACTCCACGTGCAAAGGTGGAGATATTTCTGATTTTCATGGATGGGGAGCCTAGAGGAGAATTCACTGAACAAGCTTTGTAGGATTAGGGTTGTTTGTCTACTTCCCTGTTACAACCTCCTTGAAATTGGTGCAGCTTTGGCAGAGTTTAAGTTCAGCTTAAAAAGTAGAGGAGTGTGTACATTCATAACCTTTTTACACAGAATCACAAATCATGGAATGGTTTAGGTTGGAAGGGACCTTAAAGATCATCTTGTTCCACCCAGGGACACCTTCCACTATCCCAGGCTGCTCCAAGCCCCATCCAGCCTGGCCTTGGACACTTCCAGGGATCCAGGAGCAGCCACAGCTTCTCTGGGCAACCTGTGCCAGGGCCTCCCCACCCTCCCAGGGAACAATTCCTTCCCAGTATCCCATCTATCCCTGCCCTTTGGCAGTGGGAAGTCATTCCCTGCGTCCTGTCCCTCCCCTCCTTGGGAATTGTCTCTCTCCATGTTTCCTGTAGCTCCTGCAGGCACTGCAAGGCCACAATGAGGTCACCCCAAAGCTTCTCTTCTCTAGGCTGAACAACCCCAATTCTCCCAGCCTTTCCTCCCAGCAGAGTTATAAACTGGATTTTTTTTCCTCATTTTCCTTGAAAATGAAGGGGAAAATGAATTCTGCCTCCTCTCTCCACCCCAAAGAGGCAGCAAAGTGATGCCTGTAGTGGTGTCCCTTGAGTTCCCTTGGCTTCCATGAATCCCTTTGTGAGCAAAATATCTGGGAGCAGCAAGGAAGTGCAGGCAGGCAGAGAGGAATAAGGGCAGGCATTCAAACATTCCCTGGTTTTTATTGATATTTGTCAGCTCCTCCCCTTCACACCTCAGAGAAAGGAGGAAGAGCCACGTTGAGTGTGGGGTGTTGTGTTGGAGCTTCCAGCCAACCAGCTGAGGAATGCTCCATATCAGCAGGAAAACTTGGAAAAAAGGCTCTCCAGCTACTGAATCCCAACCCTCTGGTTGTGCACACCATCAACATTAATTATGCTTTTTTTCCCCCCTTTTTTAAGGGAAGTCTATTGATAGGTGAAGAAACAGAAGCAGATTTGCCAAAAGAGCTGGCCTGGGCCACATTCCCAAGGAGAAATGTAGGAAAATAAACTGTCAGCTGATGCCTTGTCACGGCTGGCACCGATGCACTCAGGCTGGGAATGTCTTGGCTGACAAATCCACGATTTCAAGCTGCTCACTGCAGGAATAACATCCCTGAGGCACATCCCGCTCAGCCCCCGGGCTCTGCTCGGTGACACAAAGGCCTGGTCCTCGTCACTGATTATTTGTGGGCACTTCCAGGTCTATTCCCTTCCCTGAGCCGTGGAAAAAAGAGGAAAACCACGGTGTGGAGTGTTCAGTTCCATTTCTGACACCCCCCATCCTTCTTTCCTTCGGGTTCTGCCCAAGCTCTGCCTGCATCGGGGCCAGGCAGGAATAAGGAATCTGCCACTGCCCTTTTTATCAATTTTAAGAAGCTTTTGCCCTGCCAAAGCAAAGAAATTCAAAGCTGTGGCCTGAGAAGGACACAGAAAGAACCTCCCGGGAGAAGGAGTAATTAATATTCTTCAATTAAAAAATGGAAAGATTGTTTGTCATCTTTGAAATTCAGGCACGACTTAGCTGGGGGTTGCAGCTTCGTCCCCCCCACACTTTTCCTCCTCAGCCTCCGGGATTTGATGTTGGACAAAAATCCTGGATTTGCTGAGATCCAAAATCCTCTTGGTGAGTTGGTTGTTCGGTTTCAGGCCTTAAAAAAAAAAAAATCACTCAGAATTTGGGATTCTGGAAGAGAAAAGTTCATGGGAATTAGGATATCCTGCTCCTGAGTTTTCCAGCTCCTCCTCGTCATATCCAGAGGCACAGGAGGGACATGGACAAACCCTCAGGGCAAGTGTGGAAAAAAGCCTGAAAAAAACCCTCTGTGCTACAAAATCCACCTTTCCACACATGGGTGGCCTGGGAAAAAGCCTTTCCCTGACAGAAAACAGTGGAAAAAGGTATTTAAAAAGTGATATTTCAGTGGGGGAAAGCAACTCTCACTTGGTAGAGCATAAGACAGATTATAAAAATATTCAGTTTTCACTCAGGCAATAAAATAAGAGGCCAGGATTTCAGTGATGAGTAATATTAAAGTGTTGTGTGAAGAAATGTCGGGTTGAAAACCCTTCCATTGAATGCTTTCCTAAGTGTTGCTGGATTCAGAAGAGTTCTGCAAACCTGAACGTTATTTCTATGTTCAAATGGAAGCTGAATTCTTTCCAAAATCCCCTGGGATTGTGAGATCTACGTAAGGAGGAGTTTTATAGAGAGGCACAGCCTTCTTTGCACTTTGTGTAGCACAGAACACACTGCAGGAAGCCCAAAGACAGAAAACATCACTGAAATAATAATAAAAACTGAGATTTCAGGTATTTTCATGCAAAAAAAAGAACACAGGATGCTGCATCAGGAGTGGAAGAAAAGAAAAAGAAAAGAAAGAGACCATCACCCGCATTTAAATCTTTTTTTTTTTCCCTTGTCTTGAAGAGAAAAAGTCAAAACATTGGAAAACCTGCAGGATTCCAGGCAATTTATCACAATAACCTTTAGAATGGGATCGTCCTGTCCCTTTACACTCCAGCAAGAGAAGGTTGGGAGGTGAAATATCTTTTAAAGAAGCAGAAGACAAAGTGGTTTTGAATGGCCTTAAACCTCCAGACAAGGTTCATTTTCAGAGATGCTTCATTTTGGGGAGAGATTTGGGAAGTTTTGGGCATTTTCCTGTTTATAAATATCTTTGTTGCTCTGACTTTTGTTCTACTTGTGGGTATTGCATCAGCTCCCATAGGGAAGGGACTGTCCTTTTTATATCCTTTTTATATCCTTTTGACATCCTTCTTAGATGTTTATTCAGCATTTTGTACCCCAGAACGGGGCATTTAAATCTCACAGAATCTTTTAGGTTGGAAAAGGCTTCAAAATATCATGAGATTTGGCAAAGTGCTTCCCACTGATTGAGTGAGATCCCACAGCAAAGCTGGGAATAAATCCAGTGGGCTGACGCCTCAGGTGCCAGTGATCCCTAAATCATCAGTTTCACTCAGGAAAACAATTTTTATCTTTTCCAAATCCAACAGTAACCAAGGGAAAAAAGTTCAGGGAGGCTTTTTTTGAATAGTGCAACAGTCAGAAAGCAGCACTGCACTTGGCAAAGGGTGTGAAGTCCTTCACTGCACATTGAAAAGGTGGCAAAAATCACCACATTTGCCCTGTGCCATTCAGAAATTCTCCCCAAAACAAGCTCTAAGTTTAATATTTATCACATGTATCCACATTTTATTTATCCACAGCTCACAGCACATTGTTCACTAGCAGTACAACCTAAATTCCTAAAAAGCTTTAGGTGATGTGGTGGATAAAATTCTCATTTAACTATAATTTAATGTAGAAAAACCATAGTTTGCTGTCTGGGAAACACTTCCCTCATGTGCACGACAGCTTTGGTTCTCATCACTAAAATTAGCAGCTCAACTCAATGACCCACAGGAAGGACTTTAATTTGGGAACTCAACTCCTCCTACCCTCAGTTGTTTTTTAACCCACACTGGCCACATTTTGCTGAGTGTGTCCGATTCCTTACGCTGAAATGGAAGAACATCATCCATAAATTCCCTCTCTGCATCCCATAATTTCCCAGTTTTTTACTGATGCAAACAATTTATCCCTTTAGGCAGCCTTACTCTAAATTTGATGTTGTATTTTCAGTCTGCCGGACAGGCCATTCCATCAGTGTCTGAGCTAACGATGAATTTAATACTCAAATGGTAGATCGATGAGTTCTGACCCAATCCGGGCTGGAAACCTTGAATTTTCAGGAAAAAGAGGGAATCCAGTCAATCACCCTCCAAGCAATGAAGAGCATTGATCTCGATCAATAGCCAGATTTCATTTTTAAAGGTTACTGGGGGCTGAATGTGATACTGGAGATGTCACGGATCACGTCACTGAGTTTTTTCGGGATATGAATATCTCCCTACCTTTATTCTCCAACGTGGCAGCAAAGACAGTGGTGGGGCAAAATTCTGAAGGATCACTTTCTTCTTGGAAAAAAAGCAGCCTGGAGATGGGAAGGCTTTGGGGTGACCTCATTGTGGCCTTCCAGGACCTGAAAGGAGCTGACAGGAAAAATGGAGAGAGACAATTTCCAAGGGATGGAGGGACAGGACAAGAGGGAATGGCTTCCCAGTGCCAGAGGGCAGGGATAGATGGGATATTGGGAAGGAATTGTTCCCTGGGAGGGTGGGGAGGCCCTGGCACAGGTTGCCCAGAGAAGCTGTGGCTGCCCCTGGATCCCTGGAAGTGTCCAAGGCCAGGCTGGACGGGGCTTGGAGCAACCTGGGATAGTGGAAGGTGTCCCTGCCCATGGCAGGGGGTGGCACTGGATGATCTTTAAGGTCCTTTCCACCCAACCCATTCTGGGCTTCTTTAATTCTGTATTCTCTACACTCTTGTGGGTGATCTGATGTCGCCACCGTTGATGTTTTTCCACACCATTCAGTTTAACTCAGCTCCTTTTTTCCTAAACACGTTATAAAATCTCATGGCTGACGTCCATCACGAATTTTTAAAACGCAGCACGAGCCCACTCTGAAAGAAATGTGACCCCTCAAAATCCCCCATTTACTCCCTCGGCTGGGGGGCAAAAGTTGGCAGGTAAGGGGTGAAATGCAGAACTCTGAGCTGTGAGAAAAGGGACGGGCGATAATTCCCCAAAGCACCTCGGCAGTGGGAGCTCAGCACAGGATCCGGGGATGTTTGGAATGCCCTTGGCTCTGTTCCTCTTCTGACCACACAGAGTTTGCACAACTCCTCCGTGTCCAGCACTTGAGAATCCCAAGGAAAACAGGAGGGAGCCCTGGGGAGCCCGGAGAGGCTGGAGCAGGAATCCCACTCCAGTCTCCAGTCATGACTATTCCCACATGGAGCCCTTCCACATCTCCAGCAGACTCGACAAAGAAAGGAAACGTTCTCCTGCAAACAACATTTCCCACAGTTGCCTCTAATTGCTCCTGCCCTCTGGATAGGAGGTTTTATTTTTATTTCGAGCTGATTGAAGCCGTGCCTAAAATCCCGGCCCTAAATTGCCCGATGGAGCACGAGCAAGCAAATGAAATCCATGCAAAAAGGGATTATCCTTGTTCTGTTATCCTTTGGGTGGTTACCACATCCCATAGCACACTTTCCCATTAGGAAGGTTGGGAAAACAGCTTTTAGCAGCTACTTGTGAGCCTGGTGTCCTTTGTTTTGTTCCTAAATAGAAGAAACGTGGAAGAAAGGAAAACAGGTAAACGCGGGCAAATCTGTGTTTATCTTTCTGCCAATGGAGTTTACAAGCTTTAGCTTTATATACAAAGGGAGAACATCTGCTCTCATTAAAGATTAATTAACGAAACAGGAAAGAAGAGACACCCTCCCACGGCAGGGAGAGCAGAACATCCTGATTGTTCTTGGGATGATTCCCCCAAAACTCCTGATGTTGTCCTGGCAAACTCCTGACAGTTAAAATCCCGGGAATCAATGTGCATATTCTACTCCTATTTCCCTGCAGGAATTGCTCTTGCTATTTGATTTTCCAAAGAAATTAATTGTTCTTGCAGGGGTACATGAATGAAAATAAAGAAATATAGAATAATGCCGAAATTAATTAAATCTGGCTTTTATATCTTAATTTTCTTCTGTCTCTTCACATGTTTTAGGGTGGCAAAGAGCTTTCATTCCCAACACTGCTGCTCTTCCCTCTCATCCTGATTTCAAACAGGAGCAGGATGGAACTCCTAGTTCCTCGTGATTCCAGCGGGAGAAGAGTTCTCCTGCTCTCCAGGAAATATCAGGAAATTTTGGCCAATTTTTGCAGAGGGAGGTACAAATCCCCACTCCTGCTCCAGCACATCCAAAATCCTGTTGACACCAAAGCTTGGTGCTCCTTTTCCATAACCACGAGGAGCCTGGAATCACAGGGCACAGGGACAGGAGACTTTTCAAGCAACAAAACCGATTTTAGGTTTTAAAAACCTGAGATTCCTTTACATTTCCTTCGTAGAGATGAATCGGCAGCAGCTCAAAATGATCATCCAAGGATCGTGATCATCACCGAGATCAGGAGGAAGGAAAACCAGGAAGTTATAAATTAGGCACAAGGGTGAGTCGAGGCAGATTTATTTTTGGTAAAAAAATACAAGTCTTAGACGAGCAGCCAGTTCAGATGCTGGTTAGACAGAATAAATCTCCTGATAACATCACAATTTAATGTTTTTCAGAAGAACTTCTAAATCATAGCACTGTTTTATGAAAACTCCGTGTGCACACAGAAAATTTTCCCTTTTCTGATACAAAGTGACTGTTTATTCCATCAATGCCTTATTTATAAAGCTCTTACAAAACATCCATTCACCCACCAGTGACTCAGATTTTTGGGACTTTCCTGCTTGTCTGGGAATAATGTTTATAATACAAACGTCTAGTCAATGAAATGCCATTTTCTGCGTGTCACTGACCTTTGTGTGCTGGAAGGAGCAGGGAAACAGCACCAGTGCTTCTCCTTTTCCCTTGGAATGACAACTGCAGTGTTTCATTAGCAGGTGACAGTGACGGGGCCTGTTTTGATCAAGCGTTTTCCCTGCACGTGCTTTTCCAACCAGAGCCATTAGCGCAGCTTTTTCCAAGTTAACACGTTGCTTTCCTTGGATATTTTAATTAGAACTGGAAACTCTGCTCCTGGGGGGGTAAGGAGTGGATTTTTCCCTATTTTTACACTTCCCAGTCCATTGGGGGGTGTGATAAATCCTCAGAGTGATATCGTGTTATGATGTGAGCAATGACACGAAATGAATGCTTGAATTAATTACAAAAAAAAGGATTAATTGCCTAAATTACTTCTTTTGCCTCACAGCTGAAGCCCAAAGGCAGAGATGCACAATGAAGGATTTTAGCTGTTCCTGCCTTAGACAAGGAAAACCCCTTTTTGGCTCCTCCAGGAATTGTTTGTTCCTGTGGGTGAGAAGGATCTCATCCCATCCCTGGAGGTGTCCCAGGAAGGCCTGGCCGTGGCACTCAGCGCTCTGGGCTGGTGACAAGGTGGGGATTGGTCACAACTTGGACTCAACAAGCTGGGAGGGCTTTTCCAACCTCAGGGATCCTGGGATTCCCCCATCTCAGGACTGGGATGTGCATCCCATTTGTCTCTTTGAACACAGGGAATTCCTGTGTCACCACCGCTCTGTGACAGGGACACTTCAGCTCCCCCCACACTGCACTGGGATGTTTGAGGTGACTGAATCCTCCATCTGCTGCTTTAATTTGGGTCCCTCTCCTCCCTCCCTGCTTCTTGTACCAGAAGAAACAACAGCCTTGGTCATTTTCCTTGCCAGGACTTCATTGGCTTTTCCACTCCGTGATGCCAATTTTCCTCTTCTCTTAAATACCTTGGCATTTCCCCCTCTTAAAACCTTATCTCCTCTGACCCCACGTGCTCTCTGCTGGAGGAAAAACCTAAAAAAAAGGTGACAATAACACTGGAGCCAAAGTCAGATATTTTGGGGAGGCAAAAAGTTTTGAAAGCCATCTTCCCAACCAGAAGTTTCTCTCAATGTTTCAAATCTCAGGAGGAAAAAAAGAGGATCACAAAGCAAAGCCTGACACAGTTATTAAAGCCTGGACACACATGGATC
Organism: Ptilonorhynchus violaceus; assembly: GCA_013397565.1. Lineage (NCBI taxonomy): Eukaryota > Metazoa > Chordata > Aves > Passeriformes > Ptilonorhynchidae > Ptilonorhynchus > Ptilonorhynchus violaceus. Next base: position 78,669 of record VZRJ01000587.1, on the reverse strand, counting down.
CCCAAGGACATCAGGTAGAGTGGGAAGGGATCCACAAGGATCATTGATTCAACCCCTGGCCCTGCACAGACACCCCACCAATCCCAGCCTGTGCATCCCTGGGAGCGTTGTCCAAAGGCTCCTGGAGCTCTGGCAGCCTCGGGGCCGGGACCATTCCCTGGGGAGCCTGTTCAGGGCCCCAGCACCCTCTGGGGGAAGCACCTTTCCCTGGGATCCAGCCTGACCCTGCCCTGGCACAGCTCCAGCCCTTCCCTCACCCTCAACAGCAGCACAGCAGCCTCGGGGTTTATTTCTGTTCTACTGAGCTAAAGCACAAGGACAAGGAGCTGACTGTCCCCAACTCCTGAAAATTCTCCGCTGCCAGACCGGGTTGTCATTGGTCAAAATGCTGAAAAACCTTCAGGATCATCCAGTGCCACCCCAGCAGCACCAGCATCACCCCAAATCCTGTCCCCAGGGGCCATATCCAGACTCCTGAACATTTCCAGAGGCTCCACCACCTCCCTGGGCAGCTCATTCCAAGGCCTGACCACTCTTCCAGGGAAATTTTCTTTTGTCATCTCCAATCTGAGCCTCCCCTGGTGCAATTTGGGGCCATTTCCTCTCCTCCTTTCCCTTGGGACACGGCAGCAGAGCCCGACCCCCCCTCACTGCCCCTCCTGTCAGGATAAACAGAACTCACGGTTTTAACTTCTTTTGCCTCTCACACCTGACTATGAGTGCTCCTGTCAGTGTTATACATTTCTCAGTTTTGTTTTTTCTTCTATTTTAAACATCCTCTATTGTTACTATAGAAAATTGGGGGTAAAAGAAGAGAAAACAACTGGCCTTGGACACTTCCAGGGATCCAGGGGCAGCCACAGCTTCTCTGGGCAACCTGTGCCAGGGCCTCCCCACCCTCCCAGGGAACAATTCCTTCCCAGTTTCCCATCTATCCCTGCCCTCCTTCAGTTTAACACCATTCCCCCTTCTCCTGTCACTCTCTGCCCATATAAAAGTCCCTCTCCCTCCTTTTTAGTGCCCTTTAAGGCACTGGAAGGGGCTCTAAGTTGTCCCCAAAACTTTCCCTTCTCCAGGCTGAACACCCCCAGCCCTCCCAGCCCAGCTCCATCGGAGAATAAACAGCCATAAAACCCACTGGAGTATCCCAGGAGCAGGAAGCCCATGGGAAAAGTTAAAAAGAATACATTTTTTCTGGCTGATGTGCCTCTGGGTAGCTGAACAATGTGCACTTAAATCTGCCAGTGCTCCCCGTGTTTCCAGCGGCTTGTGTCCCATTGTCCATTCTCCAACATCGTTCAGCCTTGTAACGTCTGAACAAAACCAGGGCAGCAGGAGTGACACTCGGGTCCTGCTGGTGATTGACTGCCCCGGGCCCTGTCACCCTGGGGAAAAGCAGAGACTGAGCTCAGGGAATTTCTTTAATTAATTTTAACCTCATCGGGGTAAGATCGGCTTCTTCAAGTGCCGTGGTTTGGGAGCGCAGAGCCAGGAGCCAAGGGAAAATGGAATTCCAGAAGTGAGGGTGGAAAAGAGCTCTGAGATCATCCAGTCCAAGCTGTGCCCGATGCCCACCTTGTCCCCCAGCCCAGAGCACTGAGTGCCACGGCCAGGCCTTCCTGGGACACCTCCAGGGATGGGCACTCCAAACCTCCCTGGGCAGCCCCTGCCGATGCTTAACAACCCCTTCCACGAAGAAATTCCCTCTAAATTCCTCCCCTTTCCCCAGGATACTCATGGATGCTAATCCAGCACCACCCTTTAGACATCTCCCCCAAGGACAGAATTTGCCCCGTGACATTTGCGAGGCCAAAAATATTTAGCAAACTCCTTGAGGATGAAAACCAAAGGACGTGATTTTGTCCCAGTGAACCCTGAGGCTTCTCTAGAAAAGAAACTTTTGCACCCAAAATTTGTGCCCCAAGTGTTGGAACATCGGCAGGGGCTGCCCAGGGAGGTTTGGAGCTCCCATCCCTGGAGGTGCCCAAGGAAGGCCTGGCCGTGGCACTCAGTGCTCTGGGCTGGGGGACAAGGTGGGCATCGGGCACAGCTCGGACTGGATGATCTCGGAGCTCTTTTCCAACCTCAGGGATTCTGGAATTCTGTGAGTTGCTTCCCCCTCATTGGACCATCCTGTTTGGACAGACAAGCGCTCAGGAAATGAGAGCCTCTCACCCCCAGCTCCCCAGACGCTGCCCAGAGGTGCCCAGGGGACAGAATCTGACCCCTTTTTGAAGCCTGGCGCACATCCTTGTGCTGCACCGAGAAATTTTGGGGGTGACCGAGCACCAGGAGTGAGGTAAACGTGCCACACCCCCCCCAGCAGCGGGGTAACGAAGGGTAATGCTCGTTAATCTGTTAATTATGAAAGTTTTGCAGCTCAGTGCTTCATATTGACCAAATTGCCAGTTTGGCTCGGCACAATTACTGTCTGCCTTGATAAATATCCCTTTAATTGGCGGAGCTTGCGTGAGATGAACTTTTAAATCACGGCGTTTCCACACAATGCGGTGTGAAATTTCTTCCCTTCTTTTTTTTTTCCTCCCCCTTCCCTAGGAACGAGTCCCAAAGCTCTGGATTGAAGATATATGGCTATCTCCTTTTTTTTAAGTGGAGTCAGAACGGCTGCACCGAAGCCTAAATATTGCCAGCGCTCGGTGCCAACACTTTGATCCATACACACGGACTGGATATAGACATAAGAGCTTACTAAACAAACTGGACAGAGTCCCAGCGGGAACACTCAAAAATGTATTAATCAAAGTCAAGCGGCAGAGCAAATTGAACCAGTTCATTAATTATGAAAATTCTCTCACCGAGTGACATGTTGTTAACTGTGTGCAGGCTTAACGCGTTTGGATCCGTGGGCTTCCCTCCCGACGCGCAAAATTTAATTACGAACGGGAGTTTTGGAGTTGTTTTTTTTTTTCTTTGTTTTCTCCCTTTTTTGGAGTTTGTAAAAAAAAAAAAAAAGAGCGGAGCGGGTGGCGCGGGAAAGAGGTTTTGCAAAGGTTGGCGCAGAAAGGAGTCGGGGAAAAACGGGATGGGTTTTGGGAAGCAAAGCCCTGAAGGAAAGGCGGGAAGAGCCCTTCAGCATCATCCAATTGCCCCAGCAGCAGCACCCAAAACCCTGTCGCCAAGGGCCACATCCGGATTCCTATGGAACGCTTCCAGAGGCAGTGACTCCACGACCTCCCCGGGCAGCTCATTCCAAGGTCTGACCGCTCTGCCAGGGAAAAATGGGTTTTAATATCTCATTTGAACATAATTAGAAGATTATGTGGTCACCTGTTACCTCTGAAATAAAAACCAGAAGCCCACAGGTGTCCACAATGGGCACCTTGGAACAGAAACAGTTGCCTCCAGATTAAAAGCTGGGAAAAAAGATCTTTTTTATAGGGTTTCTTTTGCTGAACATGGTCCGTTTCCAGTCTCATTAGAAAAGGGGAGCAAGGTGAGTGGGAATTATCAAGCTCTGGGAAGGAAATCATACTGGATTGTGAATGCTGGGATCACCATTCCTACGGATGCTGCGATTACCAGCCCTATAATACATAATTTTTCCTTGTTTCCTGGTCTTAGCACTTCTGTACATCATGGATTTTAAATAAATAAATAAATAAATAAATAATGTGGTTTCCGAGTTTTCTCGCCTTTCCGAGTGATTTAAATAAAGACATTTCTAGTGCAGGAAAGGAGAGACAACTTCAGCTAATTCCAGCCTTCCAGAATGGGACATGAGGCAGCCATTTGGGATTCCTCTGCAGTCAGTAAAGCCAGGCAGGTGTCCAGGCAGATCCACCATCCCAATCCCACTCACCTCTCCCAGGATGGGATGAATCCAGAGCCAGGGAGGTGGAACTGCTGCCTCAGGTGTTACCAAATGAGAGACTGAGCTTTGCTTAGACATGGACTGAGATCCCGAGCTCTGACTGAGATTTAAGGAGCTCATTTTTTCTGGGAACAGCTGAGTTTTATCCCTACAGGTGTCTGGGCACAGAAAGGTGCCCATCCTTTCGCTTTTCCTAAGGAATAATCAGATGAAAGATGATTTTCCTCATGTGCCCATCACCCATCATCCCCAAATCCTCCCAACCAGTCACGATATTCCTGCAAAATCCCATTTTTTAACAGCAGCCATCAGCAATTAAAGAGACTGCTCAGTATATTTAATTTAAATATATTTAAGAATTCCTGCTTTTATCCAGCAGTACCGGGAAGCAGCGCCATCCTGGGAATATCCAACATGTTTTACTTGGGAAGCCACTGAGGAGGAATCCCAGGAGGAACGAGTGACTCTCCAAGAGGATGGGGGGAAGGGGAGAGGTCCCTTGGTCCCACTGCAGAGCCAGGGCAGGGTCGTGCCCAAGTGACAAGGACTCCTTGCTTTTACAGGGAAAACGGGATTTTCCTAAAGGTCTGAAGCATTAAAAAAACCAAATTCAAGTTTTGGCCAGTAGGAAAATCTGCTTTGCTCAGCAGACTCCACAAATAGGGAAGGACTTTATCCTGAAATGAGGGAAGTGGGGGCAGTTTTATCCGTGGAATTAATAAATGGGGTGAAATCTCTCTTTGTGTGGTCATGGAGAGAAATGTTCTCTTCTTACAGCCATAAAATCACCAAACCCACTGCTAACACAGACACGTAGCAACATCTAGTGACCACAGCAGGAAAAGGCAGGAAAAATTTAGGAATGAGCCCCTAAACACACATTTAAGTCTGAGGATGAGCTAAAAAAGTGGATTTTATTCCCTTGCTTCATCAAGGTTTTGTGCTAACTAAAAATTAATTCCTTCCTGCAAAAAAATCCACTCCATGAGGATCCTAAAAAAAAAACCAAAAAGCTTCCCAGATCCCACACAATAAAAAAGGTCCAAAAAAAAGGAGTGTGAAATTCTTGGAATTGTTGCTGTATTAATTTAAAAATCTGCATTTCACACCCTGCTTTTAAGCAGATGTAAAAACCATTGAGGTCTCCGTGGTACAGAGTGAGAACTCCGTTGTGTCTTTATTTAAGGGTTCAGAATTTCATCTAAAACCTATTCAAACACAGGAAAT
>VZRJ01000587.1:36729-73579 GCA_013397565.1 Ptilonorhynchus violaceus | reverse complement strand
AATTAATATTACACAATCAGTGTCTGCCCTGCCTGAGTGGATGAAGCTCTCTGTAGGCACCAGAATTATTTTTATCTTATTTTTTCACTTTTAAATTTCGCTTTCATTTGCTGGAAAAAGCCAACGAAGGCAGAACATTTCCATCTGCTTTTTTTTAACCACTTCCATGCTCCAGCTGCTTCCCAGATGGATTTTACCAGAGAACCACGGGCCAAAAATGCACAATTCCTTGGGCAAACAAATTCCAGGCAGGGAGACAAAAGTGGCAAATTTGTGGCCGTGTACGTCACTAATTTGAGATATAAATCTCTGGGGCCTAATTTGGAGTGTGACACACACCCACAAACCTCGTGGATTTGGGAAAATTCATCCCAGCCGTACCTGGATGGAAGTGGAAAGCAGAGTTGTCCTTCTTGGGTGCCACCCCACGTGTGCAACTCCGAGCTCAGAGAGGAATTCTGGAGGGATTTGTGGATGTGGGGGCTCAGGGATGTGGTTTAGGGATGGGACTGGCAGTGTCAGCTTCATGGGGAATGGTCTGAGGGGTCTTTTCCAGCTTTGGTGGTTCTGGGATTCCCTGAATCAGCTGTTTCCAGGGATAACCTTTCAAGGATGGCGCTCCCAGAAGGAACACGGACACGGGGAGTGAGTCCGGAGGGAACTGAACTAAAAGCACAAGAGGAGGGCACAGGGAGTTGAAGTGGGAATCATAAAATTGGATGGATTTGGGTTGGAAAGGACCTTAAAGATCATCCCATTCCACCCCTGCCATGGGCAGGGACACCTCCCACTATCCCAGGTTGCTCCAAGCTCCATCCAACCCGGCCTTGGACACTTCCAGGGATCCAGGGGCAGCCACAGCTTCTCTAGGAACCTGTGCCAGGGCCTGCCCACCCTCCCAGGGAACAATTCCTTCCCAATATCCCATCTATCCCTGCCCTCTGGCAGTGGGAAGGCATTCCCTGTGTCCTGTCACTGCATCCCTTGGGAATTGTCTCTCTCCCTGTTTCCTGGAGCTCCTTCAGGCACTGCAAGGCCACAGTGAGGTCACCCCAAAGCTTCTCTTCTCCAGGTGAACATTCCCATCTCTCCCAGCCTTTCCTCCCAGCAGAGCTGCTCCATCCCTCTGCTCATCCTGGTTCCAAAGCCCCTCCATCCACCATGGATTGGATGGTGATTTTCCTGAATGATTTTCCCAAATGATGCTCTAGGAGTTCCAACAGGTGAATGTTTAATCTCATTATTTCCTATTTCATGGGTGACTTTTCCTTCCCAGACCCGTGGGACAACTCCTTGAGTCATTATTGATCTTTTTAATTCCGGGTGAATGAAATTTCCTGTGAAAATTCATCTGATTATTTAAAAGAATTCCTTTAAATGAACGACCTTTTGGGGATCCAAGCTCCCTCAGTCCCCAGAAATTTCTAAACATGTGAAAAAAGCTATTTTGAGGCATTTCTGTTATGATTTCACCCCAAAACCACTCAAACCCAAAGGCTCACCAGCCTGCCAGAACCCATAAAACTCCAATTTCGGAAGAGCAGGAAGACTCCCCTGAGTAGCTGAAAAAAGCAGGCTCAGAAAAAAAAAAATTAATTAAGAATTCAGGTAAAAGAAGCATCTGAGATCTCTGAATCTTTTGTTACACACAGAGATAAATCCCTCTGTTCATCCACCTCCTCAAACAACCCATCTCCCGCTAAACAGCCCAAAAAAGCAAAAAACCAACGAATTACTGCAACTCTGAGGGGCAGGGCGGTGAAACATCCCAAATTCTCCGTCCTGCATCCACATGTGCCGACTTTTCCCTCTTTGAAGGCTCTCCCAGGGCAGGTTGAGCGCACGTGAGCGCGGCCGATGCCTTTGATGGAGGATTTTGTTCCCGCTGGACACGTTTCCCTCACGTTTGCTCGTCTGAGAGCGCCGTGGGAGGAATTTTTTCCACAGCTTGGCCCTCTCCTGTTGGATTTTTCCATGGTTCTCATGGTTCATTTGGTTCTCCTGAAAGGCTTTTCGCCCTCGGGTAAGGATGAGATCCCGATTTGGCTGCTTTAAAAGATGTGAGGAAAAAGGAGACTCCACTGGAAGCTTCAGGAGGAGGAGGCCTCGTTTTGTTTGCCACGCCGGGGTTGCTGTTTCTTCCAGCCGGTGGAAAATTAAAAAGTTTTGGCAAATTGAGGCAGAGAATCATGGAATAGGAAGAGTCGGAAGGGATCCACAAGGCCCATCCTGGGATCAAATCCACCAGATTTGGTGTTGCCAGCACCAGGCTCCAACTGGGATGTCCAACACAGAGCTGGGGGTGTAAGGGGGGGGTCTTACACAGAAACATCAGGTCTGGGGTTCCCAACACGAGAAGGATGTGGAGCTGTTGGAACAATTCCAGAGGAGGCCATGAATTGATCCCAGGGTTGGAGAGCTCTGGAGTNGGGATATTGGGAAGGAATTGTTCCCTGGGAGGGTGGGCAGGCCCTGGCACAGGATTCCCAGAGAAGCTGTGGCTGCCCCTGGATCCCTGGAAGTGTCCAAGGTCAGGCTGGATGGGGCTTGGAGCAGCCTGGGATAGTGGAAGGTGTCCCTGTCCATGGCAGGGGGTGGAGCTGGATGGGCTTTAAGGTCCCTTCCAACCCAAACCATCCCATGATTCCTTGATTCTCACTTTGACAGCAGCACAAACTCAGCCCTGGGATCTCTGCCTGAACAAGCTCAGGATTTGTGGGCAGGAAACCCGGATGGGAAACGGCTCCCAGAAAATTTTTACCTCAGGAACGGCAACAAGTGCAAGAGAAAAGTTTCTCTGGTTTAAATCCATGACATTCCAGAAAATGGCGTCAGAGGTTAAATCAGTGCTAAGTGGAGTTAATGCTCAGGTTTAATCAGAGGAATGTGAAGAAGATATTATTTTATTTTTATTATTATTTCCATCTTTTATGGAACGAGGTGACTAAAAAATGAAGCACCCACCGTTGATCAAAGCATCGGCACAGAGCTAATCCTGAGGGGAAACCATCTGGCTTAAAGGCATTTGGTTTCAATATGGAAAAAAAGGGGAATTTAGGCTACTGATCAACAGATCTGGCTTTCCTTCTGCTGTTTTATTAGGAATCGTAGCAGGAAAATTCAGAAAAGCCAACAAAGCGAGCAGCGAGGAAGCAGCACAAACAGAAGCTGTGGCAGGGCGACGCAGAGAAAAAGCTGACAGGGTGAGTTTGGAACGCCAGCAGCGTCAGAAAAGTCTGGAATCTGCCGCAAAGATGCTTCCCTTCCTTTATCCAAGGACATCAGACATCGATCCAAGCCTCGGTTTCAAACTGGAAACACCTGGTGGGGCCCAGACCATTTCCCAAATGCTTGAGGCTAAAAAGAGGATAACAGGGGGTTCTCACCCTCGTTTGGGAGATGCTCCAGAGCATTCTTTTCCAGAGGACATTGCTCTGGGTGTTGGATAAGGAGTTAGGGCTCGGTCAGGTGACAAAGGTGCTCAGGGAGTCACCCTTGGTGCTGTCACAGGGGAGCTCAGCAGAGACTCAGCCCACCATGTCCCATTTTTACACCACCACGGTTTGACAAGGTTGGAGATGGAAGAAGGATTTAATTTCATTCTTTTCCTCGACAAAAAGCAGGAGGAATCCACGGAGCAAAAGTCACTGGTTCTTCCTCAGGGTTCAGCCACTTTTGGAACAATTGGTGACACAACCTGGGCTGTGCTGAGTCCTTTTCACTTGGAAAAGGATAAGGATTTTTGTGCTGATGTTGCCACGTTTTACAGCTGATTATGCTGTGAACGAGGTTCTGCGGGATTGCTGCTGAGACAGGAAAAAGGACATTGGGAAGAAGAGAGGGATTCAGGGAGTCCTCATTCCAGGACCTTAAAGGGGTAGTAAAAAGGAGGGAGAGGGACTTTTTATAGGGGCAAAGAGTGACAGGACAAAGGGCAATGGTTTTAAATCGGCCTTGGACACTCCCAGGGTTGAGGCAGCCACAGCTTCTCTGGGCAACCTGTGCCAGGGCCTCCCCACCCTCCCGGGGAACAATTCCTTCCCAATATCCCATCCAACCCTGCCCTCTGGCAGTGGGAAGCCATTCCCACTTGTCCTGTCCCTCCATCCCTTGGGAATTGTCTCTCTCCATGTTTCCTCTTGGCTCCTTCAGGCACTGCAAGGCCACAGTGAGGTCACCCCAAAGCTTCTCCTCTCCAGGCTGAACAATCCCAGCTCTCCCAGCCTTTCCTCCCAGCAGAGCTGCTCCATCCCTCTGCTCATCCTGGAGCCTCCTCTGGACTCTCTCCAGCAGCTCCACGTCCTTCCTGTGCTGGGATCCCAGGGCTGGATGCAGTGGGAAGCACGAATACTCTTATTCACCTCCATGGAGCTTTGGAACCATCAGGAATCCACAGTGTGATATTAATTAAAATTCCTGTATTTCCACAAGGAGCAGCCAACACAACTCCCCCGAAACGCTTTTATCCAATCACATCCCTCCTGCGACTCCTCTGCTTTCATATTTTTTGTGTTTATTTTACTGCTGGTGCCTTTCTCTTCCCTGTGACTCAAACCAAGGAAGCGACTTCCACGCTGGTAATAAAACCTTGGAGCGACTGGGCAAAGCTGCAGTTCTTGGCTGCGTGAGCAACACCAGACTGACGGGTAAACGAAGCCGAACATTCGGATCTTTAAACCAGGATTAACATCGGTTTTCAGGGATCAGGATTCTGGGCACAAAGCGTTCCGAACACCACCACATTTCCTTTCATTTAGTAAGGCATTGAAATGGGATTTCATCATGCAAGCGCAGGGTAAACACAACCTTAAGACAGCACTTAGGGAAGAGCCTTTGTTAAGTTATAATCTCTTGAGCTTCTCGCTCTATTCTCGCTGTCTTTAGGGAGATTAAGGTGTTCCTTTTCTGTGCCCTGTTTATTTTCAACATTCAGGCTCCAAACCCATATAAAAGGTGAGATTTACTGTACCAAAACACCAGCTCGGGGTTGTTTGAGGGACACAATGCAGGGAGTCTCCATACATTCTGCCAGTGACACATCAACCCTGATTTGGAATTATTCCATGTGTCCATTGCAGCCATCAGAAGCCTAAATTTACAAATTTCCCGGAGTTGTTACAGTTCAGTCGTTGTATATTTTTTGTCTTTTTTTCTGGGGGGGGGCTTGCAGGATCAGAGTTTAGCTGTGCATTGACACGAGATCATAAAAATCCGAAAAATCATAGAATGGTTTGGGTTTAATGCATGAAGTAAAAGAAGACATTTAAAGGTCTTTTGTGGAGAACAAATTTATCCATTTTTCATCTTGCACCCATTATTTCCAAAAAATTAAATCTAAAAACATCCCAGAGCTGCAATGGTGAGTGAGCCCCAGCTCAGAGTCTCAGTTCTCCACACTTGGCAAACACCTCAAAACCGATGCCTCAAAAACTTCCTTTAAAACTGAAACCTATCCCATTTTCTACACCAGCCAAGCCCTGGAAGAAGGGTTACACGAGCTCAGATATTGCAGGATTAGGAACCGACATCTGGCAGAATAAATTAATCCCTGCTTTTCCTCTGAGCCTCAGTTTTCAGCAGCTGGTTCTGGCTTGGAGGACAAGGTCCTAAAATCCAGCGAAAATAATAATAAAAATAAAATAAAGCTGTGAACCTCCAAAGTGATGCACTGAAGAGGATGTGGGGTGAGAGGAATCTCAGAGGGTGGTTCGATTTTTATCTTTGACTATGAAAAGCACAAAGCATTTTTTGCCATAACTCTCATTTCTCACCGCACTCGCACATCCTCGCTCCGAGTTTTTACCCACGGAATGATAAATGGCGAATAATTTTTTACTCCCGAGATATTCCCAAAGAAAAAAAAAAAACGACAAAAAACCTGACATTTAAAATCTGCGTGCTTAGCAGGTCATTAATTACCTCATTTAAGAGCTGACAGGTCTCATGTCATGCTCGACACTGTTTTTCAAGCTGTCACACCCACGCTCTGCCTAAAAGCTGTTGAGTACAAGCGTCATCATTTATAATGCAAAAAGGGGCTCATTGATTATGGCCTGATTATTCATCATAATGCTTTCTCTCGTGTGTACTCAATCATTGTGGTTTCTTGGAATATGCAAACCTTTCAGGCCAATCTTTCTGCTGGAGCAATCCAAACAGAGCTGGGAGCTGACACCAGCTGGGCAAACAGGGCACAAAGGGGGAACAATGCAGGGAGCAAACCCCACCTCGGGAGGAGGAAGGAGGGTTTGGGGAGGGGGGTCAGGGAGGGAAGATCTGTGGGGTCTGCAGGGCTGAGGTCTGAGTTCCGCTGCTGGAGAAATTCCTGGCTCTGGGTCCGTGCTTGCTGTGATGTCTTTGGGATGAACGTGGCAAACCCAGCCCACTTCACACAGGGGATCAGCCAGCAAGAGTGAAAGCATCAGGAAAACAGAATTCACAGAATTCCAGGATCCCTGAGGTTGGAAAAGCCTCACCAGCCCACGGAGTCTGAGCTGTGCCCGATGCCCACCTTGTCCCCCAGCCCAGAGCACTGAGTGCCACGGCCAGGCCTTCCTGGGACACCTCCAGGGATGGGAGCTCCAGGCCATTCCAAGGCCTGACCACCCTTTCCATGGAGAAATTGCTCCTGGTGTCCAACCTGAGCCTCCCCTGGCCCAGCTCGAGGCCGTTCCCTCTCCTCCTGTCCCTGTTCCCTGGGAGCAGAGCCCAAATCCCCCCTGGCTGCTCCCTCCTGTCAGGGAGTTGTGGAGAGCCAGGAGGTCCCTCCTGAGCCTCCTTTTCTCTCTTCCCTCCTCCTTTTATCTTTTGTTATCTCCAAACATAACAGTGAGGTCAGACAATGATTTCCACAGAAAATTTACTCCATCACAGCTATTAAGATGTGATTTTCTAGGAAAAGCTGATGAGGCAACAAGCTCCATACAGATTTGAGCTCCAAAGATAATTATTTTATTCCACTGAGGAGTGGAGGAGTCACAGGCCATGCCCACCACTTTGAGCTCACACTGATCCCAGAGCACTAAACCCTGGAGCAAAGTGGGAAATTCATCTCCAAAATGAGATCCTCTTTGGAGCTCTACCTTTGCCCCTGTGAATGTCTGCTCTGAAGAAAGCTCAACCCTTAAAATATTTATCAGTGAGAGGAGCAGAGCCCTGTGGTCCCAAGTGCTTTGTGGGGAGAGGCCTGAGGAGCCTCCACCTAAAAAAGGGAGCGAGATCATCCCCAAACCCTGGCGCGGGCAGTGATGGAATTATCCCCACGGGAACCACATTTCTCCTATTAAAAACCCTTTGCTTTTCCCATCTGTGAGCACGGAGCTCCAGCTGTTGGGCAGATGGAGAACAAAATCATTGGAAAGGCAGAGCATCACCTTGTGGGATACTGTGGATACCGGGATCACTGTGTTGGAGCAGGAGGCTCCCAAAGCAAAGCCTCCACCTCTTCTGGTGGAAGAGGCAAAGAGGGAGTGGCACTTGGAGTTCTGATCCTACAGGGATCCTTCTCACCTCAGGCAGGTCTGAAAATGCAGCAGCTCCAAGGGAAGTGCATGTTAATGGTTTTAAAATGTTCTGAAATGTCTGCTGGGCCTTTACTAAAAATAATTAATTGGCATATTTCAAATCATTTCCCTTTTCTTTAATTGTCCTAAAGAAGCCACAGAATTGGGGGGGTTCAATTAAATATTAAAAAAGAAAATGTTGGTTTTAAGAGTGGTCAGGCATTGGAATGAGCTGCCCAGGGGGGTGATGGAGTCACTGCCTCTGGAAGTGTTCCAGAGGCATCTGGATGTGGCATTTGGGGACAGGGTTTAGGGGTCATGCTGCTGGTGCTGGGATCTTGCAAAAAGACTTGAATAAAACCTATTTAGAGAAAGAAATATCCATCCACAATACATATATACCTTCCTATGGGTAATCCTACAGTCCTCAGAATGGAGTTTTCCAGCTTTACAAAGGAAAACTGAGACACACAAACATTAAAAGGAGAAAAATCAGGGAACTGCACAAACAGTGCCCAGTTTGCTGCCTGATCAACTGGACTCTTCCTCCCTTGCAAAATGCAGTTTTGGGGACAAAGGGAAGCTGCTGAGAGTTCTCCAAAACACACAGGGCAAAAAAAAAATCCCCACCTTTAACCACTGAAGTTCCTGAAGCAGCGTCAATATTCAGATTAAAACTGAGAACAGCGCTAAAGTTCACCACGGCAGAAAAAAAAGCAACGCCGATAACATTATCTCCAAGGTTAATTAACGCACAATCCTTCCTGGGAAGGCTTTTCCTTTTGTTCCAGAGGGGGTTGTTTGCCAAGCAAACGCCGGGAGATGTGTGAACCACCTCCAGCAAACGTTCCTACAACGCAGCCCCGAGCAGAGAGTGGGGATGTTTGCCCAGGGTTTGTGTCCAGCCACCTGCGCCGGGTTTACCAAGCGGGCGGGCAGCTCTCCCTATCTTTTGTGTTCCCAGCTTTTGTTCCACAGCTCCTTCCCAACGGTGGGAATGAACCTGGCTGGTTGTTGTGTCTGCCTGGAGCTCGGGGAGTGGAGAAAGGGAGGCTCAAAAGGAGATTCCCTTCCTTGGAACTCTCGTGGGTGTCCAGGCAGGTGCTGTGTTTGGAAATCCACAGCGGGGGATGGTGGAATGTGGGATCCCAGGATTCCAGAACCACAGGATCACCAAGGTGAGAAGAGACCTCCAGGATCACCCAGTGCCCCCCCAGCAGCACCAGCATCACCCCAAACCCTGTCCCCAAGGGCCACATCCAGACTGCTCCTGGACACTCCCAGAGGCAGCGACTCCACCGCCTCCCTGGGCAGCTCATTCCAAGGCCTGACCACTCTTGCAGGAAAATTTTCTTTTCCAATCTCCAACCTGAGCCTCCCCTGGTGCAATTTGAGGCCATTTCCTCTCCTCCTTTCCCTTGGGACACGACAGCAGAGCCCGACCCCCCCTCACTGCCCCTCCTGTCAGGAGTTCGTGGCCGTATTTTGGCAACATTTCTGTGCCCTCAGAAGGGCAGTGCACCCTTTTCCTCTATTGTTATGTTCAAGGTGGTGTTTACCAGAGCTCTTTCAAAACAAACACACCCTCCCTTGTGCGTCAGCTGCATTCCCTGCACCTGCTGCAGCACAGAACAGGATAAAGGATTGGCTCGAGGAGATCACGGGGTCGGTCGGTGGTGGGGTTAAGGGGGAGAGGTGCTGCTGCTCTGCTGAAGTTTGCTTTGAGCCAGACTTGGAGAATTTTGCTCTGATGTGGGACATTCACAGATAACTCTCCTGAAGTCTGTGAAATGATCTGCAGCTTCTCAGTGTGTGGATGTGGCCCCTGGGGGACAGGGTTTGGGGTGATGCTGGTGGTGCTGGGGTGGCACTGGATGATCCTGAAGCTGTCTCCCACTTCATGACTCCATGATTCCGTGTGATTGTCCCAGGATAATCCCACTTGCAAACACAGCATTAATCCTCCTCCTGATGAGTCAGAGATCCACTTGTCTCACCCAGGTCAGCCCCTGCAGCCCAAACACAAATCTGGCTGCCCCTTTGCAGCCTCCTCACAGCTCTCTTTGCTGTCAGCTCAACACCACCACGGCTGCACGGGTGGTCCTGATCCCATTCCCCGTCACCTCCTGCCATTTCCCCCAGCCTTGGGATGCGCAGCTCTCCGCTGGGAAGGAGGAGGATTGGGATGTCACATCCAGGGAGCGCTTCCTCAGCCGGCGTGGCAGCTCGTCCACGTGCAGAAAACCACGCTCTGGCATCAAAGATCTCATCATCAAGGAGGTTTTTGCGCTTCAGAGTGGAAGCCTGCAAGTTATCTTCAAATATTCAGAAGGCCTGCTGCCCACATTCCTGCAGAATTAGTGGAAGCAGATGGAAACCTCAGCACAGGGGAAGGGGAGCTTTTCCTCATCCTGACACACAGGTTCAGCGTGGCGCTCTGCAGGCACTAAACGCTGGGTGGGCCACGGGACCGGCTGCTGCTGCTTCAAAAGTTAGGCAGGGTTTGAGTTTTTATCAGCTCAGGCTGAAGAAATTCACATTTTGAGGTCTCAGAGTCAGAGCTACTGCCAAGGACAGCCTGAAAAGCATCTTCTCCTCACAGAAAGGACGGGGAGAGCAATGAAGTCCCCCCTGAGCCTTCTCCTCTCCAGAAAAAACACCCCCAGCTCCCTCAGCTGCTCCTCCCAGGATGTGTTTTCCAGCCCCTTCCTCAGCTCCGTTCCCTTCCCTGGACACGCTCCAGTCCCTCAAGGTCTTTCCTGCAGGACCCAGAACTGGACACAGCCCTGGACACACAATTCCTGATCCAAGCCAGGCGGACTAACCCTGCAGTGCTCAGGTCCAGGTGAACCTCCAGAGTGCCCAAATCCTACAGACTTCACACTAAAACCTGCCACAGAGTGGAGATCTCCTGGCAAAGCAGAAGTGGTTGTTTTGTGACTCGTGTTCCACCCAGGAACGTGACACGGCCATCACCAAATCGTGGAATGATTTAGTTGGGAAAACCCTCCAAGGTCATCAATTCCAACCCTTCCCCAGCACTGCCAGGCCAGCACCAACCCACGTCCCCAAGTGCCACATCCACAGAGCTTTCAATCCCTCCAGGAATGGTGACTCCACCACTTCCCCAGGCAGCTGTGCCAGGGCTGGAGAATCCTTCCTCATCTGGGAGGGTTTAACCCCGCACAGGTCGGACAAGGCAGTGTGAGGCTCAAGGCAGCATCTTCTGCAAATCCATGGGATCATCAATATCCCAAATACCCGGGAAGTGACCAGCAGGATGCTCCCTGCACCACAGATATGTTTGCAGGAGTGTCTCAACACACACCCCATGTCTTATTTCCTTGGTAGAGTTCTCCCCCAGTCAGTCAGAAGAGTAATAAAAGTGATTTTTATGGGGAAAAATTCTCATAATTTTTCTTGTAATTGTAATTTCTTGTAATTTCTTGTAATTCTGTAAAATTCTTGTCTTTAAGACATTTCTTTGGCTCTGTTGGAAGAATCATCCATGATATCACCTTCCTTTTGGATTCTCCAAAGTGCCTGAGGCAACGAGCCGCTTGAAATGTTCATTTTCCATGGGCACACCTCTGAAAACTCCAGCTGCTGTGGTTTTTTTCCAAGCAGATCCATCCCCCTGGGACTGTAACCACGCTGGGAAAGTTTTCCAGCAGGGATTTGCAGCTCCCTTCCACCCCTCAGCGAGAACCGAGGACTCGTTTTATTTCATTCCTCTGCAGGAGCGGATCATCCCTGAGGTTTTCCCGGTGAGCCGGGAGAGAGGAGTTAACAGCGCTATCCAAGCTCGGTTGTTTTATCCCAACACGGCTGTGGTTTGGTCTCCAAACAAGCCCAAAGATAAGCAAATATCCTCCGTGACCCCTCCTGCAGCGCGGGTGTTTGATGGGAGCAAACGGTGCGTGTGATTCACACCTCGCGGCTGAGCGCCGCAAAAAGGTATTCCAAAGGTTTTTATTCCTCCCCAAAACGGCATTGGAATTGCTCAGGGAGGTGGTGGAGTCAACTCCAGGAGGTGGCTGGATGTGGCCCCCGGGGATGGATGGGGTTTGGGGTGATGAGGGTGGGACGGGGTGATGCTGAAGGGCTATCCCAAGCCTGGTGATTCTGGGATTTGGGGATTTACTCTCCCTACAGCCAAAGTACTGGTTTGGCTTTGATTCTCACAGTGAATTCCCAGTGAAAACCCTAGGAAAAGTCAGCTTTTCTGATTGCTGTTCCCTGTTTAACCCTCTCGCTTGCACCCCAGTCACATTCCCATAGTTATTATTTGGCTTTGCCTTGAAATAACACCAGGGCTGCACAAAGAGGAGAATTTTATTCCAGAGGAGCATCTCATTGCCAAAGCATCCTGGACGGAGCAGGAAAAGGCACAACCCCCCATTCACGTCACGAGTGCAATCACACAAGTCCAAGCCCAGAAACAATTGCAATATTTCCCAACTCCCTCCAGACCTGACATTTAAAGCCCACATACATTTCCCGCAAGCCTCACAAGAGCTCCTTAAAAATATTCTTGGCTGCAGATAAATGATGAAGCACCAAATCCGAGCCATGCACACCAAGAATTTTAACCCAACTATTTGTTAGTATTTACTCTTTAAAAAAAAAAAAAATTAAATTAAGAAATAAAAATCTGCGTAAGAGACAAACTGAGACACATCTGGAGGACTATGAGGCAGAAATAAAACACCACTTTTTTTGAGATGGACAATCAGGATCTTAAAGTCCTGAAATGCCACCAAACTCCACTAAACACCACACACTTTTTTGTGTGGTTATAGAGCTCGAAGAGACTGAGCAGCAAAAGAACCACGGGTGAAGAAACCATCTGGCAGCTCCCCAAAACATAGGGAGAAATGGCAATTCCGTATGGGAACGAAGATAATTCATCCCCACGTCCAGCCAGGGCAGATACTCCAGGGAAAAGCAGAGAACAAAGTGATGATCCAGTTCCAGTTTGCATCCAGACCGTTGGCTCCATCCTTGTCTTGACCCTTTTGGAAACCGTTCCTCCTTTTGGCCTCCGGGACATCTTGAGGCGATAAATCTCAATAAACCAACTCCTGTGAAAAGCTTTTCCCATTGGTTTTGGGCTTTATAATCCCACCAGGCACCCCCCGCTGCTTGTGTTTTGGGAAAGGAGAGTTCATCTTTCCCTCTCTGCCTTCTCTGTGCTATTCAGGATTTTATAGGCGCCCATCGTGACCCTTTCCAACGCTGTTTGTCCGTTTTCCCAAACTTTGGAAAATTGCTGTGTTCAAGCTTAATTTCTGCAGGGATCATTGCAGTCTCTGCTCTTCTCTTCGCTTCTGCTGGATTCAACAAGTGATGCCCAAAGCAGCACATTTTATTATTTATGTTATTGCATTATATTATATGATATTATATTAATTATTTTGTATTACTCCTGCCTAAAAGGAGGTACATCCATGAGTTATACAGGGAACAAAAAATGCTCTGTTCATTCATTTTTGGCTCTTGCTGAGCCCTGAACCAGCATTTTCATCCACCACAATCCAACTGTCCCAAGGTGACACCAGTACCCTGCAGGCTGTCACATCCTTGGACACCAGGAGCAATTTCTCCCTGGAAAGGGTGTTCAGGCCTTGGCAGGGGCTGCCCAGGGAGGTTTGGAGTGCCCATCCCTGGAGGTGTCCAAGGAATTCCTGGCCGTGGCACTCAGTGCTCTGGGCTGGGGGACAAGGTGGGCATCGGGCACAGCTTGGACTCCACGAGCTAGGAGGGCTTTTCCAACCTCACTGATCCTGGGATTCCATGATCTGCTGGATGCTCTAAAGTCTGCATGGGCCTCTGGCACTTGTTTAGAAAATCCTGATCGTTTCTCACCCACATCACCCAATCCTCAGCTCCTCCTGTCAGCAGAGGGGAGAAAAATGAAGGGTTCTTTGTGCATTTAATGCTCTGCTGATTGGTGACAAAAACAAAGCAAAACATCCCTGGATGGTCTCACACAAGATTTACAAGAAGGCAACAGTGACTGCTGGGGGAGAATAATTAAACAAGGCCCACAAAACTTAGAAGAGTGTCACAGTTTGTCTTTCATTTCGCTCCTGATCCCGCATGGCTTTGTTAAGTAATTGTGCTGTTGGCTCAGGAATGTCTAATGTGGCATTAATTTGGGAACTGTGGAAAAGCAACGATCCACAGAGCCAGGGCAGACGTGACCAAATAGCCAGAAAAATAAAATTAAAAAAAAAAACAGTATTGTTGAATTGTGCACTAAATGTGTTACTACACCAAGTTATTCCACAGGCAGCACAAGGAACCAGCAAAATCCCCGTTTCCGAGGGTCTGAATCTGCCAGATCTCCTGAGGTGGGGATCGGTGACTCCTGCTGTGTCCCAAGGGAAAGGAGGAGAGGGAATGGCCTCAAATTGCACCAAGGGAGGTTCAGATTGGAGACTGGAAAAGAAAATTCCCTGCCAGAGTGGTCAGGCTTTGGAATGAGCTGCCCAGGGAGGTGGTGCAGTCACTGCTTCTGGAAGTGTTCAGGAGCAGTCTGGATGTGGACCTTGGGGACAGGGTTTGGGGTGATGCTGGTGCTGCTGGGGTGGCACTGGGTGATCCTGAAGGGCTCTTCCCACCTTGGTGATCCTGTGCCATTCCCAGGAGCCTGGAGAAGAGAAGGCTCCAGGGAGACCTCAGAGCCCCTTCCAGTGCCTAAAGGGGCTCCAAGAGAGCTGGAGAGGGACTTGGGACAAGGGTCTGGAGTGACAGGACAAGGGGGAATGGCTTTAAACTGCCAGAGGGCAGGGTTGGATGGGATATTGGGAAGGAATTGTTCCCTGGGAGGGTGGGGAGAGGCTGGGATGGAATTCCCAGAGAAAATGTGACTGCCTCTGGATCCCTTGGAAGTGTCCAAGGCCAGTCTGGACAGGGCTTGGAGCAACTTGGGATAGTGGAAGGTGTCCCTGCCCATGGCAGGGGTGGAGCTGGATGATCTGTAAGGTCCCTTCCAACCCAAACCATTCCATAATTCCATGATTCCATGCCACTTCTGCAGCCATGAACCACAGCACTGATGTCTCGTGCTGTCTGTCCTTCGTCTGGATGTCCCAAAATCTCCGGAGCAGAGGTGACCAGAGCAGTGACACATTTGGACAACCCCTTTAGGGCAAAGCTGATTTATTGCACGGGAATTTCGGAGCGAGACATTCCTTGGGAAGGGGGGCCACCAGAAGAAATCCACGTTTCAATAAAAACACGGATGAAATTGAATAGCCACAGCAATCGCTGAGACAATCTGCCACTCGCCAACGAGCAAAACCACAAGAAATGGCTAATAAAAACCAACCTCCTGTGGAGAACAAAAAAACAAAAGAATGTACATTACAGCGATGTTGCGGTTAATTCTCAGACAATACAGCAAAATCAGGGGTGAAGTGCTACTTCCTGTCATTTCAAGGCAAAGAAACCCAAACAGCGAGAATTCCTCGGGGCTGAGGAATGCAGACACACATCGCGTCTGCGGCCATCCTAAACCAAAAAAGATCAAATGCCGTATTTGCTCTCAGCGCAGACAACAGCTTTGAGATCTCCCACTCCCACGGCCTCGGAAAGCGCCTCCAGCGACTCCTGACAAAAACCATTTGGTCGTGAGTGATGTTTGCAGTGAAATAAAGCAGCGAGGAAAAGGGAACGCGATGAAAGGGATCTTTTCCTCCCCTCTGAAGCGACTCTTAAGTCGTGCCTTCATCGGGCTGGGGTTTCGCTTCCTGCCGGGGCCGAATCCCGCGGGGTGTGAGGTTTGTTTGACAGGAATAGGAAAGGAGCTGCTTGGAGTGTTCTTTTGAGAGTTTCTGGCTATAAACAAAGGGGGGAGTTGCTGGGCCCTCTGTTCCACATCGTTCTTTATAAAACAGGAGCGCACTAAGGGAGGGGATGAGTCCCCAACGCTGGGGTCCGAGGGCAAAGTGGGCGCACAGCGGAGCTTGCTGTCACCAGCACTTCATTTACAAAGCAGCTGCAAGCAGGAATAACCACGATATTCCATATTTTTAAAATATTTCTTAGCCGTGGAGAGGTTGGAGACAGGTAAAAATAGCTCAAACTCTTTGTGTTTAAAGAACGATTTAAATAACCTACTACTCGTTCTCTTTTGACCTTTCCTCCTTTTAAACACGGGATTGGGGTTCATGTAGCTCCACGTTCTTATCTAAACCGTCACGGGTGTTTGTCTGAGCTCCTTGTGGCCCGTGTGCCGCCTGGCTGGGCTCACACAGCATCACAACCACGCTGCCTGCTGCCCCTGGAACACCAAATTACCAGAAATTTGGCTCTTCCTCCCGAGGGGAGCAGCATCTTTTTCGAACTAACGCAACACGAGGGCAGCAGCTGCTTTGTGAATTATCCAAGCGAAGCTCCCACTTCCCCCCCCTCTGCTTGACATTCAACAGTTGCAGCTTGTTATTGACTTCGATCCAAATCTTGCTTCCATCCTGGACCAGTGGGGAAAGCAGGGGAGAAACTCCGGAGAACGTGGGTGCATTAATGTTTTCCACCCTGCTTCGTTTTGCAGTGCTCTGGAGTTTCTTTGTTTCACAATTCTCTGCACATTTTCCTTAACAAAAACATTTTATTTGGAAATTAGGGATGTTTAGCCCAGTGGTTTTTCGGTGTTGGTTCTCTTTTCTTTTTTTTTTCTTGCTGTCCACAAGTCCCTGACAGGAGGGGGCAGCCAGAGGGGGTCGGGCTCTGCTCCCAGGGAACAGGGACAGGAGGAGAGGGAACGGCCTCGAGCTGGGCCAGGGGAGGCTCAGGTTGGACACCAGGAGGAATTTCTCCCTGGAAAGGGTGGTCAGGCCTTGGAATGGCCTGGAGCTCCCATCCCTGGAGGTGTCCAAGGAAGGCCTGGCCATGGCACTCAGTGCTCTGGGCTGGGGGACAAGGTGGGCATCGGGCACGGCTTGGACTCCATGGGCTGGGAGGGCTTTTCCAGCCTCAGGGATCCTGGGATTCTGTGATACCTCAAGAGACTCTCTAAGCTTTCCCAGGTTCAGCCTCCTGCACCCTGGTGCTTCCAGGAGTTTGGAAGAGGAGTCATCCCCTCTGATCTTCCTACCAGGCTGGAGTAACTCCCCGTACTTGAAATACATTTTGTTCTTTCCTGAAACAAAATTAAGCTTGAACTGACATAAACCAATTCCTGTCAGCACCTTTGGGACTACAAATACACCTAATGAAGCCCTTAGGGCAGGAATCAACAGCGAGGTGGAACTTCATTTGAGCCAAGTGGAATTAAATCAGCATAAAACAGACAGGGGATGAACGGATTTTCCTAGTGGAAGGTTCCCTATCCATGACAGGGATGGAACTGGATGATGTTAAAGGTCCCTTCCAACCCAATCCATTCTGGGATTCTGTGACACACTGACGGAGCAGAAGCCTGTTATGGGAAATGAGAGATTTCCCACCTGGAATCCATGCCCATCTCCATCTGTGCACGTCCATGGAGCAGCAGGACACCCAAAGGGACCAGAACCACAAAAAGGCTCCATCACTGCCAAAAAAATTCCAAAAAGATCCCTCCTGATCCCACCCCAACACCCTCTGCAGGCCAGCCCACCCCCTCCAAGCATCTCTGTCCGTGCACAGCTCATCTCGTGGGAAGGACACACAAATTCCCTGCAATTCCTTGTTGGCTTCTTATGGACAGGCTCTGGCTGCCAGCCCAGGCAGGGTGGGACAGACAGGAGTGGCACCAGCCTCATGCTGAGAGTGTCCCTTGTCCCCTCATCGGCCCTGCCAAGGGTCACAAGGGCCGAGCTGGCCCTGCCGGCTCCTTCCAGAGCAGCCCCAGCAGGAGGGAGCTCTGAAACAGCACATCCAGAGCCTCTGGAATGTGTCTGCAAGGGATGCAGAGCTCGGCTGAGGATTCCTCCAGCCCAGCTCCAGCGTCATGGAATCACAGACTGGTTTGGGTTGGAAGGGACCTTAAAGATCATCCCATTCCAAGCCCCTGCCATGGGCAGGGACACCTTCCACTATCCCAGGCTGCTCCAAGCCCCATCCAACCTGGCCTTGGACACTTCCAGGGATCCAGGGGCAGCCACAGCTTCTCTGGGCAACCTGTGCCAGGGCCTGCCCACCCTTCCAGGGAACAATTCCTTCCCAATATCCCATTCTAACCCTGCCCTCTGGTAGTGGGAAGCCATTCCCTGTGTCCTGTCCCTCCATCCCTTGGGAATAGTTTCTCTCCATGCTTCTTGTCAGCTCTTTCAGGTCCTGAAAGGCCACAATGAGGTCACCCCAAAGCTTCTCTTCTCCAAAATCACCCCAGTCAAAGGAAATGTTTCAATGTGCTCCATAAAGGACATTATTGAAAGGGATCTGTGCCAAAGATCCATCTGGCCCCTAATTCTGAACAAATAAAACTCATGAGCAGACACTTCTCCACTGCAATCCCACGAATGAAACCATTAAAGTCCATGGAATCACAGAATCATCAAGGTTGGAAGAGACCTTCAACATCATCCAGTCCAATGATCTGAACTCTGTCCTGAGTGACAGTTCCAAGGGGAATGACATGATCAAACTTGAGGGAGGAACAACTCCCACAAAGCTGAAATACAATAACACTGAGAGAAGATAAAAGACTACAAAGCTTCAAGTTTCACTTGAAACCAGCAGAAAGAAAATGACATTTTTGACTGTTTATCTAAATTCAGTTCTGGTGTGTCATTGAAGACAATACCTTTTACTGTTAAAATATAATACAGTAAATAGGATTATAACTGGCTGTGGATATTCTGTAATTCCTTATTCCTCTGCAGTGCAGCTGCATCATCTAGTGGACAGCACAGAGATTGCATTGGCTTTACATTAGTTAATTAATTTAGGATTAATTATCTTTGATTTTCCCCTGAATACACTTCACTGCAGTGCTTTCTAAACCTGACTTTTGGAATTACAGACATCCACTCGGACATTCAATGGAATGAGCTGGTAAAGAAATTTTTTCTCTCCATTCATAGAACAGTTTGGGTTGGGACATTAAACATCATCCACCCCCTGCCATGGGCAGGGACACCTTCCACTATCCCAGGCTGCTCCAAGCCCCGTCCAGCCTGGCCTTGGACATTCCCAGGGATTGGGCAACCACAGCCTGTTCCTGTTACCATGTCAAGAAACCCCTAAAGTTTTGTTGGGATAATTTCCCTCTGTCCTGGAGTTCATTAAATCCATCACTTGAACCACCGAGTGCAAACAAACACTTCAAACTCTGCCCAAGTGTGGCACTTTTTGGGAGTTATCATTATGAAAAGCTCTTCCTTTGGGAATGTCATTTTGGAAATGTTTTCATAGAGTATTTAAAAGCTTTAATTCTCAGGCTGTGAAGTTGATACTCCCTTATCTTGTCCCAGAACAGACAGGCCTGAAGGCACTCAGCAATGATGGATGATCTCCACACATCACAGAAGGAAACTCTCAACTAGAAGGCACTTTCTGCAGAAGATCAAAGAAAATCCATGTTGTATTCACATAAATTGACACAGGGAAGAAATTGTCAGGAGGTTTCATGTTCATCATTTTTCAGTGACTGCACTAAATCAACACCTGTCTAAAAGAGAAATAAAAATCAAGCTGTGCTATTTCTGCCTCATGTTCTTCTCACAAGAAATCCAATATTTCTTATTACCTTAAACAAACACAGTGTCTTCGCTGCAGCCACTGAATGAATTCCCACTTCAGCTCTCTTTAAATCCCAGAAACATCAAGGTGGGAAGAGACCTCCAGGATCATCCAGTGCCACCCCAGCACCACCAGCATCACCCCAAACCCTGTCCCCAAGGGTCACATCCAGACTGCTCCTGAACACTTCCAGAGGCAGCAACTCCACCACCTCCCTGGGCAGCTCATTCCAAAGCCTGACCACTCTTCCAGGGAAATTTTCTTTCCCAATCTCCAATCTGAGCCTCCCCTGGTGCAATTTGAGGCCATTTCCTCTCCTCCTTTCCCTTGGGACACGACAGCAGAGCCCGACCCCCCCTCACTGCCCCCTCCTGTCAGGGACTTGTGCAGAGCAATGAGGTCCCCCCTGAGCCTCCTCTCCCTTCTTTCCTGCATTTCCAGATCCCCTTCCTGCTCTCCCTGGAGTTTGTGTAGGAGTTCCAGGAGCAGAGCTCATATCCAAACCACCTGGAATAAATGTGGAGCCCCCAGTGTAATCCTGAAGCAAATAAACTTCTGTCAAACTCGTATTCACCTCGCCAGACACATTGTACAGGAGCTGCTCTTAAAATAACCATCTCCAGGAAAAAAAAAGAGAAATAAAGCAACCAAACATCCTTATCTCCTTTAACTCTGGCACCATTTCATTATAAAACTATAAAATTAGAAACACATCTGGTGTTAGAGAATGAGAAAGGGTTTATGAAAGGAAAGCAGGAGGTCAAACAGTCACAGGGGCAGGCTCTGAGTCTCTCTCTGCTGTAGCCAGTCAGTGGCACAAGGAGGACCTTGAGGCAAACTGGTGAGAATTCCCTGCACAGGGAGCACAGATGGCATTCCCAAATCCAAAGTCATCTCGGGAGGCACTCCAGAGTCAGAGAATCCCAGAATCCTTAAGGCTGGAAAAGACCTTTAAGCTCAGAGTCCAACCATCACCCCAGCACCACCACCACGGTCACCATTAAAGCAAATCAGCAAGGGCCACATCCAAGTGGTTTGGACACTTCCAGGGATGGTGACTCTTCCCTGGGCATCCTGTTCCAATGTTTGACAACCCTTTCTGTGAAAAAAACCCATTTCCTGATATTCTAAACTGACCAGGACTTAATGGGAACGATTAGAGTGTAAAATTTGGTGGCAAGTGACTTAAAACCACAATTTAGGCAAATCTGAAGGAAAGTGGGCCCCAAAGGAGGTAAGAAATGGAGCTTCCAGCTCCAGGAAGCATTTTAGAAAAATAAAACAGAGAAGTCTTGTAGAAAAGGAAGTAATATATTTACAAAAATAAACACTTTTTATAAAACACCAAATGGAAAATAATCACAACACAATCACAATTATAAATGGAGCTTAAATAAGGGTCCTGCCCTGAAATGTCCTTTAAAAAAATTCTCTTTCCTCCAAACCACACAGGGAGCTCGAGCTCTCCACTTCAGCAGAACCTTTTGTGTGAAGGTCAGCAAAGAACAAAATTATTCTGATGAATTTTTATATTCTTCTTTGCTGCTCAGGTCCATTAAAACAGTTGAGCAAGGCACATCCATGGCAATAATCCCTGAACGACCCCAGCTATGACAGCTCCAGCTGCCTCAAGTTGTTGCCATGGTCAAGTTGCAAAGAATCTCAGCTGATTTTTGAAGGATTTTCAGGTCCTCTGAGCGCAGCATTTCCACCAAAGCCAGGTGTTTTTGGAGGTTCTCTTTGTCCCTTTTCAACTGGGAAATCTGGAGTTTAGACAAATGGTTACAAATTGAGATTATTTAAAGGATATGAATAGAAAATTTGTGGCAATCTGTGGTAGGGATTTCAAGAACTATGTCAAAATAGTTTTTTCAAACTTCCACAAGAGAAGACACTCTATGTTCTGATAGGAGAGAAAGGAACCTGAGCTACTTTATTTTTCCAAATTACCTGGAGAAGGACATGCTGGGTCTCGTCTATTAAAAAATGACATATTTTTGTTGCTGTACTCAAAGCCTGCTGTTCATTTGTGGCTGAAATGACATCACCAAGCAGAGTCCTCCTCCAGCAGGCACTGCAACCAAAATGTTTGAAAAACACAGAATTATTTGCTGCACTCCTCATCTGAATGATCAACATGTGGTTCTGCTGAACTCCCCCTCACCTGGGCTTGTAACTCATCACAGGGATTTATTTTTAGTTCTTAGCAACTTATTCTACTCAGCAATGAATCTTCAAAGCATAAACAACAGCAAACTTTTTTTTTATGTATTTACTATTCCAAGCAAAGTGCAGGGAACCATTTTCCATGATGTTTGAGGCAGATTTGCCATTTGGAATAAATGTTCCACCTGCACTGACAGTCACTGGAGATGAATTTCAGCAACTTCCCTGGCCCTGGAATTCCAGCCTGTGGAACACATGAGTCAAGGAAATCAAGCCAGGTTAACAGCATTTAAAATTTCATCAAACCAACAGGAAAAAGGGCTGGAGTTTGAACCTTCAAGGAATATCTGGGGCTTGAAATAGAAAGGGAAAACAGTGGAGTGTGGCTATTAATACAAGAAAGAAAAACAACAGGGCAATGACTTTATAGTAAATGGTGTTCTCTGCCTTTCTTCTTTTTATTTCTCACCTCAATAAAAATAAAACAGACACAGGAGATCCAAAACAACTGTCCCAATATCTCACACAGCCAGCAAAGGGCAAAGAGGGAAGGGTCTAGAAAATATTGAAGGGGCTGGAAAACACATCCTGGGAGGAGCAGGAAGGGAGCTGGGGGGGTCGAGTCTGGAGAAAAGGAGGCTCAGGGGGAACCTCATTGCTCTGCACAAGTCCCTGACAGGAGGGGGCAGTGAGGGGGGGTCGGGCTCTGCTGCCGTGTCCCAAGGGAAAGGAGGAGAGGGAATGGCCTCAAATTGCACCAGGGGAGGCTCAGATTGGAGACTGGAAAAGAAAATTCCATGAGAGAGCGGTCAGGCCTTGGAATGAGCTGCCCAGGGAGGTGGTGGAGTCACTGCCTCTGGAAGTGTTCAGGAGCAGTCTGGATGTGGGGACAGGGTTTGGGGTGATGCTGGTGGTGCTGGGGCGGCACTGGATGATCCCAAAGGGCTCTTCCCACCTTGGTGATCCTGTGAAATAAAAGCAAATGGCACAAACACATCGACCAAATATCCAGAGTGCTAAAACTTACAATTCATCTGCTCCCAGACTTAACAACTTGAGGGCTGTGAGGAGTCTCCAAGATGGTCCATCCCATCCAAAGGTCAGGTTCCTAAAAAGTCAAAGTGATAAGATGAAGGTGAACTTTTCCAGTGTGACAGTTTTCTTCCTGACACGTGGAAGATCTCCAGCTTTGATACTGGTGTTTACAACTTCTACATCTCTTCCAAGCAGTGGGTTTGCTAAAAAACCAAATAATTTTCTTTTAGCTGGATTTTGATACTAGAAGCAAAATTTGACTCCCAGAAAACAGAATAAAAAATCTCACAGGAAACAAAATATTCCAGATACCTACTCCAGGAAATCATGATCCTTTAGAATGGAAACTTTGGCCTTTCTCTGTTTGTCCAGTGGTGAAAAATATTTGAGGAGAGTATCTGCAGAAAAATACATTTTAGATATTTAAATAAATGGTATGTAAAAGAAACCACAATCATCAATTCTGAAATAACATTTCAATCATATTTTTCACATAGAACTAAGATCAAAACCTGTTAAATTCTGGTCAACTTTCCAGATTTCTCAAAAGCTACCAGCAATTTCCAGGATTGTGTCCTTATAACAGAAATCCTGACTCAAACAGGGGTTATGAACCACTCAGCAAGTTCAGTTTGTGGGAATCAGGATTTCAGTCCTGAGGTTCATGGTGCAATCTAAGATATGCAGTTGGAATCTCTATGGAGATGCTGCTAATAATCACAATTTCATAAAAGAAAATGTTAACAAAGAACATTTTTAATTTTAAAAAGTTTTAAATCATTAAATTCTATGCAAAGAGGCATCAAACCCTATTCCACTCCTTGAGAATTAACATGCTCAGTTCTCTATTATTGTTCCTTTCAATGTCCAGACAATCCATAAATCCAACCTGGTGAGACATAAACGCTGCTGTGAGGGTTATCCCTGGCAACAAATCCATATTCCAGCAGCAGCCTCTGATTATCATGAGGTCCATAGCAGATAAAAACTTCCTCATATTTTTTGCACTGTGAATTTGTCCGAATTTCATAGCTCCTTCTCTGCTCATTAAATGCAGCCTTGACCTACACAGAGTTAAAAATAAAAGGTTTTAATCTTGGCAGGCTGAAAAAGGAAACAAACCTTGAATATTAAGACCCAAAATATTGAACAGTTCCAAATCTGCAGGCACAGATGGTTCCACGCAGAGTTGGCCTCTTCTGTGCTCTCCCAGCTCTGTGTTGGCACCCAGAGCCTGCCAGAAGGTGCAAATGCTCTGTGCACTTCCCTCAGGCTGCTCAGAGCCTTCAGCCAGAGGTGAAGTAACACAGGGATTGTGTAATTTGGAATTTGTCTCAGGAGTGGAGCCTTTTAGGAGCAGATTATGTTATGTTATGTTATGTCAGGGTTATGTTTAGAAGTGGCCCTTCCCAAAATCTGCCCCGGATGCAAATGTCCCCCAGCCACTGCGGGCTCTCCCTGTGACTTGCCTTTGCTGCTTGAACTGAAACATTTGAATTACAGAATCACAGGAGGGAGGGACCTTAAGGATCATCCCATTCCAATCCCCTGCCATGGGCAGGGACACCTTCCACTATCCCAGGGTGCTCCAAACCCTGTCTTGGACATTTCCAGGGATGGGGCAGCCACAGCTTCTCTGGGCAACCTGTGCCAGGGCCTCCCCACCCTCCTAGGGAGGAATTCCTTCCCAATATCCCACCTATCCCTGCCCTCTGGCAGTTTGAAGCCATTTCCTCTTGTCCTGGCAGTCCAGTTCCTGATGATCTGAGACATTTTTCCCACTGGGAGATCTCTCCCTGACCTCCCCACACTCCTAACCCATCACATGAATGCAGATGGCATTGACAGAGTGCATCTACAAATAAAGAAATATAGCGATCTATTTTTAGTTTCTTACCTGAACATTTGGGCTGTGGTTTAACAAATCTAAATATGGTGCCAAAGCATAAACATCTGGCTCAAGAGAAAAACGTTCCCTCTGTGGATGTTTCATGTAGATTGTCCTGGTGTTAACAGTGCACCAAGCCCACTCCAAAGCACTGTAATTAAAAATAGTTCCTGTGTTCTCAGCAAACAAAGGCTGCAGGGAAGAGAAAAAAGCTTTGGAAGATTCGAACAACTCTTGGATCCTCATTCTCTGCTCCTGAGCCTTCTTTTTTAAGGGTTCTGGGAGAAGATTTATAACTTCATGTTCCAAACAAACAGGGCAAGTGTAAGCCTTGGGTAAAACATCCAGGTAGGGCTTCCATGGAGATTTCCCCCCAGCGTGTTTCTCTGCTATCAAAAACGTGCACAGTGCCACCAAAGGAGACACAGGAGGCTTCCATCTATTGGAAAAGAAAATAAAAATAAAACAATAAAAATATCAACGCAGCAGATACACAGAGGTGAGATGGGAAATGGACACAGCAGTGTTTTATCTCTCCTAGAGTTCTTTGAAAGTTATAAATAGCTTCTATTTGAAACTCCTTTGTAGTTCATCTCCAAGACCTTTGGATGATTTCAAAGGGGCAATAAAAGCTGGTTTGTAATAACAGCTTCAGGTTCACCCCTTGGGTTGGGTTTTTTTTTAGGATACACAAGTATTCAATGCCCAGCATGGAATTTTGTTCCAAATTTTCTAAAAGGCCATGGCTTGGGGCCCCATTTTATCTTCCCTTTCCTATGGAAGTATATTCACAAATTCCCGGGAAATTATTCCTAATTGACATTTAGGTCCAAGCAGGCTGTGAGGCAGCTCAAGTTCCAGCCTGTGCTCCCTCTCCAGCTCTGCCAAGGGGATGCTCAGCGTCCAAACCTCTCCTATCTGAGCATTCCACATCCATGGAATGCTGGTACCACCCCTTCAGATGATCCATTACTAATGAACAACTCTCACTAAAGGCCAACTCACCCATCAAGTGCCACTTTTCACTTACTTCCCAATGTATCCTCCCAAGCAGCTGCTGAGGACGGTGCCCGTGGTGAGCAGACACTTCTCAGGCAGTGAAATAATCAGATCTCCTGCCTTGGAGGGAGAAAAGGAAAAGAAATCACACACAAAGAGCAAAAGTCAAGTGTAAATGACCCATCTCACACTGCTGTGGGGAGTGGTGGTTGCACATTATGGCTACAATAGTTTAAAGGTCACAAATTAAATTCATAACAGAATTCTGAGCTTTGCTCATTGCAAAAAAAAAATTATTAAATCTCAAAAGAAACTGAGGAGCTCCTGTATTAGAACCAACATCACTCACCTGAAGAGCTTTTGTTGCCATCAGTCCTCTTCCTGTCTCTGTGGCAGGAACAAAGAGGAGGAGTAAATACATGTATATATGGAAAATCGGGAATCTGTGATCAGGACAGCAAGGAAAAGCTCTAAAAGAACATACATTATCTCTTATCTGTCTGGAATAATCCATAATTGGCTTTTATGATTTGTATCTTATTTCTTTGTTCTCCTCTTTATTTTTCAGGACCTTTTCCTGCATCTCCTACAGCACCAGTTCTAATTCACCTTCTTTTTCTCAATTTTTTCCTTAAACACATCTTTCATCACCAGCTGCAGTTCTTGGTTTCAGAGTTTTAACTAAACTTTATGATTTCTAGTCACAATATTTTTCTTTGATCCATTCTATTCTTTCTGCTCTGTCTATAATATTGCAAGGGGTTTTGAAATGTAACCTACCTAAAGAGAAAAAATACAAGTATACATCTTTACTGTAAACATTACTAAGTGAATCCCAGCTCTCTGCTGAATTTGCTTGGGGAAAAAAAACATGAGCAAATTATAACAAGGTTAAATTCCAATATTGGAAACTAATTTATTCTTTATAACTGTGTTATAAACACTTCAAATTTTGACTTTTTCAGGCCTCCATATCTACTTTTTTATGTTAAATTCCAAAAATTCTTAGAAGAGTAACAGTAACTGGCTTTTTTCCTGATGCCAGCCAGGTGCGTGATTCAAAATGAAAACAGGAATCTAAAATTCTTAGAAGAATCAGAAATTTGCACCATCAATAAATAATTAAAGCATTACCCCAGAACTCTGCTGGCCTTAAATTACTGTCTTCAAATCCTCTGTCTTTCAGCCACTTCTTAAGTTTAATGTATTCCGGCTTGTGACTGCAGTTGACTAAAAATAGGGAAAAAAAGATTAACGTTATAAAAGAGCATTCTGCTGGAAAATAAAGGAAATGTAAACATTTTACTGTATAGTCAGCAAAAATGTATTTTGGACATTTTAGAGCATAACAGAATAGCAAGAAAGGCTCCCTTAGAACTAACTTAATAAATCCAGGGACTTTAAGCACTGGGAGGTCTCGGAACTGTGTGAGTTATCCAGCATATCCAAGGAATTTAAAAATAATGTAATACTTGCCATTAGGCAGAAAAGAGAGCTCAGAATATTTACCATGCTCTGCTTGGGATTGCAAACTAATGCCAGAATATTTGCATATAAAAAAAGGTTACATTTATGAATACCATTGAATGATATTTATGAATACCATTTTCCAAGCACAAAGACTTTAGACGAATAACAAAATGACACTTTGACAAGCAATTGGTTATTTTATTATTTAACTTCCAGGGACGATGATACCTCCATCCATAAAACCCTGCAAGTGTTTTCTTCTTCTCTTTCGACCCGTCCGACCTCTGCTTTTCTTCATAATAAGCGAAAGATTTTGCCTTATTTAGAAAACCTGAATTTTAAAAAAAGAGAAAGGATTTAGAAATACTTAAAGTCCCTTTCGAATTTACTACTGTGAGGGTGGGGAGGCCCTGGCACAGGTTGCTCAGAGAAGCTGTGGCTGCCCCTGAATCCCTGGAAGTGTCCAAGGGCAGCTTGGACAGGGCTTGGAGCAACCTGGGATAGTGGAAGGTGTCCCTGCCCATGAAAATGGGATGAACTTTCATAGAATCATGGGATATCCTGAGCTGGAAGAGATCCACAAGGATCATTGATTCAACTCCTGGCCCTGCACAGACCCCCCACCAATCCCAGCCTGTGCATCCCTGGGAGCGTTGTCCAAAGGCTCCTGGAGCTCTGGCAGCCTCGGGGCCGAGACCATTCCCTGGGGAGCCTGTCCAGTGCCCCAGCACCCTCTGGGGGAAGAACCTTTTCCTGGGATCCTTTCCCTTGCTAAAACCGCTCTGAACTGAACTTCAGACCGCAGCTTTTCCCTGTAACCAGGGAGGGCCTCAGGAAGCCGGGATCACCCACAGGCGCTCGGGCTCCTCCAGCGGCGGGTCCCCCATCCCATTCCATCCCCAGAACTGGGAAGCCTGTGCGAACAACATCCCCATTCCCGGCTCGGCACAAACCCCCGGGACGAGAGCGATGGGAGGGAGAGAAACGGCCCAGGCAGCGCTGCGAGGGCAGGAACTTCCTGAGGGACCGCCCGTGCCCCGCGCACCTTTCCCGGGAAGCCCAACCGCGTCCTCCCCTCAGAGCCCAGATTGTGACTCCAGAGTCTCTCCCGGACTGGAATCGCTGCCCCCTACCCCAAACCCACCTGCCGGGGTGGACACAAGGACCGACATTGCCCCACTGTCCCTCCCCGCGGGTCCCCGCCCTTGAGGCGGAGCTGCCGCGCCATCTTAGGGGCCTCCCCGGGTTCTTTGCCTGCAGTTTGGAGGTGTTCGTGCTTTGAGAGCAGCGTGTCCTGTGCTCGCTGTGTGGAGCTGAGGGACGAGGGAGAGGCACCTGCGGTGCTGGAGGTGGGTAGTGGGGTGCTGGATGTCCCCTCAGACCCTTCAGCCCCGCGTCCCCCTCTGATGGCGTCGGGGTTCATGGCGGCCCGCGGGTTCCCTTCCCGTGAGGGGGACAGGAGGAGGGGGGAGTGAAGGAGACTTTGCGGTGGGCTGGGAAGGGGCTCCTGGCTCTGGGAAGTCACTCTGGAGCTGCTTGGAGTGTTTTATCCTCGCTGGATGCCAGCTTGGGGTTATAAGTGAGCTGGGAAGAGAGGTGGCAATTATGGCAAAGGGGAATAAAACCAGCGGGTTTTTTATGC
Source organism: Ptilonorhynchus violaceus (assembly GCA_013397565.1). Taxonomy (NCBI): domain Eukaryota; kingdom Metazoa; phylum Chordata; class Aves; order Passeriformes; family Ptilonorhynchidae; genus Ptilonorhynchus; species Ptilonorhynchus violaceus. Next base: position 45,204 of record VZRJ01000587.1, on the reverse strand, counting down.
TTTTATGGGGGAAATGCAGGGTTTTTTTAAGTGCAAGAAGCAAGCAGGCTTTCTGATGGTATGTTAAGCAATAAACATTTTAGTCAGCCTGTGGTCTGCTGTTTTTCCCCGAAAAGGCTGTAATTGCTCCTCCTGCCTAGCACAGGGAGATAAAGCTACTCCATCCGTTTTATTTCAATGGTTTGGGCATGGATATCCTGCTATGGGCAAGGATATCTTGCACTAGACCAGGTTGCTCAGGTTTTGAGCCTGAGTTTTTAAGCAAAACTTGGGCTGAAGCGGTTGAATATTCCTAAAAGAAGGAAACTCCTTCTGTGAGGTGTAAGTACAGAAGAGGTACTCATGCAAAAAGTTAATTTAGTACTAAAGATTAGTCATTGACTTTCCTTAGTCAAGATATTTGTTCTTTTTACCCAGTCACTGATTGGCCTGTCTTCAAAACATTTAACACCAGATTTCTCTGTGAATACCTCGTGCTACTTTAGGAATTTACGCAGCATGCACAGGAATGTAGTTTCACATAATCCAAAGTGGAATTTTAAATAGTATTTTATAGAAAAACCACTGCCTTGCCCAGGGAGGTTGTGGACTTCTCACACTTCCCGAAAGTGTTAAAGGCCAGGTTGGACGGGGCTTGGAGCAACCTGGGATAGTGGAAGTGTCCCTGCCCATGGCAGGGGGTGGGACTGAATGGGCTTTAAAGTCTCTTCCAACCCAAACCATTCTGGGATCGTAATTCCTTTTTAAATAACCGTTTTTGTCTGACTGAATTTTTTCCTTGCTGTTGGCAGTTCCTGTCACCTTTACTCACGTTCCGAGGGGACGATGTCCAACGTGCCGGTGGCTGTGGTGACAGGGTCCAACAAAGGGATTGGCCTGGCCATCGTGCGGGCCCTGTGCAAGCAATTCCAGGGGGATGTGTACCTGACAGCCCGGGATCCCGGCCGTGGGCAGGAGGCCGTGGCAAAGCTCCAGGAGGAAGGGCTCCGGCCGCTCTTCCACCAGCTGGATATCGATGACCTGCAGAGCATCCGAGCGCTGCGGGACTTCCTGAAGGAGAAGTATGGAGGGCTGAACGTGCTGGTGAACAACGCAGGGATCGCTTTCAAAGGTAGGAAGTGATCTGTTGGGATAGTCCTGTGTTCTGCCAGGCTGTGTGGAGAGGACTGTGGATGCATCCAGCACTTCGGTGCCAGTGCCATGCTGCATTTTGGCTTGGGCAAACTTCCCCGTCTTAGGCATGATGTGAGGGCAGTGTGGAATGGCTGTTCCTCTAAGATCTCTTGGGGTGACTGTGCCTGTGCATTTCCAGGGATTTCTTCACTGAAAGGGTTGTTCAGCATCAGAAGGGGCTGCCCAGGGAGGTTTGGAGTGCCCATCCCTGGAGGTGTCCAGGGAAGGCCTGGCCGTGGCACTCAGTGCTCTGGGCTGGGTGATAAGGTGGGCATCGGGCACAGCTTGGACTGCATGGTCTTGGAGCTCTTTTCCTACCATAATGATCCTGGGATTCTGTAAACACACTTCCCTGAGTGTTGTGTGTGCATCACATGGAAATACTGGAAGCACGCAGGGATGGGGAAATTGCCTCAATGCCCAGGAGTTTCACCAGGGCCACAGGAGCCCATCACCAAAGGGAACATTGGCCCTGTTCCTCAGGGACCTCTGTTTTCTCTCTTCTGCAATGCTTTGTTCTCTGCATTACCTGCTCAGGGATTCCAGCTGATAAAAAAGAACCTTTGACCCTTTGTCATCTCGAACTTTCTCGGGGCATTCAGTACCCTATAAACCAGTTCATCTAAATCCTGCTGTGCTGAGCAAGAATTTAACCTTTTCACCTTCTAGTGGGTAGTAGGGCAGGGGAAGTGAGAATGACACAGCAGATTTAAGGTGGAAGGCTGCATTCTTGTGTTTATCAAATCAAGAATCATATTAGCTCCAGACAGAGCAAATCACAAGTCTGGCTGCTGGTTCTATGGAGGGGATTCTGCCCCACTCAGGTGAGACCCCCCCTGCAGAGCTGCCCCAGCCCTGGGCCCAGCACAGGAAGGACATGGAGCTGCTGGAGAGAGTCCAGAGGAGGCTCCAGGATGAGCAGAGGGATGGAGCAGCTCTGCTGGGAGGAAAGGCTGGGAGAGCTGGGATTGTTCAGCCTGGGGAAGAGAAGCTTTGGGGTGACCTCACTGTGGCCTTGCAGTGCCTGAAGGAGCCGACAGGAAACATGGAGAGAGACAGTTCCCAAGGGATGGAGGGACAGGACAAGGGGGAATGGCTTCCCACTGCCAGAGAGTAGGGAACTGCTCATGGAATGGGAGTGCAGTGATGATGTTCTGAAGCTCAGTTGCTTTTTTGCCTGTTACTTTATAGGAAAATTGCTTGTGTTCAAGATCAGCTTATTAGGAGGCAACTCTTATCATAATTTTCTGAGCTTCAGGGTGTGCTCAGGAAAGATTCCAGCAGCAGTTAAAATATCACTTCCAGATATTTAGCCTAGACTTTCCTCAAGCTGACAAGAGCTATGAGTCAGCAGGAGGCCACACAATTCAGATAAGGGAGCCTGTAACTGTTGCTGTGTAAATATCAAACACAGAGGGTGTAACATCTGTGTAACAACTTGCTGTGATGCTTCTCTATATTTTTGTTTTAATTCTTGCTTCCCAAATTGGTGTTTCTACCCAAGCTTGCTTCTTGCCTCACCAAGTTCTTCTTGCCATCCCACAATTTATGCTTTCCTTTCTTTATTGTAGTATTATGTGCTATTGCAATTTGTCCAAGATTAGATTTGCCATTAAATTTCCTTGGTTTAGTTTTATGCAGCCAAGTCCTTGGTCCAGCAAAAACTGTTCCTGTATCAAATGGTGATGGAGCTGTGGGTTGTCTTCTGGATGAGCCTCCCTGGGAAGAGTCATTCCAATAAAGCTTCTTAAATCAAGGAGGTGTAGGATGTTACAGTATATCCTGTTAGACACAGGAGTGGGGTTTGGAGTGTAAGGATTCTCCCTCACGAGGAGGGGAAGGTATGGAAGCAGGAGTTTGGAGTTGTGTAGGTTTTTAGTTCCCCCTCTTCCCTAACCCTGGCCATGAGTCACGATCTGGCTTCACGTGTAAGATCTAAATGAAATGATTTGCAAATGAGTCATTAAAACTTTGTTTTGCAATAAAAACACAACCACATCAAATACTCAATGACCTGTTACTATTTCTCTTTTGAATTAACATGGATTTGGAGACAAGTGAGCACCTGCACAGATGGAGCCTGGAGCAACAGAGGAGCAGTGCTGGGACTTTAACTCTTGGTTCCCCCTCCAGGTGGAGAGGATGGGAGCACAGGGCTTATTGCTGACTCAAATTGTCACCTGTTGGCACATCCTACCCCACTTTTGGTGTGACAAGCTGCCCGTTCTGTGGGATGAAATCATCCCCTTACAGAGCAGTTCCACGGTTTCCTTACACTTACCTCAGCCAGCTCCTTTTCCTGCCTCTAATTCCCACCCTTTCACTTGTGTCAGCACAGATCTGTCACTTCAGGGGGTGATTTATGACCCAAGTATTGCTCAGGTTTGGGGGTGGTTGGGGGTTTTTTGTTAGTTTGTTTTTTCAGGCTGCACCAAATCCTCCCTCTGCCTTCTTTATAGAAGCTTTTCTTATATATTTTAATTGTTCATATGTCTGTTTTCTAATTATTTTTTAAAAAAAGTAACTAAGATATAAACTTTTGGAGTTTGGTAACTTCTATTCAAACAGTAGTACAATTCTGATTTTTGTAATTTTTTTTCTCTTCCCTCCCATGTCTTTTGAACAGTTCAGGACACAACTCCATTTGCAGTACAAGCTGAGGTTACACTGAAGACAAACTTCTTTGGAATCAGGAATGTTTGCACAGAATTGTTGCCTCTTATAAAGCCTTATGGTAAGTGAAAGACAACAAGCAGACAATAGTTTTGTATGAATTTTGCCCCTTTAAAATGGGAAAATCCTGTGTTTAGCTGAGTTTGACGTGGTGCTGTGATGTGTTTGCTGCTATAAATGACATGTAGTCCCTACTAACATTTAAATACATCCAGGTTTTTAAGAAAAAAGCAGTCAAGTAGATGAAAAAAGCTGGGAATTGTTAGTTCCTGGGGAAGAAGGAAAAAACAGAGTAAATGAATTTTGGGGAGAGAGGAAACAGTGCAAATGTTGCAATCTAGCCTTCTTGTACTAAGGGTGAAAGATAAGTGTGTTAAAGTCATTAACAGGATTAATTCCTGTGGCTGTTAAGACTAAATCCCCAAGTTCATCACCAGAATGGCTGTGCAGTAGCAGGAAAGAGGGGAAGCAGTGCAACATAATTTTGGAGATGATGAATGATTTACTGATTCAGCTAACTTATTCCTCTTACTGAAGTGCTGGGAGATAAATCCTTAAATTTGTAAATCTCCGGGTATTCTTCCTCAGATATTCACCTGAGGAGTGAATCCAGAACTGAAGAGCAACCCCACTTCAGTGCTGGGCTTCAGATGTGTGAAAATAATCAGGTTTTTTTTTCTCTTTTCAGGTCGAGTGGTGAACGTGTCCAGCATGGTGAGCTGCTCAGCCCTGAAAGGCTGCAGCCAAGAGCTCCAGCAGAAATTCCGCAGTGACACCATCACCGAGGACGAGCTGGTGCAACTCATGACCAAATTCGTGGAAGATGCCAAGAAAGGTGTCCATCAGAAAGAGGGTTGGCCAAACACTGCTTATGGGGTGTCCAAAATCGGGGTCACGGTCTTGTCCAGGATCCAAGCCCGGGTGTTAAACGAGAAGAGAAAAGGGGATCACATCCTGCTCAACGCCTGCTGCCCCGGCTGGGTGAGGACAGACATGGCAGGTCCTCAAGCCACCAAGTCCCCAGATGAAGGGGCTGAGACCCCGGTTTATTTGGCCCTTTTGCCTTCCAATGCTGATGCTCCTCAGGGCCAGTTTGTCAGTGACAAAACTGTCAGAACCTGGTGAGTTCAGCCGGGTGGGAATGGGAAGGTGCCTGACCTTGTTTACCTGATTTTATTCTTAATTACATCAGCCCTTTTTCCACTCCCCCTGGCATGGATGAGCTGGGATGAGGAAGCAGGTGCCTTATTGTTGCTCAGCACAGTGAGATCTTTCCAGGGTCCAGAGGTGCTTCTGGAGGCTGTTCAGGGTTTCCTAAAGAGGATGGGGTTGTTTTAGGGCTGCACTAACTCGTTTGAGGGGAGACTAATAAGAACAGAATCACTGTTGTACAGACATTCTTTCCTATCAGAATTAAATGGAATCAGGTGAAAATAAAAATAGCAATGATACACCATTTATAGCAAAACATAATCAGTTGGCTTTATTAATATGTCAACAAATAATTACTGATTTGTATTCATCCAGCTGGCTTTTTCTGGTACTAAAAATTTATTGAATTTGAAAATGTATTTTCATTTTCTGCAGCTAAGTTTTTGGCTGAAATGTGATGTCTGCACTAGATACAGAGAAAATAAACTACAGACCTGACACAGCAAACTGTTCCTCAGTTCCTTTATTGCACAGCCAGAAGTTCCCTTAATAAAATCTGGAATAAGTGCCCTCCACATAGCAGGAATATGAACTGTAAGTGATGTAAGGAGCTCTACATTTGCTTTAAATGCTGTTTATTGCCTTTCAAATGCTCAGAATTGAAAAATTGCCTCTTCTGAGGCTGAAGGAGCTGGAAACAATTGCTCATAAAGCTGCTGTTGGTAATGACAAGTCAATACTGGGCTCGTTAATTGTTAATCAGGAGTCAGGGAGGCAATGCCTGACTGGGTTTGTGTTCAGGGAAGCTTTGGAGTGGCAGACATTGGAAATAAATATAATGTGTGGGGTTATTAATTGCTGATCAGCACAGAACAAAGGTTTGAGTATAAATTGGGCTTTTCAGGATACAGGAGCTATTGTTTTTGTGAAGAATTATCACATAAATCATGCCTCAGAGCTCCCTGAAGGGAAGGCCGAGTGCTGCCCTGAAAGTTCTCATGGGAAGAAAAAAATCTGAGAGGCCTCTGATTTAGTCAGAGTTTGTGCACAGCTTTAAGAGACTTAATCCAGGAGTGGGGAATCCTGCCTAATTCTTCATCCCTGAAATGCTGCCTGACTCATTAAGCTTCAAAAGTTGTGTGTCCATCTGCTTGGCATCTCCAAACATTCCAAACAAACCTTAACCTTTGTTTTGTGCAAAAACCAGACTGGACCACAGCAGGATAATGCCCAGTGCCAAATACAAATTAGTTTTTAAGTACCCCCTATGATCCATAAAGCTCCTTCTTAAGTCTAATTTAGGATTTAGTTTGTTGGTTTGGGTTTTGTTTTGGGTTTTTTTTACATTCAAGCCAAATGCTAGGTTTGCAAGTTTTACAAAAGGTGTAAAATTCATCCTGGAGAGTTTTGTTAAGGTGTAAAGAGAGCAGGTTTTGATGGGATATTAGGAAGAAATTCTTTACTGTGAGGGTGGTGAGGCCCTGGAACAGCTTCTCCAGGGAGGTTGTGGACTCCTCATCCCTGGAAGTGTCCAAGGCCAGGTTGGACAGGGCTTGGGGTGGGAAGGGGTGGCACTGGATGGACTTTAATATCCCAAACCATTCAGTGATGGTTGTGTATTCCGAATTCTTAAATCAATCCCTTTGTTAAACCAGCTCCCTCTGTGTCAGGGTGAGGAAGCAAAGTGGAAGGTGATGGCTGGCCAGGCACTGTCATTTCCCATGGCTGTATTGGTTATATTGCCTTGGAAGAGGGAATGTGTCCCTGGAAGAGAGCAGGGATAGGGCAGAGTGCCAGGGTCTGGCTGTTTGCTGGGAACAGGGTCAGGCCAGGCTGTGCAGTGCCTGTGCCAGGCTGGGGCTCTGCACAGGGCTGGCATTGTTCAACTCCAATTTATCACTTATTTATTTCCTTTTTCTTTTTTTTTAACTGCCTCCCTACTTCTCTCCCGTGTGTGTTGTGTGGGAATTGTTTTGTTGCTCTCAGATTCTGGCACCCTTGCTGAGTGTCAGGTTTAAGGGTTAGGAAAGGATGAAATAATGATGAAATAATAATGACATAATAATGGTCTGTTGTCCTGTACAACACTTTTACACGTGATTTATTGGGTTTCTTTTCATGGCACATCACGTTTTCCCTTTGGAATTTATCAGCCAAAGGAAATGCCTGGCAATGCTGTAGCTGTGGTGCCATGGGACAGTGAAGGAGTTGGATTCCCAATTGTGAGGGCTCAGGGGAGGCAGTTCCTCGGGAATGCCATTGCAGGACACAGGCAGGCAGCAGAGGCAGGTTTGGGAGTGGCAGCTGCACCTGCTGCCACATCAGCTGGATATAAACACTTCCTGAAGGAGAATCATGGAATCACAGAATGTTTGGGCTGGAAGGGACCTTAAAGCTCATCCAGTTCTGCCTCCTGGGAAAGTAATTGGAAAATATCCTATGAAACACACTATATTTTAGGACATAGACATCGTCAAAAATACAAGTTCTTTGCTCAGTCAGGCACATGCTCAGAAGCACTGACCTGCATTGCCAGGAATAATTCTAAAATTTAGAAATTGAAACTTGAAACGGTGCAGTTTAGAAAGATTATATTCCTAAAATCTAGCTAAGAAGGGGAAAGGCAGGTGGTGTCAACAAAATAAAACAGTGTATTAATGTAACACTTAATGTACTTATTGTACTTAATGTAATGTACTTAATGTGTTACTTAATACATAATGTAACTTATTGGAGGTCATTGCTGAAACAGTATCCATCATAATCTGAACAGTTTCTCTTCTGTCACCTTGAATAACTGCACAGGGGGATTTCACTTGATTTTTTTTCCAGCTGCTTTGAACACTCGGGATTTTCTGCCTGCATGTTACAAAAATATAGAAGAGGAAAGAGGAAGGGGAGAGAAGAGGGGCAGGGGAAAAGAAACTGAGGTTAAATAATGTATTTCCACGGTATAGGAATCCTTTTCGAGCACGATCCTGTATTTTCCTTCCCATGGATATTTTGCTTTTGTTTGTTCCTTTGCTGTCAGAGCACCAAACATCCAGCACAATCACTTGCTCCCAAGCATTTTGTAGCCAACAGATGGTTCCTTATATCGAGCTCGACCCCGCTATAAATCCGACATTCGACCCCTCGTAAAAACCATAAAAAATTCCCAAAAACGCTTTTCTCCTCGAACCAGCTGGACCGGGAGCGGAGCGGGAAGCGCTGCCACTCATTTACCTGCAGGGCAGCTCCCAGCCCTCGCTGCGCGGCGGGGCGGGGCGGGGACAGGTGAGGTTGTCCTTGTTTCCAGACCACCGGCGGGAGAAGGGAGCGGCCCGGCCGCGGTGCCGATGCTGCGGTGCTTCCCGGTGCTTCCCGGTGCTTCCCGAGGCTCTCCCGGTGCTTCCCGGGGCTCTCCCGGCGCGGAGCGGCCGCGGGGACAGCGCGGAGCCGCCCGGGCCGCCAGGGGGCGCTCATCGCCCCGGTCCG
>VZRJ01000587.1:0-36555 GCA_013397565.1 Ptilonorhynchus violaceus | reverse complement strand
GGGGTGGCGGGGAGGGAGGGCAGGGCAGGGGCGGGGACCCGGCTGAGGGGCAGCGCTGTCCCTCGGGAGCGCCGCGGGAGCTGCCCCAGCACAGAACCACTGAATCCCAGAATCCCAGAGTGGCTGGGGTTGGAAGGGACCTCTGGAGATCACCCACTCCAACCCCCTGCCAAGGCGCGGTCACCTGGAGCCGGTGACACAGGAACGCGTCCGGGTGGGTTGGGAATGTCTCCAGACAGTCCAGGAGACTCCACAGCTTCCCCGGGGAATGGGCACGGCCCCGAGGCTGCCAGAGCTCCGGGAGCCTTTGGACAACGCTCTCAGGCACGGGGTGGGATCGTTGGGATGTCTGTGCAGGGCCAGGAGCTGGGCTGGATGATCCTGATGGCTCCTTCCCAACTCAGCCTATTCCATGATTCTCCCTGGGCGGCTGTTCCGTGCTCTGCCACCTCCATGGGTAGAAGCTCTTCCTCTTGTTGAGATGGAATTTCTTGTTTTAGTTTAAGGCCGCTGCTCCTCGTCCTGACCACTGACGAGAGCCTGGCACCATCAGTGCTGCAAGTCGATGAATAATTATTTATATCGGGATTTGCCTAAAGGTCACTGGAAAGTGGCGTTTGTTTGGCTTTTCAATTCTTTTTATTATTATTTATTTTCCTGCCTTTGCATCCAAGCACAAACACGATCTATTGGCTGTATTGAGATCATTGGATTTTATCAAACCTTGCTGATATCTGATGTGCAGGAATATCAACCCACACTAAATCATTACTTCCATCCCTGCTTTTCTGGGTGGAAATAAACTATTTACCTCTATTTTCACTGCAAAAACCCAAATAAAACGTCTTAAGAACTGCTGTGTCCTGTCAGCAAACCAGCTGCCTGACTCTAAGTGATCCAGACAAATCCCTTCTCTGTGGCAGCAGCAGCAGCCCTGACTTGGCAGAGAGCGGCTGGAATAACTTCCCAGCTCGTGCTTTGTTCCCAGGAGCAGGAAGCAATCCAATGATTAAGATAGTTAGATGAGGGAAATAGGGTTCAATTTCTTACCCTGGCAGGGGCAGTGTTTATATCAGATTACTCATAATTTTTGCCGACAGTATCCTGCAGGTTTTCCACTTTGTTGGGTTTTATGGGACGAATGACTTTTCTTTTTTTTTTTTAAATCCTTGTTGGAACAGGAAGAGCTGTATCCCAGATAAACGTTATTCCTTGTTTTTACTCTCTCTGCTGTGAGAAGCACTGCAAACATCCTGGTAAAAACAAAACTAAACCCTCTCCGTAGCCAAACAAACAAACCCAACCAACCAAATCTGGCCCTGATGACATTGTGTGATAATTTTATTTTTCCATAAAGGTGGATCTACGTTGGCTGGCACAGAGTGGTTTTACTGGCAGTGGATGAATCCTGCTCAGGGGAGTGCAAAGGTGGCTTAAACCTTAAAAATCCTAGATTTTTAATCTAAATGCCTTGCAAAATACAGGAAAATCAAGTCTGAATAACTTATTTCTAAATATAAAAATATATGGATACTTTTTTGTTGAAATAAAGGGAGATGATAACGCATGGCTTGGCATTTTGGCACAACACCTTGGCCTTGTACTTCAGCATCTGCTGCTGCCAAGTTCAGCTGCACAGCTCTGAGAGCTCCTTCTGCTGTGGGCTGAGAGCCCTCGAGCAGGATTCCTCTGGAAAGCTGTATTTTGATAGGAAATGTTTCCCATTCCATGCTCCAGGTAACCATGCAAGGTGATGAGTTATAAAAACCATTCCCATCTCCCCAACTCCTTGTCAGCTTTGGCTGTTTGCAGTGAGACTTTGTAATCCTTTCCTTTGTTGTTGTGTGACATCCACGTGCATGGGAGGGAAAACCACATTCCCTAAAGAGGAAAATGTGACTGCAAAGCTTTTGGAAGAGGCAGTGGGGAGTTCGAGTCATGCCCAGGGAATTATTTTTAACTTTGTGTCGAAATTTTGACCTGGTGACCTGTTTATTGTGCTCTTACGTATTTATTGTTATCTTAGGGGTGCCAGAAGTGAAATGTGGGTTATTTTTGTAACTGTTTGCATGTTTTAGTTCACCAGGAGTTTCCACCTTGCTATGAGAACCCAAGATGGATCCAGAAGAGCAGGATTTAATTGGTGATTACAGATACAGGAATTATTCTTCAGCAATTGAGAAAGCTTTGAGGAACTTTGAATCATCCAGTGAATGGGCGGATCTCATCTCTTCCCTTGGCAAACTCAACAAGGTACAGTGCCAGGGGAATCTTTTGTCATTTGGTTATGATCTTTGTATTGTGAGGAACTTTTCTGTCACTTATAGTGCTTGGAAAAATTGAAAATGCACTCAAGAAAAATAATGGAAGGAGCTAAGTCAGTGTCTTTTATAAAAATGTGAGAAATTCTGGTGAAACCAACAGAGCTTTCCTGCAAATGGTATTTTCTGCCTTTACACTGCTAAGTTAATTTAATTTTTGCATCAAAGAAACCCTCAGGATGCTGCTGCTCACTTTAGAGCAGCTAAAAAGCTTCTATAGAAAACAGGAGGTCACAAGTTTTAGAACATATTTTGAGTCAAAGCTTATATTTAAAGGTCACATTTACTTGGCCATTCATTCCCTTGGATGTAGGGAAATAATTGCTCTGGTGGTGTCTTTTGTATAACCATGGAGTACAGAGAGACAGACAGAAAGAAAGGAAAAGACTTTTATGGAAAACACTTAGGAAGTGTCTCAGTCTTGCCCCTGAGACTTTTCACCATTACCCCATCCCAGGTGGAGAATCCAACGTGTCCTCTGTTAAATTCCATATAATTGGTGATTGCTCAGCTCTCTGCTCTACCCAGATCTCTCTGTAGGGCCTCTCTAACCCCAAAGAAGTCAACAGCTCCTCCTTGTTTACTCAGTGTACACTCAATTCCTGCATCCAGATCATTGATAATCCAAAATTGGGACAGTATTTCCCAAACAGAATTATTTTTAAGGGCAGCCATGTTTTCTCCTCTTCAGAGGCAAGAAGCTGAATATTGCTGTGGAACAGCAGTTCCACATTTCTGCCTTCACAGTTTCATCATCATTCCTGTTGAGTCAAGAGCCAGAGGCCTTCAAAATGTTTTTCTCAAAAGGGAAAATATGAAATATTTAGAGTGAGAGGTAGGCTTTGATCTTTTATCTTGACCTAGATGAGCACACTGAACTGATGAACACCTACCTGAGACTCTTATTCAGGTACAGAATTGCCAAAATATGTAACAGCAGAGTAGAAACCAAGGGAAAAGCTTTCAGCTGATCCAGCAGTCCATCTGCTCTGGGATTGCATGGATTTAATCCTTTTAGGAGCTTAAGAATTGGTGGAGCAAATCATCCCCAGTGCTCATCCCTGTCTTGTTATGTGAAAATAAGGATGATGTGGCAGGGGAAGGTGCTGCCAAAAGGAAGACTGGGAAATAAGATGTAACTACTCCCTGAACTGCTGTGCTTCCTTGGTCTCCTATATCCTCAAACATAAATATTCTTGTTGAGTTTTATCAGGGTTGGGGGAGGTGTTCCTGACACAAATCCTTCTTTTTCCTGCAGTCGGTGGTGAAGGTGGAGGAGCAGGGAGAGGATGGGCAGGAGGGAGGAGATGAGCAGCATCTCAGTGGTTAAATTGTTGTTCCACCCTACACGTGGTTCTGTTGAGGATCCTCGTGTGCAGGGAGAGCTGATATTAAGCCCATATGAAAATGCTGAGAAAGGCAAGGACTAAAGAGGACAAATCCAGAAGTTTCAGGAGTTCTTTTCCAGAGTAGTGTGAAAGCTGTTCTTGCCTACATGGGTGGAATATTTTCTGAGGCTTTTTCTCCTGCAGGCACCATTGAGACACAAACACTCTCTTATTTCCACAAAGCTCAGTGGCATCACCCTTCATGTAATCCAAGGTCTGGAGAAAGCAAGACAGGCTCTTATTCCTTAAAAATGAGGAAAAAACAATGGAGGGAGCTACTCCTTGGCTGGTGAAGAGAAACAACTCTGCTACTTCTCTGTTACCACTTGCTGGTCTTAAAACCTCTTCCAACCTTGACAATTCTATGATTCTACTTAGGACAAACTGGAAGTTATTTTTCAGTTTCTCTATTGCTTCTGTGGCTCTAAATAATATTTCATGATGACCTGTAGAGCCAGGGAAGCAACATCTGAATGCTCAGCCCCATGGGGCAGTTTGCAGATCTGCAAAGATTTTTATTTCACCATTTAAGGGAGATGAGCCTTATCCAACTTGACATGACTTCAGCACAGACAGCTTCACCTTGAATTACTTTTACACAGGGAGAGGAAGAAGGGGGTTTATTTTTTTTGTTTTGTGACTCATCTCTTGCTTAAAGTAGGTCAGGTGAACGTTGTCCTAAAATTGTGTGTGTTCCTCAGGGGTTTTATAGGGAGCCTGAGGGGAGTCACTGCACGTTTGCCCATGTTTTTTGGCTGACCTGTGTTTCTAAGGTCAGGTAAAATGAATCTTCCCTTCAGTGTTAAAGAACTGCAGGTACCAGGGGTGAGCACAAGGAAATTGGCAGAATTTGCTCACTTATTCTACACCCCAAGTTTATCAGGGAAAGATTTTGGGGGGGTTAATTTGAATAATATGGATGTAATCATCATTGTGGGCAAGGAGAGACAGGGGAAAGTAATATTTATCATAAGAATATAAATGGGCAAATGCAAACGGGTGGATCAAACAGGCAGCAAATATGGATTTCAATGTTTTAAAGAGGGTATTGTAGGCATATATTTTCCATAAATTTTAACTCTGGGTGTGAGCAAATAGCAGATAAATGGCACAATGTGCAAAATGAAGAACTAAGGAGTAAAAAATATTGGATTCTACATCCTGCTTTTGTAAGGAAAAGAGGGTTTTTAAAAAGTCTCTGAAATGTGTGGCATAGGTTGGCCAGAGAAGCTGTGGCTGCCCCATCCCTGGAAGTGTCCAAGGCCAGGCTGGATGGGGCTTGGAGCAACCTGGGATAGTGGAAGGTGTCCCTGCCCATGGCAGGGGGTGGAATAAGATGATTTTTAAGTTCCTTTCCATCCCAAACCATTCTGGGATTATTACAGTAATATTTGCTCTGAAGAAGCACTTTTAAACTGCTTTTTAACCTTGGACATACCACAACTCTGTAAATGCAAGTTTTAACCTTTACTCTGCAATTTCAAAGTAATATTTTAAAAATCTAATTTTCGACAGAAAAGAACTTGGTTACTTTATGTTTCTGGAGGTTTTTCTTGCCTCAAAAACTTCAAGGTGAACCTGATTTCAACCAAACCCTTGTACTGTTTGGAGGGGAAGGGGAGAAGAAGCCCCAAAACTCCTTGCAGCTGCACGTTTGTTTAAACAGCAACACTCAGTGTCACAATCTGGCTGCTCTTGAGGGAGACAAGAGGAGGATTCTTCTGAAACAGGGATTTAATGAGCGTAGCCTTTAATTAACCAATTGCTTCATAGGAGAACTCAAGACTGCCAGGGCTTTATACCAACTGCTGGCTCAGACTTCTGCTGAAGACAAACCTTATTTTTGCTTTTCAGAGGTTGTCTCCTATTCCTAATGAATTTTTTCACCACACCCAATGGACAATGTGCAGGATTAGGGATATTGTACACACCTTTTTTTTCCCCTTTTTTAATACAACTCCAGCTCCTACTTTACTCACAACCACCTTTAAAATTCGTGCTATTCGTGGTATAAAATGCCTGGTATTTCTATGGAAGCTGGAGCTCTGTTTAGAATTTTTTTTACTTGGAAAATCAATCAGTGGAAAGTGGAATCTCAGGCTCTCCTTCTCCCCCTCTCCTCACAACCACTGTTGTTTAAACAAGAATTATAATATCTCCTAATTGAAGAGAATCTTATAAATTAATGTGCATGCTGCCTTTTCCTGGAGTTCTAGTAATGGAAATAAAAATATTTATTTGATTGGGGGAGGGGTATCAATTTTTTAATTGATATAAGAGATTTCTAGTGGTGCTATAAAGCAGTGCAGAAGGAATTAAACCAGGAACTGAGGAAATGCAAATATTTCTCTGTGTGTGCCTGGTTTTGGTTTATTTTTAAGGCACAGGTGCAAAAAATAGCAAGTCTTCCCTTTATAGACAATTCTGTACTTTTACAGCCCAATTCCACAGAAATTCTGAGCATCCTTATGTTAGTGTTGGATCCTGAACCTGGAAACAATGGTTTGGGATGGCATCTCAAGTTTATTTCCCTCTACCAACCAAAGTTTTAATGCCATTTCAGCATTCCTCAATCCTACAGACAACTGATTCTTTGTTCTTTTTTCACTTGTGGAAGCTCAGGGTATTTAAAAATCAACTTTGTTAACTTTGCCTGTCAGCTCCCAGCAAGTAATTAGCACTTGGAAATCTGTCTTTTATCGTGTCACTTTTATTTCAGTGAACAGTTTAAATCCCTCTGCTAATTAATGCCTTTCAACCCTTTTAAAATTCCTTCATCTCTGCAATTCTGGGGAAGCTGGGAACAATCTGAACCTTTCAGGAAATTAAGATGGGATTTTTTTCACTCTGAATGCTGAGAGGGAAAATATTTACCACTGGCATTCTTTTTTGTAATTAACTCCTTCTATATATATATATATATGTATATATATAAATATAAAGAAAGGGTGTGGGCAAATACATGCCAAGCAATATAAATGGAAAGTTTCAAAGTCCAGCTTTCCACCAATCTTCAAAGTTCTTACAAGTATTAAGGATTTTAATGTTGCCATAATATTACTCATGTAATATATGGGTAAATCTTTCAAATATAAAGAAAGGTAACCCCACAAATAGAACCTGGTTTAGTTAAATATGTGAAATAATGCTCTGTTCTTGAATCCTGGTTTTTATTGCCCATGAAATGTGGATCTGCCCATCCCGAGGGAGGGAAGGAAGGAAATGAAGTGGCTCCAAGTGGCATCTGTGTGTCTGTCAGGATGGTGTGACATTTCTATTTATTGTTGTTATAAACTCTCAACCTCTTTTCTTCTTGAGTAAATTCACTGACAGCTGGTCTTACTAAAAAGTGAAGGGTTTCATCTCCTCCCCTTCCTGCTGAGGAGTGTTGAGTGAAGAGACTGCTGGGATCATTGCTGGCCTGGTTTGGGTTTATTCCAGAAAAGGTTATTCCACTTTCTGCTGCTTTTCCAAACCCTTTTTTCAAGCAGGGTAGAAAAACCTCAAGTTGAAAACAATTACATAGGATAAGACCCTGATTTAAGAGGCAAGAATTTGCCTCATCCTGGAAATATCCCAAATGTCCATGTGCACTGGGACATCTGTTTGTGTTTGCAGACACTGAGCAAAGGCTGAAGTGCCCTTGACTTGCAACTTTATTTTTAATTGTCTCTGAATTGAAGAGACAACTCATTTATTTACCTGCTGAAATTCTCTGGTGGCTCAAGGGCAGGAGCAACCTTTCCCAAGAAAGGAGGCACAGCTTTCCCTTAAAACCTGGCCTACCAACAATTCTTATTTAACTATTTCCTATCCTGAAAATCCTTTAGTTGTACATCAATGCAATGAGTTATTAAACTTCCTGAATGTAGCCACACAGAATTCCAGATAAGATGCTTTTTGTCCCATTTAACCATGGCTGCTTTGCTTGGAAGGTTTGAAGAAATTCTTCCCTGTGAGGGTGGGGAAACCCTGGCACAGAGAAGCTGTGAACGTGCAGTCATCATATATTTTATATTTCACATTATAACTATTTATTCTCCTCTCCTTTCTCCCACAGGCTCTCCAGAGTAACCTCAAATATTCCCTCCTGCCCAGAAGGTTGATCATCAGTAAAAGATTATCCCAGTGTTTGCACCCAGCCCTGCCCAGTGGGGTGCATTTAAAGGCATTGGAAACCTATGAAATCATCTTCAAAATCATTGGCACGAAATGGCTTGCCAAGGATTTATTCTTGTACAGGTAATTTTCGTTTTTATTAAGGCATAAGCATCTCAGAGTCTATTTTAATGAACTAATTATTTTTAATTTCTTTTTATTAAAAGCTCTGGTTTGTTCCCTCTGCTGGCAAATGCAGCAATGTCAGTGAGACCTGTTCTTCTTGGCTTGTATGAGAAATATTTTCTCCCTCTCCACAAGTCCCTCCTGCCTGGTCTCCAGGCTTTTGTCATTGGGCTGCTGCCTGGCTTGGAAGAAGGATCAGAAATATATGACAGGTAATATTAATTATTACATAGTAATTTACAAGCAATATACAGTATTTTGGCTTTCTGGGGAATTCTGAAGAAATTTCTGTGAGATTTCTGTACAAAAAGCTGGATAAAAGAGCTTCTAAAGGGGGAAGAATGGTGGGACCTGGAAAGATGTTGAGGTAGAAAAATCCTTTCCCCTTCTATTTTCATCAAAGGAGGAACAGAGAAGAGGAAAAGGAGGGTTAAAAATAGATGTGCTGAGAGAAAGGGATGAAAACTGTTTCTTCAAGGTCCTCTGAACTCCTGAATAATTCACCTGTCTCCCCAAAGCACTGCTCTGTAGATAAATTCTATTGAAATACTGTAACACGAGAGAGCAGCTGAATCTTTCCAGTATTTTATATAATCTGACATAAATATGGAGCAGGAAGTTAATGGGAACTGCAGATGAACTCCCAAGATCCAGCCTCTGGTTTTATCCCTTTTTTCCCTATTTTTGATGGCATCATTTTCCTCCTTGCCTTGAACAAACAGGATTACAGACAGCAACCAACCTTATATTTTACATATCTTGTGAAAGATTTATGTTAAAATCAATTTCATATTATTTTGTGAAATACAAATTTATATGAGGAAGTTTTTCTTCAGTTGACTCTCTGTAATGATTCTGGTGCAAGACCAAGATATCTTGTCAGAAGATTTAATTTGAAATTCTTCTTTATGAGAGGCTCTCCACTGAGTGTTTTCAGAACCTTCAATATTGAGGACCAAAATTAATCCATCTCCTGCTGTTCCTGAAAATGAACAAACTCCTGAGGTTGTGCTTCTGCCTGAACACAATTTCCTTCTCAAAATATGCCTGAATTTGTGCACTGACACAGAAAATGGAAAAGAAAAACTGCTTTGAGGGCTGCTCTATAAAGAAATGGAAAAGACCATCAGACTGGGAGGATGTTTCCTCTTCTGAGCTGGGCTTCTTCTCTTCTCAATTTTGCATTCCTCACGTGAGGTTTTAATTCCTCCTTTATAGTAAAATGTCAAAGTGCTGGCAGAGCAGGGAATGTGCCTTCAGTCATGGGACTGCCAGTGGGATGGGCTGGAATTAATTGCAGGGTGTCCTGTGTGGAATGACTGAGCTCCCTGCCCATGGCAGGAGGTGCAATGAGATGATTTTTAAGGTCCCTTCCAACCCAAACCATTCTGTGCTCAGCACAACAAAAGGGTAATAATGATATTACAAAGATGAAAAAAAATCTGATAAATGATGTCAACTATATCTAATTGCCTTTGTGTTGTATAAACTGAACTAACAGATCTGTTTTGTGCTGTGGACTGTGTTTGTGTACAGAACAGATGCTCTGCTGGTGAAGCTCTCCCTGCTCATGGGCCAGGAGGTGTTTTATGGAGCCCTGTGGGGCAGTGTCCTGGGCAGCCCCTCCATCAGGCTCCCTGCTTCCCTCTTTGTTGTCAGTCACATCAACAGGGAACTCTCTGGGAAACAGCAGAAGTTCATGCTTGGCACTGATTATAAACTCACAGTAAGTCCATGACACTCCATGAGCCCAGCAGGTTGGGCCTCCTCTGGATTAAATGACAGTGAGATGGAATTAAAAATATTTTGGAGGGAGAGGCTGAAAGGTCCATGCTTAATACATTTCATGTTGAAGAGCAGCTTTTCTGTAATGCAGTAGTGACAATGTTTCATGTGCTGTTCCCAAGAGAATTCTGGAATTTAGGGTCTTTTTCTTTTTCAAGTAAAATGGAAACTTGTTAATTTGAGTGATGGAATAAGTGTAGAGCTAATTAGAGTACTTTCATATCTGCATTTTGTGAGGGTTTATCTCTTCTCTGATAGCTGCTGATGTAACTCTGGGACATTCTGCTCTGTTACAAAACCAAATATTAACAATTCTTTTAATAATATCCACGAAAATTTGTTTGAACTCACTTTGGGTGCAGGAGTTAAATTGTAATTATCCTCTTATTTAAACAAAATATTATTCACAAGAAACCAACTTTGCTTTCTTTCCTTCTTGTGATAATTTGTAATTTAAATGTTGTTGTGGAGTAAAACATTGCTGTGTTTTCCTTTTACAGATAAAGTCTTTGTGTGTGTCAGTGCTGGATTCCAATGTCCTTGTGCAGAGGAACACTCTGGAAGCAATCCTCTTCTTTTTCCCATTTTATACAGCTTTGGTAAGAGGATTATTTTGGGATTGTCCCATGGGAGGTGTGTTCTGTGCAACCAGCCCAGCTCCCACCTCTGGTGTTGCCAAATGGCTGCACTTTGTACCTTCAAAATCAATGAATTTTATGGTTTCTTGTGCCTCAGTTTCAGGAGTGGAGGAGACTCTGCTGCTTCTCAGAGTCTTGACAGGTCAAAGTAAGACATGGCTGAAGAAAATATTCCACAGGGGCTGTTGTGGGATATTTGGGATGTGCTTGAAGTATCCAGGCCTGAGAAACTCATATGGAAAAAATATGGAATTTATTCAATTAGGATTATGGCATTTGAAATTGTCTGCACTAAGCTGAGATATTTGTGGTAAAGGGGAGAAAATATTACTTGGAACAAGAGTTGTTCCCATTGTTTCCTCACTTCCATGGTAGGACAGGCAGTATTTTGAATGGAGCAAGGATTTTAAGTCTTAAGGAGAAGAGAAGCTTTGGAATGACCTAATTGTGGCTTTCCAGTGCCTGAAGGAGCCAATAAGGAACATGGAGAGAGACAATTTCCAAGAGGTGGAGTGACAGGACAAGGGGGAATGGCTTCAAACTAAAAGATTATAGGGTTAGATGGGATATTGGGAAGGAATTGTTCCCTGGGAGGGTGGGGAGGCCTTGGCACAGGTTGCCCAGGGAAGCTGTGGCTGCCCCTGGATCCCTGGCAGTGTCCAAGGCCAGGTTGGACAGGGCTTGGAGCAACCTGGGCTAGTGGAAGGTGTCCCTGCCCATGGAAGGGCTTGGAATAGGATGATCTTTTAGATCCCTCCCAACCCAAACCATCGTGTGATTCCATGATCCCGATTGTGTCAAATTCCTTGAGACTGTGTCAGATTTCTTGAGATTTTTACTACACAAAACATTCTGTTGTTGATGATTTGTTGCCTTTTTTCCCACACATTAACATTCCCAGTTAAAAAACCCAACCCACCACCAATTTAACTCCCCAGCAGCTGAAATATCTCTGTTTTCCCCCCCAGGACTGCAAGGAAAGCACCATCCTGTTACGAAGGGCTGACTTGGTTTATATCCTCTCAGCAGCCACCCAGACTCTGCTGAGGAGAGACATGTCCCTCAACAGGAGATTGTATGCATGGTTGCTAGGTACTGTCCAAAATCCAGGGATATTCAATGTTCTGGAGACTCTGAGAGCAAAAAAAATCAGTGCTTAAAATTGTAATGCACTTGTTCAGCTGTTAATGATGATAAAGTGGTGTTTATTTGCCATTTTTTAAGTACCTGTTTAATACAATCAAACATTTGGCTTCTCTTCAGAGGTGAATTCATTTCCCTCTGAGTCCCAGGGTATCTGAGTTAGTTCTGGTCCCATCCACAGCTGGATATGAAGTGGTTCAGTGGATGAAAGCAGTGGGGCACTATTTTAACCTTATTCTTCTGGAAGAAATAGTAATTCCCACTGTATTTGACCTTGATTTTGATTTATGTGCTGTGCTGAACATCTGGATGCCTCAAAGTGGGACCTGTGGGCTGTTGAAATGACAAAAATGAAAAATGCAGTGTAATTTCTGTATAAATACCCCTGTGATCAGTGCCCTGTGCTGCTTCTCTGAACTCCTCCTGCCTCTGTTTTCTTGTAGGCTCTGATATTAAAGGTGGCACTTTTGCTCCAGACTCCACCACTTCTGAAGACCACGCTGTTTATTTCTTTGGAAAATACTCTAAAGATCTTTTGGTTGAGGTTGGTGTTCATTATCTACAGATATATTCCAGATATATTCGTGATCCTTGAAATTTTAGCACAAACTGTGTCTGGAATTATTCCCTGTGCACTTGGTTTGTCCTTCACTTTCTGTCCCTATGGATAACATCCTTTGGTGGTTTTAATTTCATTTATCTCCAAGCCTCTGTGCTGAATTTATCCCAATGTTGGATGTGCTTACACTGCAAATGGAATCTCAGGAAACCAAAGGGAAGCATTTTGACTGAACTACCTAAATTATTTAAAAATGCTTCCCTGGATAAGATCAGCCCTTGAGTAGAGCTGATGGGAAGATGGCATCGACTTGTCTGCCCTGGATGGAAAACTGAAGTTCATTTATAGTCAGTCCTAAACAAAACCAAATTTAGAGACACTTCAGCTCTTAATAAGATGACAATAAAAATCTTCAATGTTCTGATGTTTTCCTTTTCCTAGAGTTTGATTGTGATTCTGCATCAGAAATTCCCAGAGTGTGACACAGAGGAACAGCACCAGGCCTATCTGAAACCCTTCCGCATCCTCATCAGCCTCCTGGACAAACCTGAAATAGGTAAAGTGTTTGTCCCTGCTGTTCCCACTGCTGGGGACTGTCCCAGCTCTGGGTAGGGTTTAACAAAACCCTGCCCAATCCTAATCCTGAGCCTGTGGTGTTCTGCCTCGGCCCTGGTTGGGAACAGGGCTCTGGAATAAACTCCCACTCCAGGTTATCTCTGGCTCCTCCCCAAGAGCACGGATGGATCAGAGCAGGCTCAGGGGGGACCTCATTGCTCCCCACAATCCCTGACAGGAGGGGGCAGTGAGGGGGGTCGGGCTCTGCTGTCGTGTCCCAAGGGAAAGGAGGAGAGGGAATGGCCTCAAATTGCACCAGGGGAGGTTCAGGTTGGACACTGGAAAAAGTTTTCCCTGCAAGAGTGGTCAGGCCTTGGAATGAGCTGCCCAGGGAGGTGGTGGAGTCACTGCCTCTGGGAGTGTTCAGGAGGTGTCTGGATGTGGGGACAGGGTTTGGGGTGATGCTGGTGCTGCTGGGTGACAGTGGGATTTGATGAGCTTGAAGGGCTCTTCCCACCTTGATAAATCTGTGATTCTGTGCCCTGAACTGAGGGGACACTTAAAAAGAAGCACTTCTGCCCTTATGTCAATATTCAGCTCAGTTTGTTCCTTGGAGTTTATCTGCTGGAATGCTCTTCCCTGTCCCAGGGCTGTCCTGTTGTATCCATGAAGCACCAGGAGGGTGAGGCTCTGCCCATCCTTATTTCAAAGGGCAAGTTCACCTTTCTGCCCTAAAGAATTAAACCAAAGTGACTTGACAAATTTTGTAGGATTTAAAAATATTCTGGGTGGGAAGTGATGTTGCCAAAGAGACTGAGGTTGTTTATGTTATAAATATATTGATTAATCTAATTTAGAAAGCAGATGACAGACATCACCCTGCTGGATGTGGTGCTTGGCTGACTGACAACCAGCATTAATCTAAACTACAAATAAAGGCATAATAAATCCCTTTTAAATCAGGGATATTTAGCTAAACTGCATAATCCAGTTTAATCTTTCTGTTCCAGTCAGCACACAAGATTTAACTCCTCGAGCCTTAAGCCATTAAGACTTTCCCTCCCTTTGGAAATGGATTTAACAATGCAACTATTATTTAAAGGTATCAAAGTAAAACATCACAAGAATCTTTGACCTTTTCAGCTGTTCTTAGTCACTTGATTTTTTTTTTTTTCATTTTTAAAAGCACTAATTGCAGTGCTTTTTACACTACTTTTTAAAATTAGTCCATGTTTAGGGCATTTTAATTATTATTTCTTCACCTTCTCTAGAATTCCTTCTCCCTTCCCTTGCAGGGCCACAGGTTGTTGGGGATCTGTTCCTGGAAGTTCTTAGAGCTTTTTATTCCTACTGCAAAGACACCCTTGGTTCTGATCTCAAACTCAGCTACAATCAGAGTGGCAACATCCTGGCAAGGTATGGCAACTTTCCAACTCTGAGCTGAAACTGGGTTTTTTTTTAAGCTAAATTGTTAAAATTTAGGAAATGTTTCTTTTGTAACAAAGTTACTTTCTGTACAGTTGATGGGATTTTTCTCTGACTTCCCCTTTTCCCACACACAGTGGATTTTTATTGGATTAGAAGAGAAAAAATTGAGTTCTCTGTGTGTGATGGGTGTTGAGCAACCAGAGTGACATCAGGCTGGTGACAGAGCTCAGCCTTGTGATTTCCATCATCTGGGAGAAAGATGCTCAAACTCCTGCTATTTCAGAGTGATTTACTCTTTGATTTAAAATAATCAAGATTTTTTAGCTTGTAGAGAAAGGTGAAAAAGATTTTAGAAAGCATCAGCTCACGTGTTCTGAATCCTCACTGACATCTGCTTTTCTTGTCCTTTTTTTCCCTTCACAGTGCAATCAAAGAGAACAAAAATGCCTCAGAAATTGTCAAAACAGTCAATTTGTTGATCACATCCTTAAGCACGGATTTCCTCTGGGATTACCTGACCAAATGCTTTGAAGATTGTTTCAGGTGTTTATGTTGTCCAATGTCCTCTCAAAAATGCCATTCAGAGCTGTTTAGGATAATAATATTTACTGAAGTTTTTAAGGGACATCCCACATGGTAGAACCAGCCAGGTCTGGAAGTTGTGTCCACAAATAATTCAGGAATGCAAGCAGGTCAAGAATTAGATGGAAATTTCAACCTGAAAACAAAAGAAATTGCTTTCAAATCAACAGCTGAAAGAGGAAAAAGGGTTGGGAGGGGGAGAGGTCCTTATAGAAGAAAAATAAAGATACTAAAGAACCTTTAAGGTCCTTTCCAACCCTGATTCTATGACATCTCTCTTTTTATCCACTTCTAACTCTAAGAGAGAATATTCTGCTTCAAGTAGTGAGATTCAATCTGAAAATTAGCAGCACTTCAGCATCCCACACAGAGTTTAGGTTGTCTTGACAGAATAGTTTATCCTGCTGTGTTGGAAGCCCTTTGCCTCAAAGCTGTTCACTATTTTGTGCTGGTTTTAATGAAGCTTTTTTGGTTGTAACTTGAATTTTGCCATGAAAAAAAGCTTACACAAGAATGTGTCTTTCACTCCAGGAACAAATCCACAGAGATGAGGTATCCTCTGGAAAGTGTTAGCACTCCTCCTACCATTTCAGAGCTCTGCACACTGCTGGTGTTCCTTCTGGATGTGATTCCTTTGGTAAGGCAGCCTGATTTATCAACCATTGATCCGTGATGGATAAGATGGGATAACTCTTTTAAACATTCCTTATTTATTTTAGGAGCTCTACTCAGAAGTGCAGACTCAGTACCTTCCCCAGATGCTCAGTTACATGGTGCAGTCTCTCCTGGAAAACATGGAAGTGTTGGGTTTACCAGAACTCACCCATGCCTTAAAGACCTGTTTTAAGGTGCTCAGCAAGGTGCAAATGCCCCCTTCCTACCTGGACATCGAGACAGGAAGTGGGAATGGGGTAGGTGATTTTCAATCCCTCAGAGATGTTTAAAAGTGTTTAAAACTGTTGGGGACATAACTGATTTTAAAATGCTGATTCTCCTTCAACCTGGATGACAAACTGTGCCTGAAGGGAGCCATGGGAAAGATGGAGAGAGACAGTTTCCAAGGGATAGAGTGACAGGACAAGGGGGAATGGCTTCAAAACGAAAAGATGGTAGAGTTAGATGGGATATTGGGAAGGAATTGTTCCCTGGGAGGGTGAGGAGGCCCTGGCACAGGTTCCCAGAGAAGCTGTGCCTGCCTCTGGATCCCTGGAAGTGTCCAAGGCCAGGTTGGATGGGGCTTGGAGCAGCCTGGGATAGTGGAAGGTGTCCCTGCCCGTGGCAGGGGGTGGGACTGGATCATTTTTAAGATCCCTCCCATCCCAAACCACTCTGTGATTCCCTGAAATTTGTAACAGCAGCAATAAAGATTTTTTGAAACTCAACTTTGGCTCCTTCCAGAGCAATCTGGTGCCTTGTAATTCCTACTGGGCATTCAGTTCTGGCTTGTTTGAATTATTTGTGGCAGTGAAGGACTTGAGTCATGTCTCAAACTGGGGCTATAATTCTGCCTCTGGAGAAGAATGGGATCCTAATGGTTTTGAAAAGGCTCCCAGTAGCTAAAAACTGGAGTTGCCAAATGCAGCCCAGCTTCACAGCTGGTTGGGTCTGCAAGGCTTTCAATTCATATTTCAGTGGAACACAATGGGGTATTGTCTGTGTGCAGAGCACCATGGTGAGGAATGAGGAATAAATGGCATAAAGCAAACCCACAAGCACAGCCTGCAAAGTCTGCCAGGAGAACAAACACATGGATTTGACCAGAAATAATCCAACAGAAGTAACACTGCTCTGAGGGTAAATTGATTTTAAGGAAACACATCCCCTTGCTGTTTGATGAGTCGATGTCTGAGGTTTATACAAATATTTGTTGGGTTTTAAAGGCAATTGAGTGGAACTGCTTATAAACAACTGTGATCCTGTGATTTTGTAAACAACCATTTGTCTGGAAATCACAAACAGGAGGTTTTCCTTGTTCTGTCATTGCCGTTCCCCAGCTTAAAATTCTGTTGGCAGCACCACGTTAACCACATTAATATTCCCATTCCAGAGCCCGGTGCCAAAGGAAGATGTGGACATAACCCTGGAGACCAAGTCTGTGCTGCAGGAGGAGGATGAGGCTCCATTCCCTCCCCTCAAGTCAGAAGACAGTGGCATTGGCCTAAGTGCCTCCTCCCCAGAGCTCTCCCAGCACCTCGGGGTGCCCACGGTGACCCTGGAGAGAGATGATGTCTGGAAAAAGGGAGGGAGCATCCAGAAGACTCTGTTCTGCATCCAAGAGCTGGTTGCCAAGTTTGCCAACAAATACATTTTTGGGGTGCAATTCCAAGAAACAAATAATGAAGGGATTTCGGCAATAAATCTGAGTGGAAAGGAGAAAAAGGAGAATGGCTACAGATTCCCTGAAAGTGGCAGCAGGAAAAAGAGCCCCTGGGATGCCAAGCAAATCACTGTGCCTCAGGTCAAACAAATCATTTCAGATCTGTTCTCAGCCCGAGGTTCACCCTTCAGGAGCAAGAATTCCAACCCTCTCCTCTCTGACCACAGCTCTGGCCATAAAAAGGAAAAGGAGGAAGAAGAGTGGGACTTAGAGCTGGTGTTGGGACCCCTCAGAGGTGACTGCAAGGAAGCTTTCTCTGCAGCTTGTCACCTCCTGCTGGATTGCACCACGTTCCCAGTCTACCTGTCAGAGGAGGAGATGGAACAGTTGTACCTCTCCCTGTTTCAGCTTCCTGGTAAGAAAAGGTTCCTTTCCTGGGCAACTTGAACGTTTGAGGATGCAAACAGTGGGAGCTTGGCTATTGCAAGACCAGAGCCAGTAAAAAACCCTTTGACAGGGCTGAAAGCAAATTTTGAATTAAAGACTTCCCCACCTGAGCATCTGTGGTGGGTCTGGCAGCTGAGTTTTGCCAGGCTTTTTAAATTCACATTAATTTTGAAAACTTTTGCTAAAAAATTAGTAGCTGAAGGGATGAAAAGACCTGGCATGGTTCAGGATTTTCAGGATATCCTACTGTCCATGTGTTGGGTCCCAAACCTTCAGAATTCAAAGGAGTTCAATGTAACATATAAGAATAATTTTGTATAACTGGAGAGCTTGTTTGTTCTTGGAATTCAGTTCATTCCAGCTTTCCTGAGCAGGAGCTGGCTTGAAGGTTAACTCACAAATAAGTTTGTAGGGAATGGAGAGGTGGGAAACTGGAAAAATGGGTTCTCTTTCTCACCTCTCTACCTACTTCTGCTGTCTGATGATATTCCCATCATCTCCATGGGTAAGCATGGCATGGGCACACTTCCATTATTCCCTCAGGAGAGGGAAAGATGGCTTGGCTTGATGTCAGCCACTTCAGTTCCTTGTGTGCTTTATTGATTCTGAGATGATAGGCATTAGTACTACTGGAAGAGCATCCATGGATCAGGAGCCCTCTGGATTTGTTTGTGACAATGGCAGCTGGAAAACAGCAGCTGTAAATATCAGTTGTGGATAAACATAAATGGGAAAGCAGAAATTAAAATTACTGGGGTCCTGCAAGAGCTTTCTGCTGGGAAAAGTGGGGAAAACATGGAGAGGTTGTGGCTGCCCCATCCATGGAAGTGTCCAAGGCCAAGTTGGACAGGGCTTGGAGCACCCTGGGATAGTGGAAGGTGTCCCTGCCCATGGCAGGGGGTGGAATGAGATGATCTTTAGGGTCCCTTCTGTGATTCCATGAGGTATTGATGATGTCAGCATGACAGTGGGATCTGGGCAGTCATTTTGATCCCGTAACCTTGACTGAAGGATTTTTTGGGAATATGACCCTAACCTTGAGATGGTTTCAAACCTCTTCTCTCCCTTCCCTTCCGAGGAGGTGGTGATCCCAGTTTCCCTCTGTGGCTGAAGTCCCTGATGACAATCTGCTGCTGTGTCAACGACTGCTACGTGCAGAACGTGTCCATCTTCACCCTCCTGGAGGTCATCAACCATTCCCAGTCCCTGGCACTGGTCATTGAGGACAGGATGAAGAGGTACAAAGTGTCTGGCCACAACCCTTTCCTTGGAAAGCTGCAGATGGTCACCCTTCCTCCCATTGCTCCTGGAGTTCTGAAGATGATCTCAGAGAAAACAGATTTCTACCAGGTGTCAATTTTCTTTTCCTTTTTTAATCTTAGGATTCTGAGGCAATTTGGAAATCCCTTTTGATAACAGAGGGTATTTATACAATGGAAAGCTTTGAAGCCAGGAAAGAAATGGCTGTTATTATTAATATTATTATTTTTATATTTATTTATTTGTTGTTTTTCCCTAGAGAGTAGCCTGTGTGCTCTGGAATCAGCTGAACAAGGAGACTCGGGAGCACCACATTGCCTGTGTGGAATTGTTCTACAGACTGCACTGCCTGGCTCCCTCAGCAAATATCTGTGAGGACATCATCTGCCAGGCTCTTTTGGATAGGGATAAAGTAAGTCCTGGATGCACTGATCCCCTCCATCCCTGTGGAATCGTTCCAGTGCTTCCCAAATTGCCTCCTGGTCCCTTCCCCCTGTCTTCACTCCGTGGTCGCTCTGTCTTCCAAGAGTCTGACAGACTCTGTCCATGCCTTTACAATTCCATGGATTTATTCAGCATGGGATTAGTGCTGAACTTAATCCCTGGATACAAAATCTATCAGTCAGTGCTGGAGTTTTTTTAGTTCCAGCCCAAATCCTGTAGTTTTTGTCAGTATTTCCAAGCTGCCCCAGCTTCACCAATATCTGTAAAATTACTTGATTTTAGGTTGATTTTATAACATTTGGTTTTCATAATAAGCTGTATTTTAAGTGAGCCAGTGAGGAATTATTTTCCTTACCCAATTCAATGACAGAACAGTTCTTTAACAACAGTACATTTATGAGAAGTACACAATAAAACTTAAACCAGCCACTCTCATTCTTTGCCATTGTTTTCCTCTTTTCCCCAATTTTGAAACTTAAAATTTGGAAACCTTTTAAAAGCTTTCCAACAAAAAGACCAACAATAACCACTGCCTGTATATCAATGTGTTCCCATTCTCATCCAGCTTTGGGACCTCCCTAAATCTGTGTCTTGTTTCCTTGCCCAGGGGACAAGGCTGGAAGCCCTGTTCAGGTTCTCTGTCATGTGGCACCTGACCAGAGAGATCCAAGGCAGCAGAGTGACTTCCCACAATCGTTCCTTTGACAGGTATTTCCACTTCCACTGGCTTGGATTTGCATTTCAATATTTAATTATATCGTGCTTTATTCTCTTTTCTGAAGTGGGGAGAATAAAAAATGATCAAAAGGAAAATCTTCCACTTCCTTGGAGTGTTACCTTTCCACTCTGTGTGCATGGTGTGGTTTCTTGGATGAAGGAATTCGCTGTAAAAATAGAAAGAGCTTCATAAATAAGGAGTAGCTTTTCTGGAGAGCAGATATTTTTTATCTTGGAGTGAGTTAGATTTGTCTTCTAAAGAAAATACCACCAGTTCCTCATAAAAATAAAAATCTTAGTTTAGTTTTACTTCCTGTTTATGAGACCTTGAGATAAAATGGGACAAAAGCAAATAAATATGAGAAAAAAATTTAAAATCTGCTGCTCTTGCAGAGTGTGAGGATTTGTGTGGCCTTGCTTGTACAAATTCCTGGCCTCAGCCCAGGAAAAAGTGCCTGGCCAAGGATTTGGGATCAGACCTGAGCCGTTGGCTGGTTCTTCCTTGAACAAACTCCGGGCCTGTTCCCTGCCAGGATTTTGTTGCTGGCATTAATTTTCCAGGGATTTCAGCTGTCCTTGGTCCTGGTTCCTCCCTCAGGTCACTGTTTGTGGTGCTGGACAGCCTGAACTGCTCCGACGGTGCCATCGGAGCCGCGGCCCAGGGATGGCTCATCCGGGCCCTGTCCCTCAACGACGTGGCCCGGATCCTGGAGCCTGTCCTGCTGCTCCTGCTGCACCCACGGACACAGCGAACCTCCATCCACTACATCAAGCAGAGACACTCCCCAGGTAAAGCTGCACCCCAGCTGGGAGCCCAGGGCTGCCCAGGTGGGCAGGAGGCCAATGGCACCCGGCCTGGATCAGGAATTGTGTGTCCAGCAGGAGCAGGGCAGGGATTGTCCCTCTGTGCTGGGCTCTCGAGGGCTGTGTCCAGTTTGGGGTCCTGCAGGAGAGACCTGGAGGGGCTGGAGCGTGTCCAGGGAAGGGAATGGAGCTGGGAAGGGGCTGGAGCCCCAGGAGAGGCTGAGGGAGCTGGGAAAGGGGCTCAGCCTGGAGAAAAGGAGGCTCAGGGGGGACCTTGTGGCTCTGCACAGCTCCTGACAGGAGGGGGCAGCCAGGGGGGGTCGGGCTCTGCTCCCAGGGAACAGGGACAGGAGGAGAGGGAACGGCCTCGAGCTGTGCCAGGGGAGGTTTAGATTGGATATAAGGAAAAATTTCTTCCTGGAAAGGGTTGTAAAGCACTGGCACAGGATGCTCAGGGCAGCGGTGGGGTCACCTTCCCTGGAAATGTTCAAAACACGTGTGGATGTGGCACTTGGGGACGTGGCTCAGTGGTGAACATGGGGGTGGTGCTGGGTGATGTTTGGACTCAGTGACCTTGGAGGTCTTTTCCAACCTAAAGAATTCTGTGATTTGGCCCAGGTATCCCAGGTTGTTTCCTGGAGCACAGTGAAGGCAGTGGAGAAGCATCTGGGAGTTTTATATAAACTTCCATGTCACCTGTCCCATGCCTGATACCAGGCTGTGCTTCCAGCACCTTTTTTGTTGTGTTAATTGACAAATGGATGTCACACAATTACAGCATCCACAGGGATGCTATAAAAACACAGAGCTAATCTATTCCTTCCTTCTCCACAGCATTTAATCAAGGAAAACATTCGCTTAGTAATTAATTAATTAATTAACTAATCCCTCTGTTGCCATCCTTCTCATTTCCCTCCTGATCTCCACAAACATTTAATGTTCAGGAAGCATAAAAAAGACAATTGTCACACCTAGGGAGTGTCAGCCTCAAAGTGTTTTATGTTTTGATCCTGTTCTCTTTGCAGTAGGTTAGAACTGCTCTACCTCTTTAAAAGAGAAATAATTCTTGCCTTAAGAATAATTCTTGCCCATTTTTTTTAGCCCCACTCATTACAATTAATACTGGACTAGAGCAGAGTAGCTTTGTAACCTTCTTTTTCTTACAATGATTTATTGAATATAAAGCATATTTTGTTGACTAGATGACCTTACAGGTTACTTTCAACCCAAACTGTGATATGATTTATGTGTGAAATAAACAATTAAATGCTCATTTTGAAAAACAAAATCTTTTTTTCAGACTATATTCGTGATTGGCTTTGCAAGAAAAAGGCCTCTTTCAAAGAGTCTGCCATCTCTGAGAGCAATTCCGAGGAAAACCTTCCCTTGAGCCAGTTCACTACTGTGGACAGAGAAGCAATTTGGGCAGAAGTGGAAAACGATCCAGAGAAACCAGAGCTCAAACCGGAGCAGCCTGAAAACGACGGATCTTACCGGGAAGCGGCAGACGGTGACCAAGACATCAGCGAGCACACGGAGTCTGCAGACACCAGCACGGGCCACGACAGTGACAACACCTCCTCCTTTTCTCCTTCCCTGGAGCTGCAGGAGGTGAGCAACGAGGACAACGAGGCTGCGGCCCACGGCAGAGAGGCCCCGAGCCGCGGGAATTCCCTCAGCGCCTCCCTGTCCGAGAGCTCCAAATCCAGCGCGGCGCCGAACCTCGCGAGGGCCGACTCCGAGAGGACTCAGGCCTCGGAGTCTCTGTCCAGTGACGAAGAGGTGGACTTGGAGCTGCAGGAAATCACCCACTCCAGGCTGCTGAAGCAGCAGAAGGAGAAGCAGGAGATGGCGGAGGCCCTGTTCAAGCACATGCTGTTGTATTTGCAGCCCTACGATTCCAGGCGAGTGCTCTACGCCTTTTCCGTCCTGGAAGCGGTGCTCAAAACCAATCCCAAGGAATTCATCGAGGCCGTGGCCACCACCAGCATGGACACCAGCTCCACAGCCCACCTGAACCTCATCTACAACCTCCTGGCTCGCCACCAGGAAGCTCTTGTAGGGCAGAGCTTTTATGGGAAGCTGCAGCCTCAATCCCCCACCGTGTGTCCCCATTCCCTGCTCATAGAGCTGCTCGCCTACCTGTGCCTGAGCTTCCTGCGTTCCTACTATCCCTGCTGCCTGAAGGTCACCCACAGGGACATCCTTGGCAACAGGGACGTGCAGGTGAAGAGCGTGGAGGTGCTCATCAGGATGATGACCCAGCTGGCCACCGTGGCCAAGGCGGCGGAGACCAGGAACGTGGAATTCATCCGGAATTTACTGGGGAGATGCAAAGTCCAGGAATTCGTTCTCCTTTCCCTGTCGGCCTCCATGTACGTGAGCCACAAACGCTACGAGCTGCTCGTGGCAGAGGGGACCAGCCAGGGGGCTGAGGAGCAGCTCTTTGCAGAAAGCCTCATCAATTTTGGCCACGATCAAATCTGGAGCGAGCACCCCCTCCAGATCGAGCTGCTGAAGCTCCTGCAGGTGTTGATTGTCTTGGAGCACCACCTTGGACAGAGCCCTGAGGAGCAGGAGAATCAACCTGATCTCTCCAAGGAGTGGCAGCAGGCTCTGAACTTCCAGGAGGCTATCGGGGCCATGCAATATGTGCATCCACATCCCATAACTTCCCAGGGATTGTTTGTCTCTGCTGTGGTCAGAGGTTTGCAGCCAGAGTATGGCCATGGGATGCATCCCACTTGGGTAGGCTTAGTCACCTCTTCCCTGCCCTATTTTGGGAAGTCCTTAGGCTGGACCGTGGCACCATTTGTGGTGCAGATCTGTAAAAACCTGGATGAGCTTGTCAAGCAGTATGAAAACGAAGCTGTGAAGACTTCTGCCAAAACATCTGCCAGGTAAGAGCCACCAGGGTGGGATTTGGGATTTTATCCTGAAAATTCCCCTCACCACAGAGTAGTGAGTGTGCAGTAACTCACTGGTTCAGCACTGTGGCTCCCAGAGTTTGATCCTTAATTCCTGCTGCACCTTTCCATGAAGCCAAGGTGAGGGGAAGACAGGATTGTTGGAGGAAGAGAGGAAAGAGGAGCAGCAGCTGTGATATTTCCTGTCCCACTCTGCCTTCCATACAAGTAAAATGTTTCCAGTTTTTTGGATCCTTTTGTTGTGATATTCCTGATCAGTCATTCCAGTTTCAGCTGTTGAATAGAAATAGGAATGGAATTTTTAATCAAGGAAATGCCACTTGGCCTGTTAACCTGGTTGGGTTTTTTTCCTTTCCAAAGCTTAACTTCCAAAAGAGAAAATGTGACCCCTGATTACCCACTCACCCTTCTGGAAGGGCTGACAACCATTGGTCACTTCTGCCTTCTGGATCATCTCAATCCAACAAAAAAGGTACGTAGGAATCCCAGCACTGCCCTGCTGACAGAGTCCACATCCCTTTTCCTTCAAGGTGGATACAAGTTGTAAATTGTACAAGAAAATAACCTTAGAGAGGCCTCACAGCACACCTAAAGAACTGGACTAAGTCAAAGTGTAAGGACTGAACTTGATTTTCTGTATTTGAAGCCTGGAAAGTGAATTTTAAGTCATTGTTCATGATGATCTTGGTGACACAAATATTAGTCCTGTGTGGCTTCTCTGCTCTGTCATTAACAAACTCTTCTATTTCTTTTGACGTGATAATGTTTTGATGTGTTCCCTACAATTTTTAGGCTCTGTGCTGCATAATAAAATATATTTTAATATTGATATTTTTGGGGTTTTTTTCCTAGTCATCCTGTTTAGCTGAACCTGCAAACCTGAGGAACGCCAGGAATGCCATCCTGGAAGAACTGCCTCGCATTATTAACACCATGTCCCTCCTCTGGAGTGTCATCAAGAGGGAAGACTCCCAAAAAAGACCAACTGACTTCTTTGGGACAACTAAAGGCTCTTCTTCAGTCTACTTTAAAGCAACCAAAGTAGGAATTCTTTCCAATTGCTCTTTTATCTCCTCATCCTCAGTGCATTTTATGCAGAGTTCTTTTGTTGTTGTGTATTTTCTGAATGTCTTAGGAAAAGAAATAATGTTTTATAGATTAGGAGAGAGTCTTTGCCTTACAAAGAATAGCATTGACAGTTATTTTTCCCTCCTTTACAGACATTAAGAACAAAAATTCTGGATTTCCTGAATCCATTGACAGCACAGCTTGGAATTCAGCTGATAGCAGCAATTGCAGCAGTGTGGAACAGCAAGAAACCTCACAGGAGTCACAGTAAAACCAAGGTGAAACTAAAGGAAGTTTTCCAGTCTAAAGGCAAATGTTACATTTATGTGATCGGTTCTAAACTCTGGGCTTGTTTATAATTCTTTGGGGTTTTTATATGGGACTGAAAAATGTGAAATGCTCTCATTTATATAAGGCATCAGGACTACAATTAAACCTCAATAAATAATCAAACAAAAACCAGATTGTGGCAGTTTAAGTCTGAGAGTAAAAGCCTTTTTTTTCTTTAATACTGGATTGCAATTTGACAATTATGTTTTAAAGACCATGAATCAACCCCATTTGCAGAGAAAGGTGAGAGCTGTGTGTTCTCTGGAGCTATTTATTTATTCTGGGCAGAACCTTTTTCTTTTCTGCTGTCATTGGAGCAGAATCAAGTTGTTTTCATAAAGTGTTGAGAGAAGATCTGTACATGGCCAAGGGTTGTGTGTGTTTGATGTAACCTCTATAATTGACATTTAATTTTGATATTTAGGTAATGACACAAAAAGCTGTTTTGGTCTGAGGGGTGTGTCTTTTGTTTTGTTTTCTTTTCTCAGATTCTTCCAGTGGCCAGTGCATCTCAGCTTATCCTTGTGGACTTAATTTGTGCCCTAAATACATTGAAAATTGACACTATATTATATCTGGTCAAAGAGGTGGTCAAGAAACCAGCACAAATCAAGGGGGAAGAGGTAACCAGGAAGAGAATTCCATATTTTTAATGCATTCTCTCCTGCATCTGTTCCAATGTGTCTTTGAAGCATTGTTAGAAGGGTTTTCTTGTAAATGTGGGATTGTCTTTTGCTCCTCATAAGTTTTGTTATCCAAAATGTGGTTTAATCCACAATAAGTAGGTTCTTTGGAATATCACTATCAGACATCTGATATTCTTTGGAATATCACTATCAGACAGATGGTGATGGGACAGGGGCAGGGGTTTTAAGCTGCCAGAGGGCAGGGTTAGATGGGATATTGGGAAGGAACCCCTGTGAGGGTGGGGAGGCCCTGGCACAGAGAAGCTGTGGCTGCTCCTGGATCCCTGGAATTGTCCAAGACCAGGTTGGATCTTCTTTTTCCTTGTGATATCAAATAATTGTGGGTTTGCTTTTCTTTTTCAGAAATCTTCCTTGGTAGACATCCCAGCGCTGCAGTTTGGTTTTGCTTTCATTCAAAGGTAATTCAGACCTTCTCAAAAAGAATTTTCTGTTTGACTCTGCTTGAGGATCAGCCAGTGTTGCCATTTCTGCTTTCCTCTGATCTTCCTGTCACAGTGTCACAGGACACTTCTCTGCAGGAAATGTGTTGTCACTTGGCTGTTGACACACAGTGCCAGGGCTGTGACAGTGGAAGGGGAAGTGGCACTGACATCAGGAAGGGGCAGGATCCAAAGGACTGATCCTGAAGCTTTTAGGCCACCAAGTTCCCCCTGTGTGTTGTTTTTTGTCCTTTCCTTAACTCCACGTTCACTCAGGTGTGTTTTGGTTTTATTTTTTTTGGCAGATTGCCTGTCCCAGCCCTGCAGGAGAACTTCCAGCCCTTATTAGGACTCCTCAAAGAGTCTGTGCAGTTGAACTTGGCTCCTCCTGGACACTTCCTTCTCCTCAGGTATTGCACGAGAGAGGAAAAGTTTTACAGAAATTTTACACTCTGCAATTCCTGACTCAGAGTGCTCTGATTTCCCCACAGCACCCTGAATGACTTTGTGACAAGGACACCCAGCCTGGAAAACAAAAAGGACCAGAAAGACTTGCAGGTACAATTCTGTTATTTTACAGCCTCTTCACAAGTGAGCCCTGCTTTGCTTTGGCTGGGTGGGATTTGCTTCCCTTGCAGCTTCTCATTTCCCTGGGAATTAAATAGCACCAAGTGTTCACCAGATGCCACTTTGGTTATGTTACAGGAGGTGACCCAAAAGATCCTGGAGGCTGTGGGGACCATTGCTGGTTCTTCCCTGGAACAGACCAGTTGGCTGAGCAGGAACTTGGAAGTGAAAGCTCAGCCTCAGATTTTACCAGATGAGTTCAACGTGGAGGATGTGAACGGTAACGTGGCTTTCTCTGACTCCTGCTGCTCCCTCTCCTCTGCTGAAGGCAGGGAAGGGCACAAGGTGCTCAATAATGTGTGGTTTGCATGAGTTTGTATTTCAGTGTAACCCCAACATGCAAAGAACTGTTCTGTTTGGGAAGCAAATTAGGAAACAGCAAAATTTAGGTGTGTCTGAAGAGAAAATTCTATTCTTTTGCCTCTTTTAGATACATCAGTGGCACCATCTTCAATGGTTTCTGCCTCTGCTCCTTCCATCTACAGTGTCCAAGCCCTTTCCCTCCTTGCAGAAGTAAGTGGGACCCTCTCCTCTGTGGGGTGTTGATTTTGGGGTTATTAAACAGAGGAATATTTTCCTGGTGGATAAAACAGGAGTGTAAATCTTTCCTGAGACATCCCAAGTGCACAGGGCAGGCTTTCCCCTTTTACCAGAAGTGCCAGGTGTGGGTTTACAGAGTTTTTCTTGGCATTTGGCAGGTGCTTGCCTCTCTCTTGGACATGGTTTACCGCAGCGATGAGAAGGAGAAGGCCGTGCCCCTCATCTCCCGCCTGCTCTACTTCGTCTTTCCCTACCTGCGGAACCACAGGTCAGTCAGATCCCAGAAGACCTGGCATCTTCTTGGCTGATTTTTTTCACTGTTTTTCTCTTGTTTGGCCACTCCTCATTCCCATTCTAATAAATTTTGAGCTGTATTTCCCCCAGGAGCTGAACCTGTTGCTGTTTGAGCTCCGTGGCAGCGGTTTCTGCTCAGCTCTGGGTGTCCCTCTCTCGTGGGTTTTTGGGCTTTACTCAAAGCTCCCCTTTCTGTGTCTTGTCAGGGAATGGGGATGGGGCAGCAGAGCATGGGCAGGACCCAGGACCCACCAGGAAGCAGGAAGAGCACCCCATCTCCCTATCCTCCTCCTGGTTTTTCAGTCAAAAGCACTGGGAGAGATGGATAATATCCAATGGAGACACAGGGCATGGAATCCCAGACTGGTTTGGGTTGGAAGAGACCTTAAAGCCCATCTTGTTCCAACCCCTGCCCTGTCCCTTGGGNCAGCCACAGCTTCTCTGGGCAACCTGTGCCAGGGCCTCCTCACCCTCCCAGAGAACAATTCCCTCCCACCATCTCTTTCAAACCTACTCTTTTGTCAGCTTGAATCTATTCTTGAACTTTACAAAACCCCATATTTATCATTTTTGTTCTCTTCCCCAGTGCCTACAACATTCCCAGTTTCCGTGCTGGTGCTCAGTTGCTCAGCTCCCTGAGTGGATACGCCTACACCAAGAGAGCCTGGAAAAAAGAAGTGCTTGAATTGTACATGGATCCATCTTTTTTCCAGATGGACACTTCGTGCACTCAGTAAGACATGGAGTTGGAGCACTCCAAGCTTGGATTCTGAATTTACAAGGAAAGGCTTTAAAGGAGAAGACTAAAATTGGGAAGAAAATTCCACTTAGTGCTTTCTTATGGAATGGATTCATGTTAAAAATGAGTCTCACCCACTAATTCTGCTCCAGATAAGAGTCTGGAGTTTCCAAACACATGAACCCTGTGTTTGGAAACTGTTTCCTTGTATGAAAAGTTTGACCCAAACCTTACCTGAAGTGAATCCACACCAAAGCTTTCCCAGGTTATCTAACTCCTTCTTTTTCTCCTGCAGCTGGAGATCCATCATTGATCATCTCCTCACACACGAGAAAACCATGTTTAAGGATCTGATGAGTAAGTATCAGCTGCTGCTAACTTACTTCTACCTCAGTTTGGAATCTGTTTGCACTGGAGCTATTGGGGTGCATTTTTCATACCCTGATGTATCCACAAAATGCTGACAGTGCTGACTCTGCATAATTGACCATATTGTTAACTTCATTCCCAGCTAAAGCTGAGCTGGGTTAAATCTGCTTTTGGTCATGTCTAAAACACACCAGAAGAGGTTTTGCTGTAGAAGTGCTCCTGTTGGGCTCCCACATTCACATTTTGTCCCAATTTTGAGTTGCCCAAGTGTGACCTTTTCCAGGGGAAGACTTTGGCAAACTCTGCAGTGTCTGGCATGAGCTGTAGGAAGTGGTGCAGCAAACCTTGGATTAATGTACTTTGACCTCTAATTCAGGCTTGAGGATAGTGGGAAAGAAAAAATCCTGGGGGAAAGGGGGGGATAGGACCCCTTAAACTGGCCTGAAGCAGCTTTAGTCTCTTTTTCAGCTCTTCTAAAGAACAGTTGAAGGTTTTTAACATGAGACAAATTCACCATCCCAAAGAGAATTTTTCCTTTTAGAACATTTCAGGACACAGGGATTATTTTCAGCCTAAAACACAAGAAATCTTCGTGTTGCAGATAATTCTTGTCTCTGTCCCAGACATGCAGAGCAGTGCCCTGAAGCTGTACGCCAGTGTTGAGCAGAAAGCAATGCTGCTCAAGAGACAGGCGTTCGCTGTCTTCAGCGGGGAGCTCGACCAGTACCATCTGTACCTGCCCCTAATCCAAGGTGAGCTTTGTCATTCCTGCCTTTCCCTTCCAGCTGGAACACAGATTTTGCCTGGACAAGCTGTGGCTGCCCCATCCCTGGAAGTGTCCAAGGGCAGCTTGGATGGGGCTTGGAGCAGCCTGGGATAGTGGAAGGTGTCCCTGCCCGTGGAGGGGACTTTGTGATCTTTAAGGTCTTTCCCAACCCAAACCATTCCATGATGTAAATTCTGTAAGAAAGGAAAGGCATCCCTTTTCCAACACATGCTTCCATTTTTTAAAATTTGGAACAAAATGTATGAATCTCTGAATTCTAATAGATAAATGATCTCATTAAGGAGAGGCAGGCCTTGGTTTCAAGGCCTTTGGTCTGGAAATAGAACTGGAAATGTGATTATCTCATGGCAGTCTCCAGCCACTCTTGAGCTGTTGCTGTTCTCCTTAAATGTCACTTTTTGACCAAATTTGTGCACTGTAAACCCATTCAGGCTTGGTCTGAGTTACAGTTTTGTTACTACAGTGCAAGGGACTCAGCCCAAAACTGATGATAAGGTAAAAATTTTGTTTTGCCACCTTCTACAAGGTGGAGAGGGACCTTTCACAAGGGACTGGAGTGGCAGGACAAGTGGGAATGGCCTTAAGCTGAAAGAGATGGGATTAGATGGGATACTGGGAAGGAATTGTTCTCTGGCAGGGTGGGGAGGCCCTGGCACAGGTTGCCCAGAGAAGCTGTGGCTGCTCCTGGATCCCTGGAAGTGTCCAAGGCCAGGCTGGATGGGGCTTGGAGCAACCTGGGATAGTGGAAGGTGTCCCTGCCCATGGCAGGGCTGGCACTGGATGGGCTTTAGGGTCCCTTCCAACGCAAACCATTCTGGGATTCTACACTTTTTATTTCCTAAAACAAACCAAATTCATGAAAATGCTACTTTTATTTTATTTTATTTTTTTCCTTTTTTTTTATGTTTCCTTCAGAACGCCTGACTGAGAACCTCCGTGTGGGACAGACTTCTCTGGTGGCTGCCCAGATGTTTCTCTTCTTCAGAGTTCTTTTGTTGAGGATTTCTCCTCAGCATCTCACCTCGTTGTGGCCAATCATGGTAACAGAACTGGTAAGAAAGAAGTTTGGAACTCATATTTGAAACTAATCAGCCTGTGGTTTTTCCCTCTTTACCTTTTTTCCTCTTCCCTGTTTGGAAAAGGAAGTTCCATCGTTTTACATTGGTCTGATAATTGGGGGAAAAAAGTTAAATTGTCATTAGGGAATTAGTTTTGGATTAATTTTGTTGTTGTCAGTGTAATCTCTTGCATGATTTATTAATCATAAAGGTCAGCTCAGAGTTTGTGGTTTCTTTTCAATGTGAAACATCCCTTTTGGTTGGGATTGAGTTGTATGAACATTTCAGCATCCCCATAATTCACTTATCTCTTTAAAGATCCAGACATTTCTACAGCTGGAAGAAGATTTAACTGAGGAAGAGGAACCATCAAAGTAAGAGTTGCATTTGAATATTTTAACATGGTGCCATTTTTTGATAGATTTTAGATTGTTTTTTTAACAGTGCTCCTACAGAATAAAAATAGTTCTACAAGTGCTCCTTTGTGTAAATGTGGGCATTTCTCTTCTGCTGAATGAAAAACCTTTGGTGGATTTCTGTTTTAATGGGACATTTCTTCATTTGAATGCAGGAACAACAGCAAAATCAGCAAACAAAAAGCCTCAGGGGATGGCAGTGGGGCTGAGATCCAGCACAACGAGCTCTCCCTGTACCTGTCAGCCTGCAAGTTCTTGGACACAGCACTTTCATTCCCACCTGACAGGATGCAGCTCTTTCAAATGTAAGTCCCTGTTCTCCAGGTTGTTCCCATTCTTACCCTTGAAAGGAATTCCACATCTGTTTTCCAGGATTTCATTCTGCCATCAGTTCCTTTTAGGAGTGTTGATATTCAGACAAATGTAATTTGGGCTATTTGGGAGAACAATTTGGTCCTGTCAGTGTAGGAGAATTTCACCATCCTCACAGGGCATTCCTTAACTTGGAAAACTGGGAGAAGAGAAAGGTGGAGACTGTTTTCCATTGGCACACGCTTGGGAATGTTTTGGAGCTGGTTTCATTTAAATACTGACAAATTAGTAATGTGCTTCTTCATTAATAGCAAAGGAATAGTTCAGACAGATTTTTCTAGAAACAAACAGTGCTCTGCACTGAACTAGGCATGATCCAAACAAGGATTTTCATCTTATCAAGGAGTCATTCCATTTGTTTCAGGTACAAATGGGCCTTTGTGCCAGAGGTGGACACAGAATCCTCTCCTGTGACCTCTCAGCTGGTGGAAAATCACCAGGAATGCAGACCACACATTGTGAGGATCATGGATCTGCTCAGGATGAAATACGGGGTAAAGAAATTTTTCCTTTTTTTTTCCAATCCATTAATTTACTTTTCTAAACACATGATAAGATTTTAAGTTATTCAAGAGATTTTTAGATGGTTCTTCCCTGTGAGGGTGGGCAGGCCCTGGCACAGGTTGCCCAGAGGAGCTGTGCCTGCTCCTGGATCCCTGGAAGTGTCCAAGGCCAGGCTGGATGGGGCTTGGAGCACCCTGGGATAGTGGAAAAGCTCATGGCAGGGGGGTTGGAGCTGGATGATCTTTAAGGTCCTTTCCAACCCAAACCATTCTTTTTCATTTACCTTTAATAAATCTCAGGGTTTTTTTCCTTGCAGGACCCAAACCACCCTGAGGGAATTCCCAGGAAGCCCAAATTCCCCCTGCTGACCCTGCGCTCCGTATCCAGCATCACCCAGCTGATGCCCTTCTTCCAGACTCTGTGCTGGGCATTTACAGCACATGGCAGTGATTCCCAAAATTCCCAGCTCTCTGCAGCTGTCTCCATGGACTATGTTGGCAGCAATGGCACCAGGATCCTGCAGCAGCTGGAAGACAGTGTTGAATGTGACTTCCTGGAAAACATGGAGAGTTAAGGCACACGTCGGACACTCGTGGTGGATCAATAACAAACACAGGGAAAGCTTTGCTGCAATTTCCTTTTTTCCCCCCAGATTTCCAGCTACATTTTGGGTTTTCTCCCTGCTGTTGCAGAGTGCTCTTCAATTATCCAGGAGCTGCTGTTAAAAAGCAGGAATCTGTAGTTCCTGTGGTGGGGAAAAAAATGGTGCAGTTTGGTGGTAATTTATCAGAGTTACTGTATTTTATTTGTTTTCCATGAGAGGGATTAAAGAAATTTTGTAAATAAGGGAAGAATATTTTTGACTTGGTGAAAGTATCCTGTGACTTCTCCAGTAAATATTTTAAAGTGCTTTTGGAAGTGTGTTCTGAGGGTGAATTGAAGAAAACTCCCCTGTTGCATGTCAGTGTACAGTCAGTGTGCAGGTGAGTCATTGCCTGAGGTGAAAGCCCCTTCATTTGGCCTAAATTTATCAAATTCTAAACAAATCCCCCAAATTCCAAACAGATGGATTTTCTAAGTCTCAGCATTGTGCAAAGACCTGCAGCTTTACCATGTCTGTAATTTCAGCTCTGTGCTAGAACAGCATCTTCAGGCTTAGCAATTCCTAATAAAAAAGAAATGTGCATAAAACACAAACCTATGCAGGAACACTCTGTAATCAGCATTACTTGAGGGGGTTTTCATTTTAATTAATTGATTAAAATATCATAATTCATTTTTTTTAAATTAAGTCTTTCAGTGACTCAGGTCACTGCAGCTTCT
The DNA here is from genome assembly GCA_013397565.1 of Ptilonorhynchus violaceus. Lineage (NCBI taxonomy): Eukaryota > Metazoa > Chordata > Aves > Passeriformes > Ptilonorhynchidae > Ptilonorhynchus > Ptilonorhynchus violaceus. The sequence continues at coordinate 3,403 of VZRJ01000587.1, read as the reverse complement.
GAAATGCAACTAAATGCAGATAATGCTGTAAAAATATAAATTGCTGTATTCCAACAGCTTAATTAAAATGAAAATAATAGTCTTTTTTTTTTCCTAAGGACACTTTTTATACAAAAGAATGTATTTGGCTGTTCCTAGATGGTGAGAGAGGCAGGGGGATCATCCCAGTGCTTTTGCTAAATTAAAAAGGACCTGGGAAATATGTGGTTGTGAGTCAGGGATTTATTTTCTCCAAACTCCCATAACAAACATGGGAGGCTTCTCTGCAGTGGGTTTTACCTACAGACAGATGAAGTTTTCATTTTGGGATTGTAAACTAAAATAATGAAACGTGCTTTACTCTAACACTGGAATACTGTACAAAAACAATACCAGAACAGGCTTATGCTAAACTTATTTAAATTCCTTGCATTTTTACATTGAAGGAAAGTAATGGACTGAGGTGTGGCCACTAAGAATGTGAATTGTTTATATTAATATAATTTATTAATGGTCTGTAATGCTGTTGGAATGAGCACAAGTGAGAAGTTACCCTTTGAAAGCATCACTTGAATATTGGAGCAGGCTACTTTTAAAAAGTTGATGTTCATTACCTACCTACCTTCAATAATTTCTATGGATAATCTGAACACTCAGGTTGACTTGGTAGTTTTACTTTCAGTTTCCTGCTGCTTGCATTCCATACTTGGATATTTCCCTTAAAATCCTGCTGGAAGGAGAGTAGATTAGATGGGATGTTGGGAAGAAATCCTTCCCTGTGAGGGTGGGGAGGCTGAGTTTTCCCAGAGAAGCTGTGGCTGCCCCTGGATCCCTGGAAGTGTCCAAGGCCAAGGCTTGGAGCAGCCTGGGATAGTGGAAGGTGTCCCTGCCCGTGGCAGGGGTGGCCCTGGATGGGCTTTGAGGTCCCTTCCAACCTAAACCACTCTGGGATTCCATGATTCTATTATCCCATGATTCCATCAAATGGCCCATTAAAATCTAAGACAACTTTTTGCCATGAAACTGCTTTAAGTGGCCTCAGACATCTGTGACTTGCAGAATCTTTCCACTTAAGAAAAAGTTCTTTAAAATTTAATATCCAAGCAGATCTTGTACAATTATAAATAACATGTGAAAAAGGAGGAAAGGGCTTTAACTAAAAGTCCTGCTTGGGTGGTGGAGGGACACAGTTCCACAAGCCCAAAGGGGAATATTTTATCCCTTCATTCCATAACTTCATTACTTTTCCATATGGGACTAGCTGTAGTTGTTTTACTCCTTATGCTACTACTGATAAATGCACTGGGGAAGGGCTGTCCTGCAGAACAACTTCACTGTCCCTGAATCTGGAAAACTTTTTGCCTGGAACTCCAGACCAGGAGAGGAAATGCTGTTGCTTTGCTGTGTTTTTGCTTTTCAGTCTAACCAAGCTCAGCTTAATCTTTTGGGTACTTCAGATCCAATAGAGCAGAGCCACAGGGCACAGAGGGAGACTTGGAAATATTCCAAAGGATTTCATTTTCCTGAAAGAAAAAATTAGGAGGTGCAACCCAGGTAATTGCTAAAGAGCAGCAGGACTTGAAGTGTAGAGCATTAAGTGATGGTTGTGTATCCCATACCATATATGAATGTAATTCTTCTAATAACATTAAATGTTATTTTGAAATACCTTTTCAAATGCAGTTCTTATTTTTCTGACTGCCTTCACTGCTCACTCACCGGCTTTAATTTTTATCTGACTCTGGAAAAACTCCCAAAATCAATGACAGGATCCCTGAGGTTGGAAAAGATCTCCAAGATAATGGAGAAGATGTGCCCGATGCCCACCTCGTCCCCCAGCCCAGAGCTCTGAGTGCCACATCCAGGCCTTCCTTGGACACCTCCAGGGATGGGCACTCCAAACCTCCCTGGGCAGCCCCTGCCAAGGCCTGACCACCCTTTTCATGGAGAAATTCTTCCTGAAAATCCCATTTCAGTGGATGAGGGCTGTGGATCCCAGCAGCCGGGCTCACTGCTGGCCCCTGTCCCTGCCTTGGGAAGGGCTGTGCTGCTGCCTCCCTTTTCCTCTCCTCACAAGGCCCTGCTGCTCCACCTCCTGTATCCCTATCTTTTACATTCCTGAACTTTGCACACTGAGATCCCTGTCCCTTCTTGGGACAAGCTTTGTGGAGTTGTGTGTCTGGAGCATGGAGCATGTGGAGGAAGCTGCTCCTGCTGCAGCCCTGGGGATAATGGATTGACCCCTGTATGGAGGGAGAGCCTCTTCCTGGGAAATCGGGGGCTGTTCTTGCACAGCTTCAGCCTGAACATTTTCACATGCCCAAGGGAAATGCCCTGGAATGGCTGCCTTTTCATCCAGAGGGAAGAAAACTTTTGGCCCATGACCTTTTACACCTCAGGCCAGAGGAGTGTGGTTTAAAGGTGTCTGTGAAAGCTCCTATTTGGATTTCTCCCTTTCCCTATATCCATGACCCTGCCTGGAATAGTGTGTGAGGTACTGCAGAGCCAAGGGGATGAGGGATTGATGTGGATGTGCCAAACACTGATAGCTGTGGAGCCATCCAAGGATTGTTGGTAAGAACACACTGTGAGAAAGAACACGAGGGGGCTGGACAAGGGGACACAGGGAGGTGGGACAGCAATTTCTGGGACAAATGTCCTTGTCCCCGCTCCTGGAGATCAGCACAGGCACAGGGATGAGGCCAAGGAGCGGGTATGGACTGTCAAATAGAATTCCCAGATGTTCCTCCAGGGTCATCCTGCTCTGCCACAGGAAACAAACTTGGCTGCTTGGGTCAAATCAGAGAATCACAATCAAAATCAGGATTGTTAAGGCTGGAAAAGAGCTCCAAGATCATCAAGTCCAACTGTCACCCCAGCATCACCTCCATGTCACCATTAAACCATGTCCCCAAGAGCCACATCCACAAATTTTTTTAACATTTCCAGGGATGGTGACCCCACAACTGCCCTGGGCATCCTGTTCCAATGCTTTACACCTCTTTCCATGAAGAAATATTTCCTAATATTCAATGTAAACCTCCCGTGGCACAGCTTGAGGCCACTTCCCCTTGTCCTGTCCCTGTTCCTTGGGAGCAGAGCCCGACCCCCCCTGGCTGTCCCCTCCTGTCAGGAGCTGTGCAGAGCCACAAGGTCCCCCCTGAGCCTCCTTTTCTCCAGGCTGAGCCCTTTTCCCAGCTCCCTCAGCCTCTCCTGGGCCTCCAGCCCCTTCCCAGCTCCGTTCCCTTCCCTGGACACCTGAAAGCAGCAGAAATGCAGCAGCAGAAACTCTGGCCTGGGGAGCCAGAGACAGGAACACAGCGAGTGTCTGCCTGGGAAAAGTGGGAAAGTGCCCCCGTGGGAAAGGCCTGGGAGTGCTGCTGACAGGGCCTGGACGTGACCCCAGGTGTGCCCAGGTGGGCAA
>VZRJ01000586.1:460373-573987 GCA_013397565.1 Ptilonorhynchus violaceus | reverse complement strand
GAGGAGGAGGCGGCGGCGGCGGCCAACCCGGGCGCCATGCACCACCAGCGGGTGCTGATCAACATCTCGGGGCTGCGCTTCGAGACGCAGCTGGGCACCCTCAACCAGTTCCCCGACACGCTGCTGGGCGACCCCGACAAGCGCATCCGCTACTTCGACCCGCTCCGCAACGAGTACTTCTTCGACCGCAACCGGCCCAGCTTCGACGGCATCCTCTACTTCTACCAGTCCGGGGGCAAGCTCCGCCGGCCCGTCAACGTCTCCATCGACGTGTTCGCCGACGAGATCCGCTTCTACCAGCTGGGCGAGGAGGCCATGGAGCGCTTCCGGGAGGACGAGGGCTTCATCAAAGAGGAGGAAAAGCCCCTGCCCCGCAACGAGTTCCAGCGCCAGGTCTGGCTCATCTTCGAGTACCCCGAGAGCTCCAGCTCGGCCCGGGCCATCGCCATCGTCTCCGTGCTGGTCATCCTCATCTCCATCATCACCTTCTGCCTGGAGACCCTGCCCGAGTTCAGGGACGAGAGGGAGATGCCCGTTCCCCTGCCCCCCCAAGGGGGGGGGTTGAACGGCACGGCCGGGGACTCCCCCCCCATGCAGCCGCCCAGCAGCCTGGCCGACCCCTTCTTCATCATCGAGACCACCTGCGTGATCTGGTTCACCTTTGAGCTGCTCGTGCGCTTCTTCGCCTGCCCCAGCAAGCCCGAGTTCTCCCGCAACATCATGAACATCATCGACATCGTGGCCATCATCCCCTACTTCATCACCCTGGGCACCGAGCTGGCCCACGAGCAGCAGCAGCCCGGGGCTGGCAGCAGCAACGGGGGCGGGGGCCAGCAGCAAGCCATGTCCCTGGCCATCCTCAGAGTCATCCGCCTCGTCAGGGTCTTCAGGATCTTCAAGCTCTCCAGGCACTCCAAGGGGCTGCAGATCTTGGGACAGACTTTGAAAGCCAGCATGAGGGAGCTGGGCCTCCTCATCTTCTTCCTCTTCATCGGGGTGATCCTCTTCTCCAGCGCCGTCTACTTTGCCGAGGCCGACGACCCCGAGTCCCATTTCTCCAGCATCCCGGATGCTTTCTGGTGGGCGGTGGTGACCATGACCACCGTGGGCTACGGGGACATGAGGCCCGTCACCGTGGGGGGCAAGATCGTGGGCTCCTTGTGCGCCATCGCGGGGGTGCTGACCATCGCCCTGCCCGTGCCCGTCATCGTGTCCAACTTCAACTACTTCTACCACCGGGAGACTGACCACGAGGAGCAGGGCATCCTCAAAGATGAGCACAGCAGCACTCAGGGCAGCACTGCGGGGGCGGACGTGAAGAGAAGGCCCAGTAAAAACTCTCTGAACAAATCTGTTGTGCACTTGGAAAACAGTGAGGAGTTCAACAGTGGCACCGGCTCCCTAGAGAAAGCCAATATCAAAGCGAAAAGTAACGTAGACCTCAGAAAATCCCTCTATGCTCTCTGTCTGGACACCAATAGGGAAACAGACCTGTAAGGAGAGGAGGGGGTTAGAGGCCAGAGGGGCAGAGGGATTTTCTGGTGTCAGAAACTTGCTACTATAATTATTCTTTTAGTACCAATTAGTTTTTTAAGTCAGGCTGTATTTTATAAATTGATCACTGTCCTGAGCGGTCCTCCAGGAATACGTGTTTTTATGTTCTTTTTTCCATGACACAAAGGGTCACCTATTTTTAAAATAGACTAAGAATAAGCTACGCTCCATGATGCAGGAGCTGGTAAATTATGACAGTGAAAAATCTAATTTGTAGGAACTTATTTTAGCAAATGGTGATTGGTTTTAAATGGGTAATTTGTAACCAATTCAGTTGCTCCAAGTTTAGTATTAAAGAAGGAGGGGTGGGGATGTGTGTGTGGAGAATGAATGGATCGGGGGTGGGAGGGGGGAGGCCGAGGGGTTTTGTACTGTAGTTTCAAATTGAAATTATTCAAATATATTTTATATCTGTATGACTGTATTTATGGTTGAAAGGAGATTTCTTATTCCTGTGAAGTGTGACATCATTAAAGCACTAGGAACATTAGCAGATCAGCACTTTCTGAGTTTTCCACTTGTGATCAGTACAGATCTGGTTATCTTGTATGTGAAGTGAATTTGGTGCTTTGAACCCTATAGCAGAGAACTTCTGTTGTCATTGAGATGTTAGTTTCTTGTGAGCCTTAAATTATTAACTATTGTAGATATACTTCTTTATACATAATTTTATGAATTACCTTCCTGTTCCAGAATTTCTAAATAATTCAGTCATGTGCTTACCGGCCCCACTCAAAAAAGTATGTGCGGCTTTTTTCCTTTTTTTTTTTAAATTTTTTTTTTTTTTGGTAGTTTTACAGTTTTATACCTTTGTTGTATTTTTGAGACCGGAGGGAAAAATACACTGCCTGCTGTTACCGGGTTCGATCCAAGTGCACAACAGATGGAAGGCGCGAGGGAGCGGAGAGGCGCGACCAGAAAGGAGAATATGAGCGCAATGCGTGTCAAACTGCTCTCGTGGTTCGCCCCAGAGCGTGGGGCACGCGTGTCATCGCTGCGTGACACTCCCTGAGCTCCTGGGCCGCGTGGGAAGCATCGTCCGCCAGCGGAACGCATCCCGGTTTGCTCGTTTTTCCCAACAGAACCTTCCCGGCGCGGTGGATGTTACAGCCGAGGCGGTGTTGGGAGGTCAGTGACACGAGTGACGCGCTCTGTCCGTGGACACCAGGCAGCCTCCCGCGGTGTCCTCCTGGAGGTGGACACAGAGTTGCTCCTGGAGCTCCAAGAGCTCTCTTACTGTTTTTCCTCGCAAAGGACATCTCTGTTTTCCGCACCAGTTTCTGTTTTCTTGCTGAAGGATGTTCCCTGCCTTTCCCACACGCTGTGGCTCAGCGGGAGCAGCAGAAAGAGAAGGCGCCGTTGTCAGCGTTGCTCAAGGTTTGTTTCTCACAAATTTTCTAATAGAGCTAAGTCAGTGCTCAGTCGGGATTATGATTTGTGCGAGTGCCTCATATATGTCCTGAGGTAGATTGAGATCAGCTTTGCAAGCAGTGCTCTGACATTCTCCCTCCCAGACACAAGTGCTGCTTTCCTGTCCCTTACCATGCTCTTTGATGGTAATGCCCAAATTCCTGATGGTTTTTTCCTTCCTATTCAGTAAAATAGGTGCCAGGCAAGTCATATTTTTCATGAACACAGTGCTCAGCCCAAAAGCCAGGGCTGAGGGGAAGGAAGTTGAATCTCGTGGTAGAGAACAGCATCTTTCACGTTCAGTTTGGAGTTTTAGATGTCGGTTTCCTGGTTGGTTTGCCTGTGTGTTTAGATGGGGAATGGTGCTGTAGTGTGCTGAGGAGCTGTCTGAGACAAGGCTGACGGGGGAAGCGCCCAGTGCAGCTGCACTCCAGGCTCGGGCAGATCTCCAGCTTGCTTTGGTGGGAGGTGTTGCGTCAGGGGGAAGTGCAGAATCAGCTCTTCGGTGAGGCTGAATCCAAGAGGAAACAAAGTGGTGTAACTGCTGCACGTGCTGGGATCTGGGTCACTGATGGACTCAGAGGAAGGCTTTGTGCTCAGACAGGCAGTTTGATTTGCTCTCAGTGATCAAATCCATCTGGCTCACCTGAATAAGCACCAAGCAACTGCAGTGAGGCTTTCAGGGTAAAGTTTTGGGGTTGTCTTTCTCTAACTACTCCCCCCACCTTCCTGAGCACTTTTGTCACCCAGAGTTTGGTCTTCCAGTCGTGTGTTGTGTTGGATTGGGCTGCGGGCTCCTCAGAGCAGGGGCAGAGTGTCCCTACAGCCGACTGTTTGGAAGCCTGTGTTGGATATTAGGGATCAGAACGAAAATCAAATGCAGCAACAACAAAGTAGATCTTTTTCTATCTAATTGTTGAGTTGGAAAGCAAGAGAGTGCAAGAGAATGCATAGTTTCTGTTGGCTTATAGGGCAGTAAAGGATTTGCCTTGTACTGAGAGGTGCTGCTGCCAAACAGTGAGTGTGTGAGCAGAAGCATGGTTAGAGCACAGTTCAGCAGAGCATTCAGCATGGGCTTAAAGGAACACATTTTTCAGCAGGTGTTTTGGGTGGACTCATCTTTGAGACTGGGAGTTCTGGGATCGTGAGTTGGGCTTTGATGATCTTTGTGGGTCTCTTCCAGCTCAGAGAGTCCTCAGTCTATGGTGGTTGATTAGAGGTGAGCTATCAACCTGGCTGAAACCTTGGAACTATCGATTCCCCTTGGACTTTGGGGCAAATGTGTGGGTTTGTGGTACAGTCGTGTAGTGTGCCTGTGAAAATTTGTGCTGCAGAAGAATGGGGGAGTGAGAGAGAACAGAGCCACTCTGGGGAAGCTCCTGGACATGTGGAACAGGAAGAGAGTTTGGGCTGTGTTTGCCAATTCTCAGCCCATTACAGGAAGGAAATATGTCCCGACCATTATTGATTTTATGTTAGCTGACCTGGAATGGATGGCAAGCTGAATAAAACCTCTTTGCCATATCAAAAGCATCGAGATACCAGAGCTTAATGAATAGCAAAACCATTGCAGACATAAAACACCCCACACAAACCCAGCCAAACAGCAAACCAACACTTTTTGGTAAACTCTCTGGGCTAGGAGCTGCAGCAGGGAGGCTTCCTCACTCCCCACACACTGTGGTTATTAATGGCTTGTCCTCTCGTGGGGGGCAGCACGCACTAAAGGGCATTCTTGGGGTGCTGAAGTGGATACTCATTCGGGTCACCAGTCATGTAGGTTTAGTTTGCTTAGCCAGGCCCCAAGGGGAGCCTGCATTTCCCTTTTACTTTTCCATCATCCTAAAAAATGGTGAAACAGGAGCAAGCAGTTACATAACACCATTCACCTCCTGGAGCTTTGTGGACAATGGTACAGAGGTCCACGGGCACACAGGGCAAAGGAGAGGCTGTGGGAGGCAAGAGCGAGCTTTTCAAAGGGGAGAGGGCTCGGGGAGGCACGAATAGAGAGGCTTGGCCGGGCTGGGCCGTTTGAAATGTGGATGTCAGGGAAGAGAGAGGTTCCCCTGTGGTCTGTGGCGTGGCTGGAAGTGGCTGTGCAGGCAGGGAGTGCCCGCCAGGAGCTGAGCTCTGTGACCCGCCTGGGGGGATCACTGAACGCGCAGGGGGCTTAATGCTGCTCCGAGCTGCACCAGCAAATCCCTCTGCCCTGTGCTCTTTTCACTGGGGCTCTGTGAGGAGGACGTGGCACTCCTGCTGGCTGTGCCCTGCCTCTCACGCTGCTGTCCTGGTGCAGGGGGTGCTAGGGGGGGCTCTCCAGCCGCAGAGCACTGAGCCCTTCTCCTGAGCCCTTCTCCATGCNCCCTTCTCCTGAGCCCTTCTCCATGCACTGAGCCTTTCTCCTGAGCCCTTCTCCTGAGCCCTTCTCCATGCACTGAGCCTTTCTCCTGAGCCCTTCTCCTGAGCCCTTCTCCATGCACTGAGCCCTTCTCCTGAGCCCTTCTCCATGCCCTGCCCTCACCCTCCCTGGGCAGCACAGCACACATCACAGCACTGCAGGGAGGAGATGCATGGACACAAAGAGCCTTGCTCTTCTGAGATGTATCCCAGAATCACTGAGGCTGGAAAAGACCTCCAAGGTCATCGAGTCCAGCCTTTGGCTGATGCCTGCCTTGTCACCCCGCCCAGAGCGCTGAGCGCCATGTCCGGCCATCACCTTAAGGATGGGGGGACTCCACCAGCTCCCTGGGCAGCCCCTGCCGATGCCTGCCCACCCTTTCAGCGGGGAAATCCTTCCTGCTGGGGAGCGTGGGCGCAGCTGGGGCCGAGGTCAGCCGGGGAGAGCGTGGGGTGGCACGTGGCGGTGCCACGGAGCCGCGCCGGCATCTCGGCCAGCCGCTTCGCAGGATGCCACGGGCAGCGGGGAGATGGGACAGGGGACCCCCAGGCTGATTCCTGCCTCGGTTAGGGAATGGTGGAAGGAGATTCCAGGCTCTGGCCTCGCTGCTTGGTGGGGTGGGGATGTTGTGTGGCAGGCGGGGTGATGGGGACACCTCAGGAATAACCAGGGTGGTCCTGCTCAGGACAGAGGGGCAGCAAGGAAACTGAGATGCAGCTTTACCAGCATCTGCCTGCCTTTGGTGCAGCTTCAGCCCGGCACTGTGTGCCCACCAGCCTCACTCCACAGCGACAAACGGCCAAAAGATGAAATAGAAAAGCTCTTTGTAATAATATAGCCTAGGAACGATTAAAATCCTTGTTCCAAAATCGTTCTGCCAAGGCTTATGCTATATTCAGCAGCAGTAAATATTTTTTAGAATATGCCATTTAGTCTATAGCTCTTGTAATGTTTGGGGGTTTGGTTGGTTGGTTTGTATTTTATTTTTTTTTACTTTTTTGCTCTATGCATTAGCTGCTCCCCAGTCCTCCTTGTCAGCTCGTTAAAGTTCTGTTTCTCTTGCTTAAATTTGCTGATCCTCCTCAGTGAACCCAGATTGTTCCGTCTGACATCAGTGTGTCAGCTCATGGAGGAATAAACACGGAAATTCTCCAGTAGCTCTGCAGGTCCACTGGCCAGAGCATCCCCCAAGTTTGTACAGTGAACAGTGTGAAAAATGTGGGTATTGTAATCATTAAAATAAATATGAAATAGAAAATTTTGTGTGAATTAGAATAGGAAAAAAGTAAAAGAATTAACAATTTTCCAGATAGAATTTAGAATTTACCAAGAGTCCTCTGTGAGTTGTCCCCTGTGTTAGTAATTCACAGTGATCAGGAGGGTGCTTCCTAATAAATCAGCGAAGGTTTTAACACTTGATGGACAGGCAGGAGGGGAAAAAGAGAGAGATGTCTTATTGCTGTGTTTCAGCTCCAGTGTGCCATGGAGACTGGCACTGGCAATCTCGTGGGGAACAGCTGTGGTTGTGCTAAAAGCTGACATGGGGGAGGAGTGTTGCTGGAGAAGCCACCTTGGGTGGAGATAGGTCATAATTCCCCTCTCAAGACTGGGGTAAGCCTGACCTTCTGTAGCTTTCTGCCAAAGCCAGTTTGGAGATCAGTGTTGCAATCCATGGCCTCTCCTGTCAGATCCCATCTCCAGCCCTGGCCAGGAGGGGTGGTTTCCTCGCTGCTGTGGAACATTTAAAACCTCTTCCTCTCCCTCCTCCCTGGTTAATTGTAGGTAGACATGCCTGCGGCTGGGAAGGTGAAAAATTACTTTGATTATTTAAGCATTGGAGCCTTATAGTTTTTTTTCTGTCTTGCTCAAAGTGATTTGGAAATCTGACAGGGTGTAATTGAGGGAAGGCTTTAACTTGAATTTGCAGAGCAAATTGTAGGAATTTTTTAGTTCAGAAAACACTGTAATTTTCCAGGCAGTGCTGCATGAGAGGGTTGTTTAAAGGACGGTTATTGTGAAAATACATGTTTTATTGTGCAAGAGAATGATGCAAAGAAACAGGGAGCCTGGAGGGTGACACGGACTGTCCTGGGGAGGAATACCCTGCAGCTAAAGCTCAGCCACTGTGCTTTGGAGGAGACGCTGTTCCAAGAGCCGAGTGGGAAGCAGAGGGAAGAGCAGGAGTCTGGGGCTGAGACATCAGGGCATCGGGCTAAGGGAGGGATGGTGCCTCCCAGAGCTGCTTCTGGATTCCAGCCCCTGGGCAAAACACCTGCAGAGTGTCTCTCAGGATCGTGTTTCCGAAGCCTGCTCGGTGTTTTGACAGGATTCAGGTGCCTGTCTGTAGGAGAGTGCGCTGAGCTGTGGATCCCAAGCAGACACTGGCATCTTCCCGCAGGCCTGGCAGGGGAAATTCCAGTAAACAAGCAAATTTGGGTCAGATTCCCGTTTCCCACTTGCCTCACAGGGTAGCTCCATCTCAGTGATGCATACTGACAGCGCAGCAGAGGCTGAGGAGTGTTGAGGATCGTGGAGCAGCAGGGAGAAATCTCTCTGGAAGGCTTGGAAACGCTGTGCACTTCAACATGGAATTTGTGCTGCTTCTTGCTAGTGGAAAACGGGGCAGTTCTGTTCTTAAAAAGGAAGCTGGATATTCCACCGAGGAGGACATACAAATTCTCATAGACATCCTGGCTGCATCTATATTAGCCAAGGAAACGTGCTCGGGACCATTCCCTGGCTCCGGGGCCAGCTGGCAGGAGCCAGGCTGTGCTCCTGCTGCCAGGGGCTCCCTGTGAGACAAGGTGTTGGGAACACAGCCTGCTGGGCTCCCTCCCTGGCCTCTGCTCCGGCCCACGGCGTGCCTGGGAAGGATCTGGGACGGAGTGCTGGGGTGCACACTGAGCAGCGTGACCAGGGGCCTCGAGCAGTGTGCTTGATTGTGAGTGGGAAAGTTCCCTCGAGCTGTTCAGGTGGCAGGTGTAGATACAGCATCAAAATGCCCTCAGGCAGTTTATTTTGGGGTATCTTGAATGCTTTACACGTTCCCCCTGCTGGCACACCTTCGTCTTAAGCAATAATCAGTCTTCACTGAGCACAGTTATTTCTGCCAAAATCTGTTCTTGTCTAATTCTGCTTCCACTGGCTCTCTCCTATATGCAACTCCACTGAAAATCTCCCCACAAACCCCCAGCTCTCCTGACTGCACAGGGAGCAGCACAGGTGGCTCTGGCAGTGGGAGTAGGACAGTTCAGGCAGGATGAGGCCTGGGGAGATCTCACTCAGCCCAACCTCCTTCCCAAGGAGATGGTCCTAAATGGTCTCGTGCAGGTGCTTGCTGGCCTCTGTGACACGGGCAGGGTCCTTCTGTGCTGGTCAGGGGTGCTTTCACTGTGGACCAAGCTTAATTTCCTTTGCATATGGGCTAAAAGCATAATTTGGTCCTAAACTGATTGCAGCCTGAAAGGGAAGTGACGAAAGGAGAAGATAAACATGCACTTTGTGAGCATTGTTAGCTTCCAAAGGGCTTGGAATTCTCCAGATGCATTGAGGCAGCCTCAGAAAAATGCGTGTGCAAGTAAGGACTGGTCTGAAAGCATCACCAAGCTTCCCTTACAAAGTATTGGGATTTTGGATGTAATTCTGTAAGGAAAACTATTCCAGGCATGTGTAAGTGTATTGTAGTGCTGCAGAAAGCATGGGCCACCCAGCAGGGGCAGGAAGTGGAGCACCACTAGGATTCTCCTGGGACTTCAAGGTGATCCCATATGCCAGTGGTGCCCAGAGACTGGGACATGAGTTAAATTCAGTCAGAGTTAAATGCACTCCTCCAAAAGAGGTTGTCATCCTTCAGCAGGAGAGGCAGGAGTGCTGGAGGGCTGCTTGGTGATGGCAAATGTCCTGGACGAGGGAATTCTCTGGCTGAGGAGTTCCTGCTGTGGAGGAGCTTTCCTTCAGCAGGTGAGTGGACACAGGTGGGGTCAGTGTGGGTGTCCTAAGGAAAAGGCCACCAGAATGTGGAGTCTGGAGGGCTGAGGTCCTACACCTGGGGAAAAGTGGTGAAACTTTTTGTGTATTTGAGGTCTGTTTCAACAACAGGTAATGCTGAGAACTCTGTATATCATGTTTATGAGCTAATATTCAGAGACAGGACGCAGAGTTAAAAGGCACATGTAGATTTGCAAGAAAGCAAAGGTGTAACTCCAGAGCCAGACACACCTTGGAGGTCAGCAGGTGCCATCAGCATCAGAGCCACTGAGGGCAGGAGGGCTTTCTGGTTATTTCCCTAAGGGACAGGAGTTGTAAAGTCATTTTTGCAGTGTTCATGGACAGTGAAACATCTAAAACGTTCCAGGAGCACACCCTGCACGCTGCTCGCTCTGTAGTTGTGGATTAATCCCACTGAAGTCGACTGGATTCCATTCCAGGAATCCTCCTCGGATAGACTCGAGCTCTGCAGTCCTATCCTTTGCTTTCCTTGACTCCTGAGAGCCCAAATTAAATGGGGATCTCTCTTCCCGGCGCTGGGATGCTGAGGGCACGTGCCGCGGGGCCAGTGTGGAAGCACAGTCCCTTCTTGCCTGGGCTGTGCTTGCCGAGGGGCAGCCTGGCCCGGCTTGGCTGCCCTGGGCTCCCAGGCAGAGCAGGTGATGCTGGGGAAGGGCGGGAAGGGTCCGAATTTGGAAGAGAAAATAATCGGAGACGGATGACTGGAACAAAATGCTCGAGCCAAAATGCCTTCTCCCTGGGGAAGCTCTCCCGCGGTCAGATGCGGCGGCGTTCGGCTGTCTGGATTTAATTCCGGCGCTGCACGTGGCTCGGAAGGTCCTGCCTGGGACCTTTTTTTGCCCGCTCTTGGGTAACCAACCCAAACACACGCAGGAATCGGCCCTGCACGAGGATCTCACGGATCACCCGCGCCCCGCCCCTGTGACACCCGCTCCGTTCCCGTGTCTGACCGTCCGATTGAATCGTCACGGGTGTGAAATCACTGTCAGGCTCCCTCCTCCCGTTTGCACAGAGCCCAGAGGCAGCAGCCAGTGTAACGCACTTGGAATTTGCTTTCCTTTTTAGCAGGGGCTTGCATGTTGGATATTTGTTTTCCCCCGGGCTAACGCACATCTGAGGTCAGGCTTCCCACACGAGAGCGGCTGGACCGGCGTCGACATTTTTAGAAATCTGTGCGAATGGAAAAATATCCCGGGAGTGCTGCCAGGGGCTGATTCCGTGGAGTTTGAGTCTCTGTGGAGCGGGAGCCGTGAGCCAGGTGCCTGTGCTGAGGAGAAGCCTCGCTCACGGTGCCCTGCTCAGGTGTGTGCCGGTCGTGCCTGGGAAGGGCAGGAGGGAATTTCAGCAGCCTGTGGCTCTCTCGGGCAGTGCTCAGCTCCCCCTGTGCCCAGAGCACAAACAGGCAGTGAGCATCCTTCCCGAAGGGGGGAATGGCGGCAGGAAAAGTCCCTGGCAAAAGGTGGATTTTCCGAGGGTACCACAGCGGTTCGGGCAGCTCCGCCTGAGCTGTGGCTGTTCCGTGCAGTTTGGTGTGAGTGGGACAGGCCAGTGGAGCTGGGCGGGTGTGCAGTGCTTCAGCCCTGCAGCTCTCCATGTCCTGGGAGGTGGCGAAGCTTGGAGGATGGATGCAGCTGCTGAGTGGTGCTGTGAGAGTCAGCAGTTTTTAGGGGCTGTGTGGAGGGCTGGTGCTCGCTGCCCCATCAGAGCAGTGTCCTGCTGGTGGCCCGTGGGCTCACACTGGGCCAGCAGGGCTGCTACAGGGGTGAAGCCAGTGCAGGACGTGCTCTCAGGGTGTGGGATCAGCTGGGCTCTGTCTCTATCCAGGGCTACAGAGCTGGGCTCTCTCTCTCTATCCAGGGCTGCAGAGCTGGGCTCTGTCTCTATCCAGGGCTGCAGAGCTGGGCTCTGTCTGTATCCAGGGCTGCAGAGCTGGGCTCTGTCTGTATCCAGGGCTGCAGCCGGCCCCCGCTGAGCTGCTGGCTCTGTTTGCGTCTCAGGAGGAGCCTGGAGCCTGGGGCTGGAGCTTTTCACTGAGAGAGAGCAGTGCTCAGGGTCAGGCAGGGTCCTGCAGCCCCATCAGAGCCTAGTGCTGATCCTGCTCTGCTGGGGGATCCTCCTGGCATGGGGAGAGTGAGGGTCCTGCAGCCCCATCAGAGCCCAGTGCTGATCCTGCTCTGCTGGAGGAGCCTCTTGTCTCAGGGAGGAGCAGGGTGTGCTGGACAGGGGGTTGGTGGTGTCCAGGGGAAGCAAAGGTTTTTAGTCACTCTCTTGTCCAGCAGTAACTTTTGAACTTGTTAGCAGTTTTCAATCAAATTTGGCAGAAGGACACCAACCCTGAAGAAGATAACTTCTTTTGGCAACTTTTGGAAAGGCAGCTGGCTGCCTGGGGGGAAGAAAGACTGGGATTAAAACTGCTCCTCTAGGGAAAAGCTGTGGCATGAGCTGTCCTAAGCTGGTGCTCTGCCAGAACAGGAGAGACCATGGCACGTTCACAGACTTCTTCTCAGAAGTGTAGCAAATACTGGTTAGATGGGATTTACAGAGTAACAGCAAGAAGCAGAGTTGTCCTTAGAAATAAGGCAAACAGTGCATCTTGAGAGTTCTTCCTTCTTCCTTCTTCCTTCTTCCTTCTTCCTTCTTCCTTCTTCCTTCTTCCTTCTTCCTTCTTCCCTTCCCTTTCCTTTTCAGAACATTTTTCAGATGTCTGAGTTGCTCCTACATCTGTTTTGGCTGGGAAGGAATAGGAGAGCAGGCAGGGAGAGCTCTCCTGGTGTCAGTGAGTTTTGGGGTCAGGAAAAGAGGAATGCTGGGCACAACATAAACGGGGAGAGGAGTGCCCAGGCAGTTGGCCTGGATGATCATTGTAGGACCTTTCCCACTGGAAATATTCTATTTTTCTGTTCTGTTTTGTGAAGCTGTGAATCACCCTGGAGAGGGGGCAGTCGTGCTTGGTTGGTTCACTGACAGGCAGGTGTGGGTGAGGCTCAGAAGGCGTTTGGTGTGCTGAAATTGCTGAGAAAGACCCCATGATTTTGTCATGGGTGTAGGGGTGGATTTCGTGTGAAATCAGTTCAGGACCAGTGCTGCAATGCTGGCCAGACCCAGGGAAGAAAGGCTGGAGAAGAGGGGCAGAGGCCCAAACATCCTCACCCTGAAGCCAGTCAGGACTTCCAGGGTCTAGAAAAATCTTCAGTGAAAGCCTTGTACGTGCTTTATTTTCCCTTTATATTCTTTTACCACTGTAAAATAAATGTAGTTCCATTGCAAAACAAATGGGACATAATCTGCCATTTTCTTCTTGACCATTTCGAAGTAGTCTGCTCAAACAGCCAAAGAATGGCATGTGGGCAGTTTGTGAAATCATTTTGCATGAGGGGATTTCAAAAAGCTTCCCCAAAAGCTACCTACAAGTTATTAACTCACATTTGGGGACCATCTGCCTAGTGGCTTTTCAAAATAATGCCATAAGCACACAGGCTGAAAGCAAGAAATATCTTACAAAAGCATATTTTCCAGAAAAAAAAAAAATTAAAAAAAAGAAAAAAGAAAATAGAAAAGACAAATTCCCCCAAACTGAGCCTTTCCTCTGGTTATACCCTAGGTGATGACCCACGAGGTGTTTGGGAACAGGGGTGCATCTGGGGCATTGCCAGGACACACGTGTGCTCTGAGAATCACCTTGCAGTTTGTGCTGCAGGATTTTGACCTGTTTTGCTCCAGCTGCCTTTGTTTGAGGGAAATGCAGAGCGTGTGACAGGGACATCGCTGTGGCTCCTCAGGTCCTACAGGCAAGGATTTACAGCAACTCTTCCTTTGTGGAGAATAACCAGAGATCAGAGACAGGGTTTTGGCTGGAGATGTAAGGCTTCACCTACATGGGGACACCTGGGAGGGGTAATCTGAGTGAAAATTAGGGAAAGCTAATTCTTAACTACAGTGACTTGAAATGGAACTCACTCCTTTGTGGATAATCACGTTTGGGATAAAGGTAGGCCTGACTCGTGTGTAACCCAGTCCACTTTGGAGTACTAAAACAATTTTAATCTTTGTTTTTATGTGCTATGTTCCTCTTGCCATGTGTGGGTGTTGAGGGCCATGGGTGTGACCCCTGGGAAGTGCAGATGGCCTGAGGGTGACCTGTGCCACTCAACACACGCAGTTTTATCAGAGCTGTTGTCAAATTTCACAGGCATTGACTGAAGAGTAACTTAATCCTGTAAGGTATGGAAAAACCTTTGCTATTCTTAGGTGCAGAGCACCAACCCCCGGGATGGATCCAGGTGGGGATGAGCAGATGGAGCAGCCCTGGGGGTGCTGGTGGGTGGGAGCTGGGACCCAGAACCCCCCTGTGCTGGGCTGAGCCCCCAGCGTGGGCAGCAGGGGAGGGGGGGATCGTGCCCCTCTGCCCCCTCTGCTGAGACCCCACCTGCAGAGCTGCCCCAGCCCTGGGCACAGCACAGGGAGGACGTGGAGCTGCTGGAGCCAGGCCAGGGCAGGGACACCAAGGGGATCAGAGGGATGGAGCAGCTCTGCTGGGAGGAAAGGCTGGGAGAGCTGGGATTGTTCAGCCTGGAGAAGAGAAGGCTTTGGGGTGACCTCAATGTGGCCTTGCAGTGCCTGAAGGGAGCCCCCAGGAAAGATGGAGAGAGACTCTTGACAAGGGCTGGAGGGACAGGACAAAGGGGAATGGCTTCATTCAGAGTAGGTTTAGATGGGATAGTGGGAAGGAATTCTTGGCTGTGAGGGTGGGGAGGCCCTGGCACAGGTTGCCCAGAGAAGCTGTGGCTGCCCCATGCCCTCTCCTGAAACATCTTTTGCTCCTTTTCAGCCTGTGAATGGCCTGGTTCGTCGCAGGACCAGCAGAGCCGTGGGCAGGGCTGTGTCACCAGGCTGCCCTGTCAGTTCTGACAGGCTCCATGAGGCACAGCAACACCTCCCACATCCCTGAGCAGCACCTGGAAGCTGCCACTGTCAGACTCAACACTGCCCGTGCCAGCCTCAGTCTGCCTTTGCCAGTAGGAAAACCTGGCCTGATGCTGTGTTTTATGGAGGGAGTTGCTGTTGTTCCAGTAAACTCTGTGTTTAAGTGATGTGAAGGTGCTCCTGGTCTGCATTCCCAGTGCTCCCAGAGCCTGCGTAGAAGCAGGAGCAGGGGAAAGACAATGCCACAGAATGATTTTCTCATACTGCTGGCCTCATCGAGGCTGATGGAATTAAGGTGGAGGTGAAGGAGCTCATCTTGGCCGTAGCATGGCAGTCAGAGGTGCAGTCTGGGGAACTGCCAGTGCCTGTCTGAAAATCAATGTCACAGTCCCAGTGCGGTGGGAGATGCTTGGTGTGGGGCCAGTGGCTTCCCGGGCCCCAGGGCTCAGCATAGACATTTCAGACAGCACAGCTCCAGGAGAGGATGCTGATCTCCGGCAGTAACTTAAAACTGAACCCAGCCACCCCCAAAGCAGGTAGTTTCTCAGGAAAGTTTGTTAGACTTTTCAGCATCGACACTGGGTTTCAGATGTGTATTTGCTGAATTACTCCTTTGATAAAACCCCTTATTAAGCAAGTCTGCTCCCCATCTGGTGCTGATCTTACTTAAAATACAGTGAGATTGGCAACTCATTAATTCATGGGCACGATAAGTACAACATTTGCATAAATCATTAATACTAGAAAGTACAAAACTTGTGGTTTCTTGAAAAAGCAAGCTACGAGCGTTTCCTCTTGGGCCAGAAACTCTCAGTGAGATGGAGAAATATCCGGCACACTTTCTTGTGCTTGAATATCGAGTAGTGATGTTTGGGTTGTTCAGATTCCTCTCTTCTTAATTCTTGTTCCAAATATAGAACCCTACTTGCCATGAAACTGGTGACACTTCACGTTCGAGGCAAAATCCTTGCTCTGTAATGATGCAGTTTTATTTTTAAGGCTCTAATCTTACATGAATAATTCCAAGTGCTTCTCAGTGATGCTCTGAGCGAGGAGCTGCCACCCTTCCCTGTTGTTTTCGGTGCCAGATGACATTTGTATTCCGTGGTAGGCATCCATTTGCCACGAAAGATGCAGTTACAGGGATGCAGCGTGCGGATGTCAGGCAATTTGATCCTTGCTCTCTGGCAATTACAGTGATTATATATATTTTAGTATTTCGTTTGCCTTCTAGATCGCAACTCCTTCCTCTGAATCGCTGAAAGAAAATCATACTGGTTTTATTTTTTTTTTCTAGGATCCATATTAAGGGTCTTGTTTAAAATGAGTATGGGAAATCCTCTAGCAGATAAGGATGAAACTTCCCAGGGATAGGATTAAAATGGGGTGAGTTTGGAAGAGAAAAGTATGGCTTTGTGGCTTAACGGTGACAAAAGGATGTAAATGTGCAGAGAAGAGTGTAAATATGCAAATAAGGGTGTAAATATACGAACTATTGCAAGTGATTTCCTGACTGTTCTGAGCAATTGTTATCACAGAATCCTGAGGGTTGGGAGGGACCTCTGGAGATCCCTCAGTCCAAGGCAGGGTCACCCAGAGCAGGTGACACAGGAACGTGTCCAGCTGTGTTTGGAATGTCTGCAGAGAGGGAGACTCCACACCCTCCCTGGGCAGCTGTTCCAGGGCTCTGTCACCTCCAATGGAAAGAAATTCTTCCTCCTGTTGAGGTGGAACTTCCTGTGTTTCAGTTTATGGCCATTGCTCCTCGTCCTGTCTCTGGGTACCACTGAAAAGAGCCTGGCACCACCCTCTTGGCAACCCCTTTGAAATCTTTGTATGTCTTTCCCTGGCTTTTTGTGCCTCTCAGGTGGTGAGACAGAGCTGAAGAGCAAGATATGGTAAGAGTTCCTCCTGATTCACAGAGTCCAGTTAGAGCAGCTGCAGCCAGGCTCAGGCCAGGAGCAGCTCAGCAGCTCAGGACAAACCTCCTCTAAAGTCCTGCTGGTGGGTGTTTGACAGCACAACCTTGTTCAATTCGGTAGCACCGAGGAGCCTGTCTGTTGGACAGAAAGCTCACAGCAGGACGCTGCTGCATTAACAAGATTTCCTCTGGCTGCTCCAATTCCCTTCGGCTTTTTTTTGTTATTATTTATTTAATTTTTTTTTTTTTTGGGTAATCGTCTTCCCAGCTGCAGCAGCATTTGCTGTCCCGAGGTGCTGACTCCAGTGGAAGAGGTTCCAGTGGGAGCTTGTCCCGCGGTGGGCACAGGCTTCGTTTCGGGTCGGCGCCCGCATCCTCCTCAGCCTCTCCCGGGGCTCTGGCGTCGCCCATCCCGCAGCCAGAGGAGCTGTCTGAGAGGAGGGACGTGCCTGTTGAGCTGAGGTCACGTTTCTGGACGGAGGGTGGGCTGGGGGAAGCTTCTGCCCTTTGGATTCGGGGCAGAGCTGACATTCGGATGCGGCGTGGATGCGCGAGCCATCAGCCCTCCCGCTCCGTCCCGCGCGTCCGCCCCGCTCCGGGCGGCCCCTTCTGCTGGGCAGGGATGGGAGGGAGGGCAGGGGGTGTGAGGGTGGCTCGAGCTGGGGCTTGGCTTCTGAGCAGCAAAATCTCTGCAGGATTAGGCTGTTCCACCAGCAAGGCTCATTGACTGCTCTGAGCCATCAGCAGCAGTCCATGCGAAGGACTGGAGCTGATGTGACAGGGGAGGAAGTTTGCCCCGAGACAAATCTGGAGAACAAAACATGCGTAGAAATAAAACATGCCTTATGTTTTCTGGTGTTACCTGTAGAGCCAGAGGAGAAAAGGAGGCCAGGGGATCTAAAAGCTTGTGATAAAGGGCTAGTTCACACCCTGAGCTACATTTTCCTCTGAAAGCTGGAATAACACAGTGGAGCACAAGTGATCTTTCTGCTAAATTTGCTCCAGAACCAAGCTGCCTCCTGCCTCCCACCTCAGCAAAAAGGCAGATTACTTTGGCCAGGTGCACACTGAGGTCTTGGAGAGCTCATTGCTTCAGTACCTGTGTGAGGGGAATCTTGCTACCGAGTCAAATTCTCGTACCTGAGTTAGGATTGTATCCCCCTTTCCCCAAATAAACACCTTTCTTGGCAAGGTGTAAATATTCTGTGGACAAGGCTTCTATGACTCCTTCCAATGAAGTTCATTTTTTAAAGTGACAGGGCAAAAAAGGAGGAAACATCATCTAGCCTGAGATTGACCAGTTGTTTTCTGGTAGGATTATTTTTTCTGAAGGATGATGTGGTGCCCAGTTGCTGCTGGAAGTACTCCCTCTAGCCTAGGGAATATTTGCTGGTTCGGATAAAGAGTGAACCTTGTGTGATCTTGGCCTCTGACTGGTTAGAAAATGCCCTCAGGAAGGTGGAGATGGAAGTTCAGACACAGGCAAAGAGGGAATTGCAATTCTTGAGCAGAGGCTCTTAACACTCCACGAGGAGGTAAGAGAAAACAGTTCTGCTGCCTCTGACCACCCTGATTTCTGGGATGAGGTAGAATTTAGGTTCCTAACTAGCAAACACCATGTTACCTCTGGGTTTAGATGGAAGCCAGAGTCCAGGCCCTTGTGGAGCTGAGTCCAGGAGGAAGCGTGAGCGCAGGATGCTCCAGCAGCAGGCTGAACTGGGCTTTGGATGCTCTGCATTTGGGATCACAGTAGCTCTATGTGCAGTTAATAAGGATTCAAACATCTGATTGCTCTTGTGACCTGGCCTTCCCATCCCACAGCAGGGATCTGAAGCATTGCTCCTTGATGGTCTGTAGTGTGGCATCGAGGGCCACGTCCCTGGGGTGATAACTCAGACATGTGTAAGGAACAGGTACTGATTCTGAATGGCATTCAGCTGTCTCTCCAGAGCCCTCTGTCACCTCACAGGCTGAGTCCTGTGGTTTTTCTGGAGGCTGGTGGAATGTCAGCTTTCCATGGCATTGTCCGGACCTCGGGCTTGCATCCCTCGACATCACCAAGGCTGTGAAAACAGAGAACTGCAGCCCTGAGCACTGCTGAGGAGAGCCTGCTGGGGGGACCCAGAGCGGCCGTGTGGTAAATCTGTGAGCTCTGTTGTCTCTCTGTGTCTGCAGAGCGCCCGGGGCCGGGGCAGGAGCGGCGCTCTCCGGATGGCTCCGCACGTCCCCGTAACGCGCCAGGGAGCCGCGGGACCCAGGCAGAGATTCCAGCGCGGGGAGGGCGCGAGTCACGGGATGGTGAGTGAAGGAAGCGGCGGGATAAAAATAACGGAGCCCAGCGTGGTGCTGAATGTTAAT
This sequence comes from Ptilonorhynchus violaceus, assembly GCA_013397565.1. NCBI lineage: Eukaryota > Metazoa > Chordata > Aves > Passeriformes > Ptilonorhynchidae > Ptilonorhynchus > Ptilonorhynchus violaceus. The sequence continues at coordinate 555,415 of VZRJ01000586.1, read as the reverse complement.
CCCTTACCCTGCGTTATCCCCGCCCGCGCTGCAGACGCCGCTCCGCTGGGGCGCGGATGCTCCGCTGGAGCGCGGATGCTCCGCCGCTCGGCACGGATCCTGCCGCGCTGCTCGGCGGGATCGTGGCTGGGAATGCCAGACTGCAGGCACTGCTAGCACTGGGGCCTTTAAACCGGCTCGGAATTCTTAATCGAGGAGTTCCTGCGGTGGAAAATGTGCAATCAAAGAGTGTCAGAGTGCTGCGCTCGTGGTTTTTATGTTTTATGTGAAAACATCCGGTTCGGTTAAGTTGACATCAACTGAAACAAATTTATTTATTCAAAATTTACATTGTTAAAATCCCTTTCATTTTCCAGCCCTTTTTTTTTCTCTCCTTCTTCCTTCAAAAGGAGAAGAGTATGAAAATACAATGAAAACCAGCATAAAATTCCCCTTTGTTTCTAGCTAACATAAATCAGGAGGGGAAAAAAAAAAAGTAGGAAAAGAGGACACAGTAAAATAAAAAATAATGATAAAAAAAAAGCCAAGCATTTTATTTTGAGATGTGAATCTCTATTTTTCTACTCAAATCTGCCATTCTGTCCTGGCTGAGCTTTGTTCTGAGACCACTACAACAAAATCAGGAGCCTTTCCATGGAGCTCTTGTTTGCAGCTCAGCCAGTGTGAGGTTTATAACCCAGTCCCCTTGGCATCTCCTGTAACCACTTAGGAAGCCTCTTACTCTGTTATTTTCCGGTTCAGTCAGGAATCTGGGCATCCTACAGACAGCAGGAGCTTTTCCTTGTCTTCAAAGGGTGCCAGCTCTGGCACCGAGGCTTCACTGCAGATTAACACGCAGGGAGCTCTTCCGACAGGAACCTTGAGAAATGCGTGTTTTATTTCACACAGGTTCCATTCAATGCTCCTTGCTCCCATTCACACCCCGTTGAAACCAACTTCTTTGATCCCACCAAGCTGAAAAATCCCTTTTTTCCCTCTTCTGTCTTTTCTGTTTTGTCTTACAGAGGCTGCCTGGGAAGCTGCTTGGGAATACTTTTTAAATACTGCTCTTAAGCAATCTTCTGTTATTTTTTACTTTTATATTTCCATCTATTTAACTTGTATACGGAGCCTTTTCATTTTCCAATACGTAAAGAAAGAAAGACTTATTTTTGAAGTTCTACAAAAATGGAAGTCATTGTAATCGTGATTTGATGTCCTTGGAACTCACTTTATTTACTATTTGTTTTTATTAGGACGTTGTTTGAACGTAACTTTTAAGCCCAATAAGGTTCCGGGACTAATCTCCTGGGAGAGGATATTTATGGTCCATATTTTCAGAGAGGGAGATTGGAAGTAGCAAAAGGCTTAAGTATTTAGCTTCAGCTCCGAAGGCAGGGGAAATCTGCAGGCAGGCACTGGAGCGGTGGGTGGCGTGTGCAGATGCCCAGCTCCGAGGGGCACTTGCATTCCATGTGCTCATTCCAGGCAGAAACGTGGGCCTCGGATTGCGCGCGTCGCTGCGGGGGAACTGACCTATTTTTCTGGAGAGAAAAAAATCTACCATAAAAATCTAATTTGCGAGGATTGTACGGGGGGAAACGGGGCTGTTTTTCTCTAGGATGTTTGGTTATGCAAACAAATTGATGGAGAGAGGAAACTTGCAGCAGGAAAAGCACTGATGGTGCTCGGTGTCACTCCATTCATAGCGAATTGAGAGGAAAGTGAAATAAGGGGACACAGAATCAGAAAATCAGAAAATGGCCTGGGTTGGAAGGGGCCTTAAAGCTCCTCTGGTTCCAACCCCCTGCCACGGGCAAGGACACCTTCCCCTGCTGGCTTCTAAGCCATCATTTTATATCCAGCCTAATGTTTTTTCCTGAATATTTCCTTTGTGCATGACAGTCTCGTGCTTGCTTTCCTCCTGCAGGCCCTGACCGCTGGGAGGACACTGCTGCAGAGTCTGAAACTGACCCATTCCTTGTTCTCAAGTGGCCTGGGGTTAGGAGCTGTTGGAAGCTTTCCCCCTGGATCGATAACTGTGATGTGCCCGTCGAGAACACGTTCTCAGTGACTGGGATTTCTCCACTCGGATTGCTCAGAGGTTTCTCTCATAGAGGAATTGTTCAGCTCCACGACAGGGGTGAGAGAAGTTTCAAAGCTGTGGGCTCACTCCCAGGCACAAGACTGTGTTATTTGAGATTTTGTTTGGAAATAAGTGGAGTTCTCATCATAGGTTGCGCATCCTCTCCCGTGGTCCTGGCATATCAAACTTTCTCATCATCCTGGAAGAAGGTTCAAGCATTTGTTCTCTTTCTTTTGTTGGCGTTCATCTTTGTTTATTTATTTTGTATTCTTGAGATGTGCTGCATCTCTGGCGTTTGTATTTCTACTTTTAGCGTAAAAATGCTGTACATACAAGTCTAGGATGCATCTGAAGATTAGTCTGGTCTTTCATGTGACTTTGACTTGAACATTTTTCTGTTTATGTTTATATTGCTATTTCAACTATGTGCATTACCTGTATTCTTTATGCCTTTTCCCCATCTATAACTCAATAAAATAATGTCCCCGTTCTGCAGAACCATAGCACGTGTGTGTGGCAGTGATCACAGCTTTTGAATAAGTGACTGATAATTGTAAATGTGTTAATCTGTATTTCTATCTGTGTCTGTCTGTCACAGCCTGAAATTCTTCTGATGTGAGATTTGAGATGGAGAAAAAAATCAGCAGTGAGGGGTAAGCTCAGCTCAGCAATAATTCCTCATAAGGCTATTTGGACTTGAAAAGCAGATTTTCCTGCTCCGTGAAGGGTTCTGTTCTTTACTTTCAGTTCTCACCATGGCTAAGTTTAGAACTGATACTACGTGAATCCGTGGAAAATCTGCTAAGGAAAAGAGTACCAAGACCTGGGAATTTTTGGGCTGATGCAAGCCTTGGGCTTTAACTGGAGGACCTTTCTCCCTGTCGTGTGGATCTTCCAGTTCCTTCCAACTCCCCTGGCTTTCTTTTGTTGGATGGAGCTGGTGCGGTGCTCAGTGCTGTGCTAAGCACAGCCCTCACGGACAGGAGCAGATGCACAAATGGATGCAGGACTGGGGCTGTAATGAGGACATTTCTGAGTCTCTGGGAGCAGGCTTTGATCTTACAGTGAACTTATCAAAATTCTGAGCGCTCTGAGCATTCATGGGCATTAAAGTCCCTCAGAGCAAGGGCATAAAACCATTCAGTGTCTCTCCTGCTTTGGGGAGATTCATCTTTTTTTGGCATATTTGTTAGAAGAGATTCACTGCCAGGAGAAACTTGAGGCTGTTGTACAATGCTGGCTTTTTGCTGCTGTGATTTTCCTTTGGGTCTCAAAAAGTTTAGTGCAGTCAGCGGGAAATTTTCTATCCCTTTCCCTGTGTTGGGAACACATCCTTGCTGCAAGTCAGGCTCCATCAGATACAGCTATTCCCAAAGCAAAGAGGGAGAGGCATTTCTCATCCCGACCTCCACCTCCGTGGCTGAACTGGCTGCAGCTGCGTTCGCTCGCGTACCCCAGAGTGGCAGCTCCCAGTTCCCCTGACATCCCAGAGGTGCAGCACACACACCGAGGCATCTCCAGCCAGAAACAAGATATATCCCTGTAAACAAACAGCTGGGGCTGGCTCGTAATTAGGGTTTCTATTTATAGGACACCTCCTTTCGCTTAGGTGAACTGCTGCTGCTGTTTTGCCAGAAGCATGGTCATTAATTTCTTCCTGGCTTCTCTTTGTCATTATTAGAGGACAGGAAGCAAGTTCGTGGTTGAAAAAGCTTGAGTTTCAGACTTGGCTAATCAAATCACTTTGACTCTGTTTGGCAGCTTTTAATTGACAATAAAAAAAATTAAATCGGGATGAAAATATCTTCAACCGGAAAAGGGGGTTTTTGCTTAGAAGCGAAGTCTGTCCCTAAGCAGCTCCTGGCCCTGTGCTCAGGCTCATTCATCGTTCCTGCTGGGGCTTCGGGAGGCGAGTGAGCCAACCCAGCTGAGCATCGCCCCGGGCCAGGCAGCAGAGCAGGGCGGCTCTCTGGATGAAGCCCCGCAAATCCCCTGCCCCGTGCCGCCCAGCCGGGGCCACGCTGGGCACGGAGGCGCTTCGGCACGGGGGAAGCACGCTGCTGCTCCTGCGTGAGAGGAGCGGGGGCATCCCTGCCATCCTCTTGTTTGTTCTTGGGATCTCGTTTTATGTATTTTTTTTTTTTTTTACCTTTCAGGCTGGCAGATGAGATTAGAGCACAGGCACGCAGCAAATAAAGCACGGGGGGAACGTGTAACAGGATTGCTGGGCCAGAACGGTGCCTCTCGGCACGGGAGCGCTCCGGGGATGGACAGCTGGGCCAGGGCTCCTGGCCACGGCAGATGCAGGCAGAAAACACCAATGCTGCGCTCAGAGAGCTGCTCTGCCCTGTTCACTGACTGCAGGCAAGCTGGGGGTGGGAAAGAAGCACAGAGGGGCCACAGCAGATGCAGGCAGAAACCACCGATGCTGCGCTCAGAGAGCTGCTGTGCCCTCTTCACTGGCTGCAGGCAAGCTGGGGGTGGGAAAGAAACATGGAGGGTTTGATTTGTTTGGGGTGGTTTTATCTTCTTTCCCCCCCACAAAACATTGCCTGGAAATCGTGTTGGGTTCCCACACCTTTAAAAGGATCTCAGCTGTCATTCTGCTGTCTCTCATGCAAGCACAAACTCACACTTAGGGCTCTGTGGGACACCAGGACAGGACAGGATGGGAAATCTGTCAGTGACCAAACGTATTTTGGTGGTGATAAGGGAGGGGATACTTTTGATTGCTTTGCTGTTGGTTTAAAATGCTTGGGGTCATCGATACAGGCCCTGTGTGCCCTCGGTGTGGTCTGAAGAGCTGCAGGCTCTCACCTTTGAGAGCTCCACACGAGGAGGGGGCCACAGCAGAATAAAATCAGCTTGTGTTTTAAAAAAGACCCACACAACCACATCACGACAAACCCTGCACCTTTCTGCTGGCTGGCAGAATCTCTGTCCCTCCCACGCAGCCCCAGCTGGAGAGCCTCTCCTGGCAGCAGAGCCACTCTGGATGTGTTAGTGCCTTTCCACTCGCTGCTCCCTTTGCATGCCTTCCCTGGAAGCAGCAGCTGCCACCTCAGCCCTGCTTTCTGCCTCACAGGGGCTCCCCTCTTACGTAATTTGCAGAAGGCGAAGGAGGAAAATATTTAATTGGTGCCAGACAGGGTGAGGGTGATCATCCTGGCTGCAGAGACTTTTAATGGGGAGCATCCTGCTTCACTTCCAGTGGGGTCCTTCACCAGCCCTGGCCCTGCCTCACGCACACAGCCGAGGCAGAGGAGCTCCGTGCTCGTGTGCTGCTGGGTTTGAAGTGCCTTTGAGGCCAGACTGGAGCCTGGTGGTTTGGGTCAGGCTGAGTGAATGGGTTGTGTGGGAGGTTTTTTGCATGAGACTGGCCAAAATCCGGTCTCTTTGGCAGTGGAAGGATCAGTGCTGCTGCAGAGGGGTCAAGCAGTGAGGGTGTCCCCTCAATCCCCTCTCTGTCAGCCGGGGGCAGGAGGGAATAAATAGCCTGAGCAACCTGGTCTGGTGGGAGGTGTCCCTGCCCAGGGCACGGGGGGGAACGGGGTGAGCTTTAAGGTCCCTTCCCACCCAAACCGTTCTGAGATTCCGTGATCTGGTTGAACCATGCTGAGGCCTGGCTGAGCCCAGGGCCCTTGGCTTCTGCTCTGAAAGAGCAAAGCTTCAAGTATCTCTTGGGAAGAGGAGGGGGCAGAAGGCAGGAGTTGATTTCCCTGTGGTCACTCCGGGGTGTGCCCCGCTCCTGCCCAGAGGTGAGAGGGCTGCCAGCGTGGCAGCTGGGAGCAGATGTGTGCTGAGCAGCGAGTGAAGGGTCAGCGATTGCCTCCCCTCCTGCCTCCCCTGCCACGGGCCAGGCTGCAGGCGGGACGGGATTCCAAGGAGGAGCGTCCGTGAGGAACGAGCGGAGCAGCCTGTGGGAGCTGGAGGGGCGGCAGCAGCCCCGGTGCTGTCCCTGTGTTAGCCAAGGTCTGTTTTATAATATAAAATAATAACATAAATGCACCACAGGCAGCTTTTATCGCTTACCTCTGATCATCTAACGGGTTTTCTGGGTGGAATACGGGCAAGATGGGAGAAAGAAAGGGACAGGCAAGAGTTAGTGCTGGTTTTTCCGGGTAGCCATGCAGGTCAGTGCAGCTGAGCAAATGTGGCAGGAAAACTCGAACTTCCCTGGCTCTGCCTGCAGGAATTGCTGGTAGAGCTTGCCCTCCCCTGAGATGAACCCTTGGGAATCCCGTGGTGAGCTGTGCCCTTCTCTGTGTTTGTATCCCGGTAGAAATAAGAAGGAAAATTTCTCCTCACAGCTTGCTTTAGCACCACATAAGGAGATGCTGAGAATAAAATCCAGCTAAATATCTCCTGAGCTACCCTCCAAAAAAATGAAACTCAGGCCTAAAAGGGTCTTTCCATGTGGTTGTCTGGTGTAGGAATTGTTCATTTTTATTATGGCTCCCACAGTTTCAGGGGAGGCATCAGGAGGGAGTCAGCCTCTGGAGACAAAAGGAGGGTTGTACAGTGGAGAAGATAATGGGGAATGACCTTGGAAAAAAAGGACCTGAAGCTCCAAAAATTCAGTGTAATGAACCTCCCCAAGAGAGTCCAACCTGTGGAAACGCTCCTTGGTGAGCGGCTTGGGCCTCCCGAGGTCTAAGTAAGGATGGGGTGGAGTGAAAGTCACCCCCCATTTCTGCCCCTTCATTGTGATCCCGTCTGCTTTGTGCAGAAATGTGTCTGGGCCACAGAGCAGTGCGTGCCAGAGAAGGTGAAAGCAGGAAAATTGCACCAACTTGGATTCCATGGCCAATAGATTCCATGGCCACTGGTGCCAGGGAATTTTCAAAGGCTGGTACCAACACTGTTACCTTTCTTTCACGGGGTGAATTGATTTCATCAGCCTCTTCCTGTCAGTAAAATGCCTGGCTGCAGTGATGGCAATATCTCTACGCTGGCTTCTGCTGGGAATATCTCAAGGGAAAGAGCTGTGGGATGCACAGGAAATTCCCATCAACCTGCTGCCTCAAGGAGCCATGGCACTGAGAAAGAAAGAAAGAAACTGCAATAAATAAGCTTCACCCGAGGGCCACATTAGCAGTGTAACCACTTCTTAAAGGAGTCTGGAAACAGTGTCAAGACCTCAGCTCTGTTTGAACACAAATTTATGATTGTGAGGCACGCCCCAGTGTGAGGGATTTGAAACACAAACTGTTTGCAGGGAGACTTTTGGCCTTCTGGTGTAGGTGACACATAATAGGAGTTTATAGATGGTCACTCTCAATGGAAGTGCAAGTAAAAACACAAAGTAAGGACCAGTGGAAAAACTCTTTATTTGTCCCACTTAGAGTAGTTTAAGTGCTGGTTTCCAGATAAGCCCATTCAGTTCACATCAGGTGAGCAGGAGAAGATTCCAGGGAGAGATTGAACCGCTCACCACATGAAGGAAACTTGACCTGACAAAGCCCAACCCTGCCCTGGCATCAGCTGCGGGATCCGTGACCCCGGTGGCTCCTTCCCCTTTCTCTCCAGCGATTCTCCTCGTGCTCCAGGAGATGTGCATCGCTCTGACAGCCAGCAGAGCCCTGGAAGATGGAAAACAAATACTGCAAGTGTAGAGCTCTGGGCTCGCTGAGCCGATCTCACAGTGGAGATGTGTTTTCTGCTCTGTGTGGTCTTTAAACTTGATAACCACAAAATGATTTCTGGAAGAATCTGTGACCAAAAAAAAAAGGTTATGATTAGATCTCCAATTAGCCCCCTAATTTCTGATTTCTGTCCTGTCTCTCTTGTCACTGCCCTTTGCTCACAGAGCGCTCTGGGGCAGGAATCAGGTGTTGGGAGCAGCCCAAAGCAGACACTTTGCTCCTGGTGACATGCAGCCCCTGCTGTTTGCTCCTTGTCTTGCCTGAACATAAAAGATTTTCCTAAAAGCAGCTGCCTGGCTAGGAAGAGGACATGGAGAGCTGAAAGCCCAGGGATTCAAGTGGATTTTCCCAGGGAAGAGCATGTATCCAGGGAGACACTTGCCAGCCTGTTTGCCCCTCTGCAGAGTCCGGCAGAGGCAGCTTCAGACGCTCACAGACAGCTCACATACCAGGACCAGTTTCTTCTCCCTGATGGATCCATACTAAATTTATCCCAACTCCAGAGCAGCAGTTTATAGTGCTACAGTTCATAGTGGTTTATGTTTTTAAAAAGATCCTTCTTTTCTTGCCCTCTGAGACTCGAGTTTCGCTTGGGAAACTTCTCTCAACAGCTCTGGCTTGTTTTTTTTTTTTTTCTCTTTCAAGTAAAATCATGAGCTGCTGAAAGGTCCCAATTTAAGTTCTGTGGGACTGCAGGGCCCTCCAGATGGTCCCTGCAGAAATGGCAGGGGCAACAGGTCTGCTTTTTCCTTTGGTTTCCTCTGCAAGGGTGAAATTCCCACCTCAAGGGCAGCCACGGGCTGGAGGAGGAAGGAACTCCTTAATCCTGGGAGAGGAATAGTCAAAATATTAACACTCTGAAAGTGAGGGGAAGGAATACAGGAGATAAATAGGTAGGGGTGCAAACTGTGGGCAGACAAAAGGAAGAGGATGAGGGACATTGTCTTCTGCTCTGTGAAAAAAGTCCTTGTAAGAAGCCACTGAAAGGAAGATCTGCATGGGTACAGGATATAAAAAGTATTTAGGAAGAGGCCTGATGGTCACATAATATCACTATAGGAAATCTTCTGGAATGACTGATCTGCAGCATTTTTATTCCTCAATGGAATAGGTGTAAAACACAGGGGAGATCTGTAATCGTTGAGGTTTCTCATCACTCCCAGAGTCTCGGGCTGAGCACAGAGAAAGGAACCTGCAGTCAGGCTGAGCGTGCAGCTGGGCTGATGCCTCTCAGAGATACTGTTTTGGGGGTGGTTTGGGTTTTTTTTTTTAATTTTAAGTAGTTGTCAAATGCATTGTGTAAAATGGGTACCCAGCAGCAATAGCTGGAATGTGAAGTGGTTCTGCTTTTTTCCCTCTGAGAGTTCAGCCTAGAATGAGGTGGACCCATAAGTGGACCTTTTCAGCCCCTGTAGGCTCATCTTGTTCCCCCCTTCCTCCAAATCCAACTGATGGATTTTGATGCCAAAGATTTTCCACGTGCAGGCCAAAGGTACACCTTACCTGACCTGTGATGTTCCAACATGCAGAACAGATCTGGTGGCTCTAGAACAGCTACAGAGAAGAAAGGAAACATTGAATTTCTGGGCTGGGGCACTGAATGCCAGGTAGTGACACCATAAATGTCAGTGGATCTTGGACACGTGGGGTCGGTCATCACCTGGGCACCTTCAGTGAGAAACTTCGGGCATTGGGCACCTTTAACCCCTCAGCTGCAGAGATTCATCTGTGAGCGTCTGGGACTGCTCCAGCTCTGCCTTGCCTCTGTTCCAAAGGCCCTCCTGCCTTTAGAGGACGTGCTGGCCATAGGAATGGAACAATCCAAGGAGGCAAAACCCCATTATTTCCTCCAGATGGAATCGACGGGAGCCTGAGAGTTGGGAACATCAAGCCTCAAGAAAGAGAGGAGGAATAACCTGAACTGCTCCCCTGCCCCTCGGTGCTGTCCCACTTGCAGAGGAATAAAGCAAAATAATTGATTGATGCTGCAACTTCCCTGCCCTTTTCAGAAGGAAGCGATGACCCGTGAGGTTCCTGCCTGCTTGCATTTAAATAACAAATGCTCACAGTCTCGAGATCTTCAGGGCTGCGATCTTCTGTGCAGAGGAAGCCATCCTTAGTTCAGTGATGAAAAGAAACAGATGGTCCCTCCTCGATGCACTAATCTTCCTGTATGGTTCAGAAAATTAAGGTTTGGGGAGTGGAGTTGGGGGGGAGGGGGGTGAATCCTTCTCCTGGGGGAGAGAATATTCGACAAAAATCACTTCAAGTAGATTCCCTGAAAATTATTTGTCTTTTTATGGATCAGTAGCTTGCAGGCAGATCCCCTGTTGCTTTTTCAGGAAATTAGCAGCTTGTTTTAGCAGTTCTTTATCGTGCAACCTCTGTCCCCATCCCCAGTGTCACACGGGCTGCACTGGGACAAAGCAAAGTTTCCTCTGCTCTGAGTTCTACTGTGGTTCAGCACCAAAGTGCTCCTCACTTTAGGGTGAGGAAGGCAGATTTTCATTTGATTTTATTCTCATTCTGCTTCTTTTGTGCACTGCAGATGAAAGACTTTCAGAATTAAATTGAGAAATTGTGCATCTGAAGAAATCAGGCAATTATGGGCTAACTCCTGCCTAATATATTTATTATCATGTAATGTTTGATCTGATCATAGACAAGAAGAGTATCAGACTTCCAGTGACCCTACAGGGAGACTTTTCTGAGCGAGCCTTTCATCAGTTTCCAGAGGTTTGGGTTTGTGGCTGGGTTTTTGGTTGGTTATTTGGTTGTTGCTGGTTTCTTTTGGCATTTAGGCATGTGGCTTCTCTGAAGAACTGTCCTTAAGGTCCCCTCTGACATCCACAGAACCACAGAATCATGGGAACAAGGCTGGAAAAGACCTTCGAGAGGACTGAGTCCAACCTTTTACCAATGCCCACCTTGTCAACTGAAGCAGAGCACTGAGTGCCACCTCCAGTTGTTCCTCGGACACCTCCAGGGATGGGGACCCCAAACCTCCCTTCCAGTGCTTGACAACCCTTTAAAATCCACTCCAAGTATGCTGAAACTTGCATTAAGAAATAGAAAGCTGGCCAGGAATCAGGGATCCTCAGGGCTGCATTTGCCTTGTGAGCAGCGAGCACTCTGTACTCGCTGAGGAAGCACCAAAGGGGGAATTTGACCTTTCAGATGTTTTGGGAAGGGTCAGGAGGACCATCAGACCCATCTGGCCAGGGGAACATGAGGGTGATTTTGCTGATAATCATCCCATATTCCATATTCCATATCGTAGAAACGATTCCAACTTCCTCCATGAGCAGCAAGTGTCCACCAGCCAACAAAAGAAGGATGAAAGCCCAAATGTTCCTGGAACTCCCTTGAATGAAGGGGCGGGGAAAAAAAAGACATTTCTATACTTGGAGCTCGACAAAGCTGGAGGGTGAAAACCTGAAAAGGGGGAAAGTGACGAATTTCCCTCAGCGCATTTAGGAGCAGAAGGGGAAGTCACAAACCCTTGCAAGCTGGTAGTACTTGCTTGTCTGCCCTGAGTGGGAATATGAAAGCTGCGCTGTGGAAAAGCAGAAGAAATTTTCTGCTGTATTTTTTGGAGGACGCTTCTGCCTTCTCACTCTGAGTGCAGGAATAGTGAGAGTGTGCAGGTTTCTGTGCTCACAGGAATGAAAACGTTGGCAGTGATACGTGATCCAGCCTGCTGGTGTTCGGGAGAGGGGAGGGGGTCAGGCAGGTGTGGGGTTTCGCTCAAGTGATTTCGGAAATTAACTTTAATGTGACCTGCAGTACCTTTGTCGGATAATAGGCGAGCAAACGCGTTTGAGTGTGTATTATCTGAGAGATGAAAGCTGATGTTAGCATCTGAATGGGACCTGGAAACCTGACAGGTTTTTATTGAGTGCCAGTCTTCTTATTATTTCTAGTGAATAATTCATGTCCTGAGGGCGGCTGTGGCAGAAAGACTGAGACATCAGACAAACCCAGACATTTACCTCGGCCCATTCACACCTTAAGGGGTGCTTCCAGATAAAAACAAGCCCCAAACCCTAATTTTCCAGAGGGTTTGGCAATTCACAGCCTCTTGAGCCAGGTGCGGGGCCCGCCCAAGAGAAGGCAGCAGGGGCGTGAGGCCAAAATGCCGATGTTTGGGGGTCAGGAGGTGGAGTTTCCCACATGGACAGGGAATTCCTCACCAGCCCACTGATCAGGGCGTGCCAGGAGCTTTGCCTCACGCCTGTGACACGGCAGAGTGATGTGCTGTGCCGCAAATCACCTCCTGCTTGCTGGATGTCGTTTCGTGGAGAATTATCGGATGGTTTTCTAAATGATATCAAGGAAAGCAAAGGCAGCTAAAACACAGCAATAGTGGATTCTGTTGTTTGAAAGCACCCGCTGAAACTGATGCCGTGACTGAGACCAGTTTTTTATTCAGCAAGTAAAATGTCAAATTAAGCACAGCTCTATTGATACACCAAGAAAATGGTTCTTGGTATAATGCCAACATCAATAATTATAAAGGGGAGACAGCAGGCTAAAAGGCATGGCTGGCAGCACTTCTAAAATATTTGTCCTTGGTGGAACCAGAGACTGATTCAGTTTAAATTTAGATTCCAAAGAAAACTAACATCTCAAAGGGCATATCACAAACCTTAACTGGTTTATTGCTGATCAGACAAGAGACAGCAGAATAAACTTTTACTGGTTTTAAAATACTGTAACAATGCTGCAGTCGGATGGGTGAGTTGATCCAGCTCAGAGTAGGTGAGGGTTTAGCAGATTGAGGGGGGATTGTGCCCCCTCTGCTGAGACCCCACCTGCAGAGCTGCCCCAGCCCTGGGCACAGCACAGGAAGGACATGGAGCTGCTGGAGCCAGGCCAGGGCAGGGACACCCAGGGGATCAGAGGGATGGAGCAGCTCTGCTGGGAGGAAAGGCTGGGAGAGCTGGGATTGTTCAGCCTGGAGAAGAGAAGGCTTTGGGGTGACCTCAGTGTGGCCTTGCAGTGCCTGAAGGGAGCCCACAGGAAAGATGGAGAGAGACTCTGGACAAGGGCTGGAGTGACAGGACAAGGGGGAATGGCTGCACACTGACAGAGAGCAGGGTTAGACTGGATATTGGGAAGAAATCCTTCCCTGTGAGGGTGGTGAGGCCCCGGCACAGGTTTCCCAGAGAAGCTGTGGCTGCCCCATCCCTGGAAGTGTCCAAGGCCAGGTTGGACAGGGCTCTGAGCCACCTGGGATAGCAGAAGGTGTCCCTGCCATGGCAGGGGTGTCACTGGATGATCTTTAAGGTCCCTTCCAAGCCAGGCCAATGGTCTCTCTCCATCTTTCTTGGTCTCCAGTCCCTGTCAGTGCCCGTGAGCCTGTGGTGTGTCCTAGACAGTTCCACACGACGAAGAGAAGGAATTCGACTGGACAGATTCTGTCTGTGCTGTGGCTCATCTCTCTGTGACTGATCTCAGAAGGGAAGCAGGTCCTGAGCGTGGAGGGCAGACAAAAGGTCTGCAAGCAAATATTGGCTATTAAAGTCTATTGAGTGGAAATGTGCCTGTGGTCTGTGGAGCCCTCGTGCACTCTGGGGGTGGAGGCAGGACCCATCCCCAGTGGGTGATCCAAACCCTTTGTGGCAGATCCTGGGAGCAGTCACTCTGACTGAGGCTTGTGGGAGAGGAAATGCTTTGTTGGTTCGTTCAGCACTCTGGAAGAAACAATCATTAATAAATCATCAATAAACAAGGAATAAATACGCAAGACTCCTCCATGCAAAATGCTTCCCTAAATTTATTTTGCCAAAACGGCAAGGAAAGAAATTTCTGCCACCCCCGCCTTAGCAAGGCAGTTTTCAAGTGGGGATTCTTGGAGGAGCTCCTTTTGTGGTAGCTCCCTTCTAGAACAGTTCTCCTAGAAGTGGTGCACCTCTGCTTTGGGGCAGAAAGGTGCTGTAGCTGTTCCTGGGTGGTTTTAGTGCTCACCATGAAATACTGCTGGCAGTAATTACTCATTATACTTCTCAGGCAACTTACAAAACATGAAGTGAAGGGAAAGTGTTCCACAAGGAGCCAGTGCCTGCTGTAACGTGGTGACAAATGCTATTTTGGGGATGTCACATCTCCATCAGAGGTGTCTCATCACACTGCATGGGTGTAGTGACCCACTGAGTCCCCTCCCTCCCCTGCTGCCTTCACATCAGCCCTGAGTTAAATCTGCTTTTTCCACTGGCAATCACCTGATCTCACATATTGTGCCTGGCCTGATCACTAAAACAAGAGTCTGATCCAGTGTCTGAAGCTCTAAGGACAGCAGAAGGGATATTTTTTCCAAGAGCACATGCTCAAAAATTAATTTTCAAGCCTTTATTTTCATTCAATATAGGAAATAAGAAATCAAACCACGAAGCTTTTATGCTCTCGTTTTAAATGAGTGCTCTAAAATTCCAAGTGTAAATGTCTAAATAGCAAAAAAAAACCAACAAAGTCTAATAACCTTCCAGAGGTTAAATTTGAATTTGTAATACATGTTTATAACAATGGTGTCTTTATGTTTACTGAAAAGGAGACACTGCCTGTTTACTACAGTAGCTGTGTAGTCCCAGTGGAGATGCCACATGTTGGAAAAGAACTTTTTCCTGTGCAATTCCTTAATCTTCACCTTCCACGTTGTGAAATGACTCTGCAAAGGCATGAACTTTAAGGAATTATTGACAACTTCATTTGTTTGTGTTGTTTTCCAGCTCTGTGTGAAAATCTGTTTCCTTCTACCTACCAGTAGAACTGGGGTTTCTCTTGGAAAACGTTGAATATCCATAGCAGGGTGCCAGGTCGCATCAAGCCACCCGGGCTTTCAGGACACACCAGCAGCCGACTCCGTGTGACACGGCTGCTGCGTCGTGGCACAAACCTGCAGGGGCATCCTCGTGGTTTAATAAATTATTGTGGAGGTTACCATGGCTACAAACCCTCTTTATTCTCTCCAGAGTTGAAACTTTGGCTTTTTTTATTTTTAAAATATCGAGTAAAGCACTCTTTCCCTGCCGGCAACAGCACAAGGGTTTCACACGTGCTCGTTGTGAGTGTGGAGGGTGAGGGAGCACCCAACATATTTCCATGTGGGTTTTGTTTGTTTTTTTTAAATCAGCTGTGATTTCTCTCCTCGGGATAAAAGTGAGATGTGAAGAAAGGGATTTTGTTGCTGTGTAAACAGCACCTGAGGACACGGGGAGTGGCCCTCAGCACTCCTGAGGAGAGACCTCAGGGCAGGTGGTTCCATGAAATTGGAGGGAATCTATTTTTATTTCTCTTACTGTGCTCCTGCTTTTCCCTCTTTTCCCCCCCTCGTTTCTTTTTTCCTTTCTGACCGCAGAGGGTGTTATTTTCTGGATCCTGGTGTCCTCCCTTAGCAGGTCCCAAAGTCCAGCAGGCTTTTCCAAGGAAGCTTGTGCACCTCTCCTCTGGATTTGCAGCCAGGTGTGGGGAGCTTCAGTCTGTGGAGGAACGGAGCCTGGGAAAAATCACCTCTGCAGAGACCAGGGAATGTTCTCCGGAGCTGTGCTGGCCACAAAAGCCAAGGCGTATCTGGGTGTGAAATCTGGGAACTGAAAAACAAGGAAAGGAATTCTGTCACCCTCTCCCTCTGGGGATTTTACATATGATGTTTTTATACACATCTTATTGCTTGTGCATGTTTATTATAGATTATAATGACTCTAATATATTATTTATAAATATTTTAGCTACACATACTTCTGTATGTACACATTTTGAAGCGATTTCCTTTCCTGCTAGGAAAATCAGTGGGACTAATTGCTAGAAAAGTAGCAGTTGGCAGGATGGAAGAGCTTGATGGGTAAATTTTAATAGAAAAACATCTATATTAGAACATTATCTGTTCTTCCTCATTTTCATCACAAAAACGGAACAAATTTCAGATTAAAATTGTTTAAAAATAGGGGGAAAAGGAGAGAAACGCCATCCTCCTCCTTTAGTTCCTTGGTTTGTGAGCAAAACATTATTCTGGAGAGACAGAGCAGCGAGAAATGAGCTTTATCATCAGCCTGTGGTTCTTGTGGGGCAGCAGGAGAACCTCTCCCACCCAGCAGCTCATTCTCTCCTCCAGGGTCGCAGTTTCCCTGGGCCCCCAGGGCGGGGGTGTGAACAGCGCCAGCACAGAGGGAGCAGAGCACTCTGGCAGCAAAAACTGTGTGTGTTATGACGAATGTGCTGCCTTTGGGAGGGTGAAGAGGAAACCTAAGGCAAAAGGATAAGGAGAACAACGTGGTAGAATAATCTAGAGAGGGAAGGTGTTGGATGGAGGTGAAAACGTTGCTAAGAGAATGGAAATTGCCAGCCAGCACAGGGCTGAGGGAGCCCAAGCAGAGCCACGATGAACGAGAAACATTTCTGTTTCTGACGTTGTGTGTGAGCGCAGTGTCCCTAAGCCCTCCCTCTGCAAATGCCATCTCAAGCCAAATGGCACATGCTTCACCCCCGGGCCACAGCAGTTACCACTTGTGTCCTCTCTGCTCTCAGGAAGCCTTCCTTGCTTATTTCTGGGTTTTGAATAAAAAGCAATCCTGGTGGGAATTCCAGCTCGGTGATACCGTGGCTGCTTCTGCCGCATCAGCCCTGTGTTCCGAATCCCTGGTCGTGACAAAGACATCCCTGCCCTCTGTGCTTGCTTGGCTTTTTACTGGGACACAACTCATCCTCTGCAGCAGAGGCAGTGTGAGGTTCAGGCTGGCCACAGCAAGGTTTCACACGCTGTTCAATATAAAAAATCAGCAGCCCTGCCAGTGTTTTTTTGAAGCCTTGGCAATAGCACGTGGAGGGGATTTCATGACTCTGCAGAGTGGTTCTCATGAGTGAAATGCAAATGGAGCCAAAACTTCCCGTTTCTCCACGGGGAGCCAGCGCTCAGAGGGTCTGTGTTTTAACTCTGCACTGGTGCTGGCTGCACAGGTCCAAATGGGGGCTGCTTTGCAGGCCCTGCACTCTTTAGAAGGTGCTCCCAGTCCGAGATCAGTGCTGTGGACTGGACACTGGCAGTGGTTTGCCTCTAACCCCAGTTAGCCAAAGGCGTAGGGAGGGGGTAACTTGGCGGTGCGGACTGGGGGCTCTGGGATTGACACGCTGAATTTTGGCTGTGGGGAATGGGGTGTGACCCCCCCGTGCTCTGACCTGTGCTGTGGGCTCACAGCTCTGGCTTTCCTGGAGAGCTGAGGCTCGGGGAGAGGCTGAGTCCCATCTGCAGGGCTTTGCTGTGGGGTGGTGCCCGCAGCTCCCAGGAAGGTGGGCGGGCGCATCCGCTGCTCCCCTCCCTCAGAGCACCCCAAGCGTGCCACAAAATCGGGGTGCTGCCCAGGTGGGCTTGAGGGAAGCCTTTTAAACCGAGACTTAAAAACATTTTACCTTCCACCAGGGTTTGGATCCCTGGTCCTAGCTCAAAGTCTGGCCTTTGTAACATTTGCAGCCTCTTTTACTTGAAAAGTTTCTTTTGCTGTGTGCGTGCCTTTTGAAGCTTTAAGATCCCAGCACACAAAAAACTGAATAAAATTCCAATTTGCTGATACCTGCTCTTGGGTGTGGGAGGGCTGACTCCCCTGCCAGCACTGGAGCAACATCTGTGCCTGTGCTGCAGCGATGCAGAGCCCTTTGTGCCAGCAGAAACAGAAGGTGACAGCAGCAGAATTACTCTGCTGAGCTCTTAGAAACCAACCTCCTTGAGACGATGTAGCAGCAGTGACAAAGGCTGCGTGAAGAGGTTTCCTTGTTCCCCTGACAGCATCTAGAGGGGTCAGCTGCTCGTGCTTCTCTGAGACAGTAAACGTGGTGTGCCCCAGAGCCCTGGCTGTGCCCCCTGGCTGGCACAGAGGAGCTGACAGGAGCTGGGAACTGATTAAGATCAAGTCTAATGAGCAGCAGCCACGGTGCACCAGCTGGCTGTCCTTTGTCCTTTAAGGCTGAGGCTTAAAGAGATACACCAAGGAGGACAGGCAGTGCTATTTACACATCATCACTGGAGAAGGCAGAATAAAAAATTGGAAGGCTGGGCATGAAGGAAATCTGACAGACAAGCCAGCAGAGGCAGGAGTTGATAGCTGCTGTTATCTGCATTTCTTCCTTTTTGACCATAGTAAATTATTCTAGGTCTCATTTTCTTCCAATGTCACGTATAAATCCACCAAATACTTCAGCCAAATAATTCCCAGCCTCTGGATTGCTGGTGAACCATTAGTTTCTTTGCTTTGCTCTTCATTCTAAATTGCTGGCCATTATTTCATCTTAATTACGTGAGTGGAGGAGGTGAAATAGAACGGCAGAGAGTCACTGCTGAACATTCCAGAGTGGCTTTGTTGCACTGAATACCCCAAGTGCAGGACATTCCCATCCATAAAGACCAAAGTGTCTCTATAACTAATTAAAAGCAATTTGTATTCTTTTAATCTCTGCGGGCTGATTAAAATCCTCCTCAACCTCTTCCTTCATTCACTGAAAAACAAATGCTTGTTTTGCTGTGCAGCCAGCAGGGCTTGTAGGGCCTCTCTGAGCACAGCTCGGTGCTAGAAGCCTCCCAAAGCAGTTCCGAAACCTCCGAAGGCGAATCCAGGGCGATATCCAGGAGGAAGGGAGGCAGCCCCGGCCTGGGCAAGGCAGGGGCAGCTGGCACAGGGCCCGTGGCAATGTCACCGGGGTGATGCCAGCCTTCGGCTCTTGACATCCTCTGTTGCTTTGGTAACCACAGCTTCTTGCCGTGCCAGATGATGTTGCCTTTGGCCAGGGGCAGGGTCTGTGCTCCGCCACCGGCAAGTTTCTTTGCAACAAAAATAAACTCTGCCGCTAGTTCATCCACTGGATGAGCGTTTGCCTCCATTTCCAGGTTTTTCCAGGCCTCTGGCATGGCTGGCTTCAGCCTTCTGATGGTGCTTGTGTGTCCTCCAGTCTTTATTTGGATGGGATCAATTTGCTCGTTTCCTTTTCCCGGAATAAATTGGCAGCTTACAATTCCCCGCTTTTTAATGGCAAAAGGACCATTCTGTGTGTTCTTTCCCCCCAGATTTCAGGAATGTGGAAGGCCCATGGCAAATTATCCCCAGCAGGAGCCCGTGTGGCCCCACGTGGTGCCAAGGAGCTCTGAGCAAGGCTGGCGCCCGGGGCCAGTCTTTTATAGGGTTTTACAGAGTTTTGGGGAAAAGGAACATATCTGAATATGATGTGGAGGTGTGTGAGCTGCACAAGGCACAGGGAAATATTCTGCTTTGTCAGCTGGGGGAGCAAACGGGATTCTGTGTTCTGTGACGAAGAATTTGGTGGGAAGAGGTGCTATTCCCCCTCACCTCCCCCTGTTTGCCCTGTAAACACATGGAGAGCAAGAATATAGGGAGTGAAGCAGAGGATATTTGTGCTTGTGAAAGTAAAAGCTGAGCTTAACTCTGCTTTTCTTCATCAAGAACAGCCAAATATTGCATTAAAAAGTATTACAGCTTCTTTCTTTCTGTTATTATCATTATCAGAGCTTCTCTCAAAGCCATGCTAAGCACAGGTATTTAAACATCAGGCTTTTTAAAAAGAATGAAGAAAAAGCTCTGGAAACAAATTGTTTTTATTCTGCCCAGGGCTGTCAATTTAACAAGACAAGGCCTCCTTTTGCCCCCTGTACTGATCTTACCAAGCCTGCAGTGAGGTCTCTTTGGAGCCTGGATAACTTGTGCCTCACTCACGGATTTGGTGCAGCTGGCAGGGTCTGCTCGTGTCATTTAGGAACAGGTTGGGTGAAAACCACGTAAAGGTGGGCAAAGGGGGTGTGATGGTCCTTGAAGAGCGTCTGAGTGACCCTTTACAATTCCTGTAAATGCTTTTTGGTTACCAGCCAACCCTTCAGTGGTGGTGAAAGTCCACAGAAGATGATGGCTTTATCCCAGGAATGTTCCTGTGCCCTGATGGGAGAGGGCTGGGAGCCACCAGCATGCCAGTGATCCTGCCCAGCTCCGTAAGGGCACCTCGTGCTTCTGCCTGGGACCATCCCTCACCCGGCTCACCCCAGACGGGGCCATGGGCGAGCCGGGAGTGCCCCTCCCAATGTGCTGGGCAACTTCCCTCTCCTTGAGAAGGGTCAGGGCCAGTCCTAAGCAGCTTGGCTGTGCTCCTGCTCATTAAGTAGCTGTCACTGATGGAAAGGATGAATCAGCAGGGACTTCATTTGTCGCTGGCTGGGAGCATCCGAGCGGCCAGCAAAGCTGCGGGCGATTGTTTGTTCCTACGCATTCCCGCACCAAACCCTGCACGTGACGCGGCCTCGCGTGGGGCCGGAGCGAGGCCGGATTCCGGAGCCGACAGGGAATGTCAGCGCTGCAAAGCGTCCCTGACGTGCAGGAGCTCACACTAATCCAGCTGGAGGTTTGTGCACACCCAGCCATTCATGACTACGGCAGCCACCCAGCCCCTCGTGCGGGCTCAGGGCCATCTGCTGCCCTCCTGGAGGATTAACTTCCAGGAAACTCCAGCACCCAGCACCAAAGCTGATGTGCTCACATCCATGGCTGGCCAGTTTTTCTGGCGCTTTTATTCCGGGCGGTGGTTGGATCGCCATCGAGATAAATAAGTCACGCGCACATCTGGAGATGGTGCCGGCACGGGCGGTTTGCAGAGCAGTACAGTCAGATTTGCTCGCTCTTGTGGCTCCAGGTGAAGGCTTGGTCGCTTTTTGTCCTGGTCCTGTAGGTGAGTGTGGAGGTGGTCAGGTGGCGTGGCCTTCTGAGGAAGACAAACAGTGCAAAAGAGGTTTAATGAACCTCATCATCATGGAAAAATAGAATGGTTTGGGTTGGAAGGGACCTCAAAACATCCAGTCCCACCCCTGCCATGGGCAGGGACATCTTCCACTAGCCCAGGCTGCTCCAAGCCCCATCCAACCTGGCCTTGGACACTGCCAGGGATGGGGCAGCCACAGCTTCTCTGGGCACCCTGTGCCAGGGCCTCCCCACCCTCACAGGGAAGGATTTCTTCCCACTATCCAACCCAAACCTCCTCTCTGTCGCTGTGATCATGACGTCAGTGAAGCTAATGTGACAGATAAATCCATTTCTTTACTGAATTGCTATTATTTGTAGCAGTAAATTAGAATATGTGTAAACATCTAACACAAAGTGGTTGTAAGAGGACAATGAGGAAGCCACTGGCAGTGTAGGGCACTGCACCTGCATGGTGAACTTTATGGAAAGGATCTGTTTTCCTCAAGCTTTTTATTTTTCCCTGGGGAAGGCAGCAGGTTTAGGGGGCAGGCACACGTTTCTGGAGGCTGCTGTTGTTTTTGTTCATCAGCATTTTCTAGGATAACTCGTGCACTGCTGGATTTCCGTGTGCCCGATATCCAACCCTAACTCTCGTTCCTGAACTGTCTGGGTGAGGGTGCTGAGTCCCTGGGAGCAGGAATGGTTCCCAGAGCAGAAAAGGAACAGTCGTATTTGCAGGGAACTCTAACCTGGAGAACAAAAGAAGGCAAAAAACTGGGAGAAGGCCAATGGTGTTGGAAAGAAATAGATCATAAGAGGATGTTGTTGGGTTTTTTTTGAAATAGGAGATAGGAAATTGTTGAAAGAGATTAACACAGACAATAATATCAATAACCCAGGCTGTTATTTAAAATTGCAGTTCATGACAAGGAATGTTGTAGAAAGCATTTGCATCCTATTTCTTGGGCCGAGTTGTCTTAGGGATCAGAGTAAATTAATTTAAAAAATCCCCCAAACTGAGCTTATATTTGATTAAAGGGGCAGTTGGTCAAACTACCCTGACCTGTCTGCTTTGTTTTAACCTACCATAAGCAGATTTCTTTCTGTGCTAACAAGAAATCATTCTGCAGCAGTCTGCACTGAGCCCAGAGTCTCTGTCAAAATACCTGAGAAGTGGGTTAAATGTGAGACAAATCTCACTTGATTTTTTTTTTTTAATGGGGCGTTTTTGAAGCAGGGTGATCCGTGCTGCTTGAATTAAATCCAAAAGCTGAGCGAGGAATGAGGAGAAACCAAATATAACATCTGTAAGTTGGGAACGAGAATGCTGAGAACAGATTCGCCTTGGCTTGATATCTTTAAACTCTTGTTTTTTAATATTCTTCCTGACCGTACAGAAACAATCTCTTTTACTGCAAGGGTGTGGTTTGTTGTGCTGGAGCACAGGCAGGACACTAAGCTGGGATTATTTTATTTATCGCTGTCAGACAATACTGATTGTCTGGCCGGGCTTGTAGGAGGGAAGGGCACCCTGAGGGAACACAAGGCACATCTTGCCGTGAAATCCTGGACCTGAAATAAAATTGGCAATCAGGTAGATTACTATTTTATGTAAACATAAAAAAGTGAAGGCTAAGACCCTGTTAGTAAGATATTATTGTATCTTATTTTATACTAAAATATATTCTGTCCCCTGCTCTTCTCTGCAGGGAACCCAGCTGCAGAGCTGCCCCAGCCCTGGGCACAGCACAGGGAGGACGTGGAGCTGCTGGAGCCAGGCCAGAGCAGGGACACCAGGGGGATCAGAGGGATGGAGCAGCTCTGCTGGGAGGAAAGGCTGGGAGAGCCGGGATTGGTACCCTCGCCCCGCCGGTCCCGCATCCCGAGCGCGGGGGAGGTGCCGCCGGTGGCCCGGGATGCCGCGGCTGCCCGGGATGTGCCCGTGGCTGTCGCGGTGCTCCCGGCTCCGGTGTCCCCAGCCCGGCTCCGGTGTCCCCAGCCCGGCTCTGGTGGTGTCCCCACCACATCCCTGGGCTCGGGCATCCCCCGCAAGCGCGGGCAGCCGGCGCCATCTCCCGGTGCCGGGAGAGACGGAGCGAGCCAGGGAAAGAGGGAGGGAGGGAGGGAAGAGAGAGAGGGAAAGGCAAGGCAAACAGAGCTCTGCACCGTCTCCTCACCGCTGATTTTAGATGTAGCATCGCCTGAGTTCTCGTCACAGTGTCGGACGCCTATTTTTGGTGGTCCAGGTGTGATTTCTACAGTTCCAGAGGTGGAATCAGCAGCAAACTGTTGGACTCCAGGGAAGGAGTATGTTAAGCCTGAGTGGCCACTCAGGCTTAGAGTAAATCAATATAGAAAAATAATCTTTGTAGAATTTCTGCTTGGTGGAACCTTTAAAAAGCAGCGTTCAAAGTAAAATTCCAGCCACAAAAAAACCACCCAAACCAAAGCACGGGACTGGTATGGGATGCAATATGAATAACAATGTTCTACTGATTTTTGACAAGTAAATATGTAATGTTTTGCTTCTTTCTCATTCTCACCCTGTTCCGAAACATTTCACCTGCACCTGTCATGAGAATTCTTAAATAGAAGCACTTCATATTTCTCCCATGTTTAGCATGGCAGCTTTACAATTTAGAGAAAATTTGCTGATCTGTGTCTTTATCTCTGAAAAATGCTGATTTAGAAACCTTAAATGTTTCTGGAGAAGTTTAGCTTCAGAAAAAAATGTAACTATACTATCAGGTAAAAGTTTTAGGGTGGCCTGTACTATGATTTAACAGTTTTGAGGGGGTTTATTTTTTTTTGCCTGCTTAAAACCCCTTCACTATAACTGTAATTAATTTAAAAAAAAATCTTTAGTTTGAAATCTTTGGATTTTTGTCCTAATTCAGGAAAGAAAACAATAAAACTCACCACATCCAAATTTTTAGTATGATAGGAGACCATTTCCCAGCTGGGGCCATGGGCACGTGAGTCTATCGGCCCAGAGTTTTGCATTATAGCTGGAAGTCTTTATACTGAAAACTCTGGATCCAGTCGTGATTTTGCCATGTTTAGAGGAGAATATGCCTTGGCTGTGTCTTGTCCCAGTCCTCCCAAAAAGGATGCTGGAGGTTTCCAGCAGGGGATTGTTATTCTTGCCCCACGTTCGGCCTGAAGCACTTCCTGGCAGGCTCACATGGGGCTGTAGGACGGGATGGAACGACAGGAATTGATTTTTGCTGACATGTCCCATGAAAGGAGCGGGGGGGGGAAGGCATCAGAAAGCCCCTTGTGCCCTGAAGGTGAAGCAGGAGGATCTATGCCAGGAATATTTGCTGTCCTTTCACAGGAAAAGTTTGGAGTTCATGCATGTGCCATATTCTGAGTACGTTGGTTAATGCCGTATTTTTCACTGTCCTTTCGGATTGGGGTTGTTGGAGAGGGGCTGCAGCCTCTTTGTGTCACTCAGGGGTTGGTGTCCCACCTTCTGTTCCCTTTCCACCTGGGAAGGGCTGGGAGGAATGTGAATAAAAGGCGGGGCCACACCTCCTCAGCGCATTGGCAGGACTTGGCAGCTCCTCCTTCAGATCCCATTACAAATGAGGTTCAGCAGGTTTCTCAGCCTGTGCTGCCGCTCACAGTCCCTTCGAGCCCGATACCCTTTTTATTAGAGGTGTGGTTTTTTTGCAGCCTCTCTCTCCAAAGTCCCTGCCTGTCCCCCGTGTTTCCTCTCCTTCCTTATCGGGAGTTCCGTGTGCTCCGGGGGGCTGCTGGACTTTTCCCTTTGTTGGTCACGAAGCAGCTGATATCCCGGTTTTCCATCCAGGGGGTCCCTAAGGGCTCCTGGGAAGGACAGGAAATATAAAATTACCCAGCTCTGTCTTCAGATCGTCCTGATAGTGCTCTGATCCCGGTGCACAGTGTCAGGATGCTTTGTTTTATGCAGATTCCTGCTATTATCTGAGAGAATCCCAAAGATTCCAACCCCAGCTCGGTCAGGTGTTTTCAGGGTGCGAGCCCTCATCCTTCCCACCACCAGGGATAAATTTGTGCTGAGGCATCCGAGGGAAACTTAGTTTGGCTAACAAGCTGGTGGCTTGCCAGAGGATGTGGGTTAGGATTATTTGCCTTCAAAGCTCTCTAGGGGACCACAAATTTAAAAGGTTCCCTGGGGAAAAATTTCCTTTATAAAACTTACTAGAAAGCAAACATTTTTTTCCGCTGGAAGGAAAGGACTTTGGGAATGCAGAAGTAGGATTGATCCAGTCAAAGCACTAAAGAACATCAGACTGGAGTGTATAAAGTTTATTTGTCGGGTATAAAGTTTATTTGTGCCATGTTTGGTAAGATAAGGAGATGGGGTATTGCACCACTGTCCAGAGGCAAGGACTGACTGTCACAGCCTTGTTTGCCTTCCACTTTGGCCGTTTTCTTGCTCCTGTTGCCCTTCCCACAAATAATGCTGACCTGAATATTCTGGAAAAGTCTTCCTCTCTCCACCAGCACAAACTGAGGTTTGTGTCACACAGGGAAGGTGAGATTCCTTTATTTCTTTATTTTCCTCACCCCCCAGACATCCAAAGGCCCTCTCCTTGTTGCCTGGGGGTGCTGTCCTCTGGCTGTGACTCGGACTGGCCCAGCAGGGATAAAGGTCTGCCCTGACTGTGCTCCTGAGCAGGACACTGGCATTTGGAGGATGCTGAAGAGGAGGGTGGGTGGACAAGGGATCTTCCCACAACCTAGAATACAGGCATGGCTAAAGGAAGGGGCTTGTTTGGTTGGTTTTGGTTTTTTGTTGGTGTTTTTTTGTTTTCAAAAGACATTTGGCTGGATTGATCCCAGCAGCAGGCACAGACTGCAGGTGAAGCTGGCCCTTACAATCCTTTCCCATCTGTTGACCTGCACGTGCCCCTGCTTTCATTTCTGGAGCAGGGATCACCTCTCTCTTCTCCCCAGGTACCTCTGGAGCTGTGAGTGGTGACAATTCTGTAGCAACAATCCAGAGTGTCCCTATTCAAAATTAAGTAGTTTTTCTCCCAGACATCAGGAATATTTCAATGTCCTTGAGACTCTCCTTTGTTTTTCCCTCTGCTCCCGCTCATATTTATTTTTGTTTCTGATTGTTTTTTACAGCTGCCAGTAGAAGCCTGTGCAGCCCTGAGTCTTGAAAGTCAGATGGTGGTGTTCAGAGTCCTATTTTTGCTCTTAGCACTGGCAGGGCCCCCACAGGCGGTCTGAGATGGCTCTGCCTCACATTGTCCCTTGTTCTCGTGCCTGTGTGCTAGAAAGAACATCTTTTCCTCTTGACTGGCTTTCCTGTTTATATTTTTTTTTCTTGTTTTCCAGTGACTCTTTCTGGACTTGAGCCACTCGGTCATAATTAACAATGCACCGGCAGGCAATTACAGTCAATCTTCCCTCACGCTCCCTTCGTTCTGAGGGGTTCTGGCAGAAATATAAATAACATAATTACAGTGTCATCTATTTAGGGACGAGGTTCCAAGTCCTGCTGAGGACTTCCCAGCAGGAGCAGGAAGGAGGAACTCAGTGCCATCCGTGTTGGGAAGAAGCAGCACCACCCTACTGAAAGGAGATGTTCTGGTTGCAGTCTCAGTGCCCGTGGAGTTGCTGTTTCCCCCTCAAACACCCACCAGAGTGGGACCTGCACAGCCTCCCTGTGTTCTGAGGGCAGTGACTTCTGCCCCTGCTCTCCCCTGGAGGTGACACCCAGCCCTCAGCACTCCGTGCCTGGCTCTGTAGAGGGTCTGCCTGCAGATATATTGGATTGCTTTTATTGTTATTAAAACCAGAATCGTTTCCCCCAGGAAGCTGAGCAGATGTCCTCGTTTAATCAGAGCAGATCCCTGTTTTTCTGGGTAACATCCAGCTGTCCTGTCACCTCTCGGGCCACACCCATTCGTCTCCGTTTCCTTGGTGCTGAGATCCCTGAAGGCTGTCAGGAATTCCTCTCTAATAATTGCATCTCTGATCCTTTCATCAGGACTGAAATACGACTCAGAACTCAAGGAAATACTGATTAGTGCTCAGAACTTCTTAAAAAGAAAAGGAACCGATGCTCTGTTTGCAAGGGAATGCCTCAGTCCTACCTCCAGTGTAAAATATTTTTAAGGGAGTTCACTATGAAAGTATTTTTGGGGTTATCTTTGAGTTAACTCGTGCTGTTTTCTCAGGCTGTGGGAATGTGGTCCGACAGAAAGTGTGTGGGAGAAAAAATACACCTTTTTGCATCCTGGAGTGCTGGAAGGCTGCTTTGGCTTTAGCTTGGCAGTACAGGAAAGGAAATTTTCCTCGAGAATGATGGCCACTGTTGAGAGTGAGGCTGATCCACAGGCTCTGAGGAGCAGGGAAGCGGAATCCCTGTCCCTGCTAACAGCACAGTTCTGTCAGAAGGATGCTGGAAGATATTTTTATTCCAGTCATAAGACCCTGGTGCATTGTGCAGTATTTTTTATATGAAGTGTTTATTTTGTATTTGGTCTATCTGTTTTCACCAGATTGGAACAAACCACTTGAGGATGAGCTGTGCTTTCCACGTTTGGTGCGGTTTTAGTGGGAACAATGCATTTAATTCACAAAAATTCCTGGTGCACACGAGTCTGGGAAGGGGAAGAATAGGGCATGTGACGACGGGCAGCTCCCAGCGTGGTCACTCCCTGTCCCACAGAAATCTGCCTCTCTGCTCAGACATTTCCTGACCCCCACAGTTATGACAAACCCGTTGTTATTTGGGTGCTCTGGGCCGTGGCCTGGCCTTAAACCCTGGAGTGACCTCCCACAGCAGCAAATCTTTCACGCTGGAATGGGAGGAGCTTTTTGCCGGAGTTTGTTCCCCTTTTGCATCAGAGAAGGGGGAGAAATGTTGTTCCAGAGCACGGCCCTAAACCAAGTACTGAGAGTGTGCTGGGGAAAACTTCCAAAGGGCCTTTGATTGCCAGAGAGCGACAAAGGCAGGGCAGGAGCGTGGTCCCGTGGACGAGGAGCCAGGCGTGGTGGATTTGAAGCTGCCAGCAATAGATCCTTTCATACCTAAAAATAAAGATCTGTGGATCTCCTCCAAAAGCCGTGGAAGCAAATGGGATTATTTTCACTGACCTTTGAATTGGAAGCCACAAATAGATGGGGTTTTTTTTCTGGTTTTCCCCTTCTGCTGGAGAGGAGCAGGACGTTTTGGGGTTTGTGGCTCTTTTCTAGCTGGAAGAGTCTGTCTGCTGATAATCATGCACAGATCCCTCTCCACTCCCAGTCTTAGGAAAGAGAGCCGTGCTGGAGCTGGGATGAGCTGGGAACAGGTGAATCGTAGAAATGGCAGCCTCCAACAAGCCTAAGGATGGGGAAAAGTAAAGGAAAATATCTTTTAAACCAAAATTGGTGTAACTCTGGTGTCATTGCAGGGGGTCACTGAGTTTTGTCCCTCTGGAAATGCTTAGTGTTGGGAACCAGAGTCCTGGAACCCCATCCTCTCCCCAGCAAAGAGGAAACATCTCCAGTTGTGCCTGAATGTTCCCATGTGGGCTGAATTTCCCTGGAAGTTTTTGGAAAAGGTGCTTGGAGCTCAACTGGTAACAAGGCTCAGCGATGCTGATGGATAAGGGTGGGTCAGAACAGCTCTGCAGGTACTTGAGACTGTTCCTAAAGGTCCCAAGTCTCTCTTCTTCTGCTGATCTTTCCCTAAAAGTCTAAGACAATTCAAAAGGGTGAAATGGAAAAAGTAATGAAAGTAATTATTATTTTTTCTGCGTCATCTTAATCTATAAAATCAGTGAAAATCAGACGAATGCATGGCAAAGTGCAGATGTTCTAATCATGAATTTAAGGAAGTAACAGTCACAATTGCAATTGCCTGGAAATCAATTAATTAAGTGGGAAAATGGTGAGATCTGTAAAACAGTCACCTCCAGAGCAGACACTTCTGCATTTGCTGCTGACCCTTTTACAGGGACATTCTCAGCAAAACGATTGACGGAATTATTTAAATAATTTCAACACCAACCCTAAATTTGTTTCACCAAGAGCACTTGAAGCAGATTTAGACTCCTGGGTCTCTGTACATCAAATATGATCAGGTTGATGTGACCCCTGTCAATTGGTCACAATTGTCAATTGTCAGTTTGGTCCCATAGCATTTATCTGATTTCAGCCCCTCCTGTGGGTACAGCACAGCCTCTGCCGGATCTTTTCCCTGCCAGTTTCAGGAGTAGGAACTGCACAGCTCATAAGTTCAGGAAATGGTGACAGATGTCTTGTTCGTCAGAGCTCGTCTGGGTGTGCTGGAACACATGCTGAGAACTTCAAAAACGTCACAGAGAAGGGTAGAGGGTGATGATCCAACCTGTAGGAAAACAGGAAAAAAGATACAAACAGCTCCTTAAAATGGGAGGAAAGATTCATCCCGTGATCTGTGTGGTCTTGGGATGTCTGTGGTGCAGGCAGTGCTCAGACACCTCCTGTCTGTCTGAGTTTGTGACTCACCTTGTGCTCCTGGCATCGTTTGGAGTGCCCAGGCTAGTTCAGTCCTTGCTCCATCTCCCCTTTCCAAGCTCCAGCAGCAGGAATCCCTCTTTGTCGTGCCCCATTGCCTGGACAAGAGCACCGTCCTGTGCCTTCGGCTGAGCCCCCGGGGCAGGGACAGTGCCTTGTCCTGCCCCGCAGCACCTCTGCCCGAGCTGTGCCGATGGCTCAGGAGCTGCAGATCCCACAGCTCTCCCCTTTCCCCGTTATCCCGCTTGTCCCCCTCGGGGCCCAGCTGGGAAAACCGCCCCGAGCCTGGCAGCTCCTTTTTAACAGCCCCTGGTGCAGCTCCGAAAATAAAGCGGGAGTGGGATACGCGGGAGGTGAAGTTACGGAAGCTGCCTCGGCCCCCGGTGCTGGGGAGGGCTGGAGGGCACCACTCGACACCACAGCACATCATCTCCCCTCGCCCACGCCCCCACCTTGCAGGGCCCTGGCACCTTCTGGACGGGGGCTGACGGTCCCCTCGGTGGTTGCTGCTCCCATCCACGCTTCTGCACTTCCAGCGTTTTTCACATTCCCTCTTGTTGCTCCTGGAATAGGCAGAGATGCGTTTTGGGAAGGGTCACATCCCTGGTTGGGCAGGCGGTGAATTAGGGGATTGAGCACTTGCAGCTTTGGGCAGTGCGGGGATAGAGAGTCACCCCTACCAGCTGCTCGCCAAGAAACAAAGTCCTCATTTATGTTCCCAGCCACAGAAAGTTCACACAAGGTGAAGAAGAGTAAAACCTGCGTGAACACACAGTGTGACTCTTTGTAAATGGTGAGTTTGATGACACATGGAGCAAATGCACCCCAGCTATTGAAGGTTTCTTTGCACGAGCAGAGTACAAATTCTAAGTTGTTACTTCAAACATTCCCGCATTCCCAATGCAGCCTGGGTGTGACAAACCAGTGTGCTAAGTGAAACGCTTCCAAGATGAAGCAGTGCAAGAAACCAGGGATTTTTTGTGGATTTTGTGATGCAGGAAGCACACTCACCTTTTGAAACATTATGGCTTTTTCAGCTGGCTGAAATTGCCTTTCCTGAGTTGCAAGTCGATCCAGAAAGATGTTCGCTAATATTTATTAATTCACTGCCCCAAATTTTAACCTCATTTGGAATGTAAATTGTTTCATATTAATGCAAGTTATTTTACATTACCAACATTACTTTTGCTAACAGCTGAATGCAAAACTGTTTTAAGCTCTTGAGGTTTTTTCGCATTAAGAATAAGTCATCTATTTGCTTAATCTGGTACAAGATCATTTCTTCCACGTCTGGCAATGGCATGGGTCAGCGCTGCTGGCATCCTCCATCGCAGGGAGAAAGGAGCCTTCTCCTCTCAGACACCTCCAGTCACTTTTCTCTCTTCGAAGGTCCTCCCCTGAGGCTTCTGATGCTCCGGAGCACCACGCCGAGCCCCCACTGTGGGTTAGCACCGACTTTTATTCGGAAATTCCTGAGCTGGCTGTGTGTGACTAAAGCCACCCAACGAGTCGAGACAGCAGCTTTGACACGATGCTGTTTCCCGCTGAGGGCTCAGTCCCAGGGCGTTTTCCCTAGGAATGGGATTGAGGTGTAAGGGAGGAGCCTCTTGGATGTTCCCCCGTGGCCACTTGGCTGTCCCCCCGTGGCCACCTGGATGTCCCCCGGGGCTGGCAGGGCTGGCTGAGCCATAGAGGGCACACTCTGCCTCCTTTTCCCGAGGCTCCGAGGCGCTTCTTGCCTTTCCCTGGCGCCCGATTTAGCAGCAGCTGGCCCGGGTGTGCCCCAGCGGGACGGGGCCGTCCCGGCCCTGCTCCATTTCCTTCCCAAGGTGCGGAGGGAGCTCCATGAAAGGGAAAGGCGTGGGATGCGCTGCTGGCCGGGAGGGCTCGGCTGCCAAGGCTCCTTTGCTGCTGCCCCCGCGCCACCCCCGCCCAGCTTTTCGCGGCCGCCAAAGGCATCTCCATTACTCATCCGAGGTCTGGGAAAGAGGACGGTAAACAAAATTTGATCAGGAGGTATGGGATGAACACCTACTTTCCCAACTGCATTGTTCCAGGACGCAGGAGGCGGCGGGAGAAAATAGATCAGGCAGAAATGCCCGTGAAGACGATGTTCCCTTTTTCGGGCTGCCCGGGGGGGATGGAAATACCCTTGATGTGGTGCTTGGTCACAGAGTTTAGCACACTCTTTGCAAACTCTGTCTTGTAACTGCCTTGTTTTTTAATTTCAAAGGTGTGACCTTTTGTCCCTCCAGCCACCACCCTGAGCACGATCCACTTGGAGCTGCAGGTCCATTTGGAGCCCCGGCTGAAGACGTTTTACCACTGAACTGTTCCTGCCAAGAATGTATTTTTACTCTGCCGTTTCACAACAGTATGGTCACCTCTGGAATCCCAGGTGCTCACGGCCCATCTGCCCCGAGCTGGGGCTACAGAATTCGAGTTTTGCTCGCCTGCTGAGCCGCAGTCCCGTGGGCCACTTGCCTTCTCCCTTCTGAGCTCCACAGAAAGGTGTTCAAGCCCACGTGAAGATGCTTGAGATGTGAGACTGTGTGCAAGAACGAGCATGTCCCTCCTCTGGCCCGCCTTTCAAACGCAGGAGTCATGTGCCAGATGTTTGTCACGTGCCAGATGTTTCCACATTTCCCCCTTCCTCCATCCCCTTTTCCATGAGCTGTTGCGTGGCTGGATTGGACAGAGAGAACCATTTCCAGCCTGGCAGATTCCCCGTGTGAGCCCCACGGGTGGGCCCGTGCGTGAGCGCGGGGTGAGGCGCAGGGCTGCCCCGCTCGGCATCACTCGGCACTTGCACCCAGCTCTCGAAGGGGCTGAAGTGCTCTAAGCACGTGGGGTATCCCACTGACCTCAGTTGTGCCTGTTTCCCGTTTCAGGGCTGCTTTTTGTTGCCAAGTAGTGCAAAAAACCCATGTTAGAATAAATGAGATGCAGGTCATAGATTTATGGATACACTAGCACAGCTAACGAAATGAATACACCACAGCTAACAAAATTAATCTAAAATAGCCTTTCAGTTCCCCTGGTGCAGGGCTATGTGCAGATGAAGCCCAGCAACGTGCTCTTTATGACAAATGGGCATTTCTTTTCTCTTCCTGTAAATTCACAGCACTTTGGGCCTCGTCTGTCTGATGCTGATTTGAACTGAACTGGTGACACGAGCTCCAGCCCAAAGCGATTAAATGAATGCCAGTCTCATGCTGTCCCAGTTTAATGGCAATTTGTTTTGTTCTGTCTGAAGTTAGTGATGATTTGTCCAAGGTCACACCTTCAAAGTGCTGAAAGAAAGCTTTGTTTGTTTATTTGTTTGTTTCAGATGTTGTGTGTTTGAATTACAGTAAAAGAAATGTCAAATACATAAAGGGCGAAAAAAAGAACAATCTCCCCCCGTCCCAAACTCCAAGGAAAAAAAACCTTCTTCCAATGTATATTTAAGAAATTAAACTCTGAAATACTTTCTGGATAGTTTAAGGGAAATAATGTCCTCAGGAATGCTCACAATATATCCATGTGCACCCCTCTGGTGAGAGGTTTCAATGAGGCCAAGATTCACTTTGTGCTTTGGAAAATCTGCTTGGGAACTAACTGTGCTTTTCCTCTCTTCTGAAGCGACTTCTGGTACACCTGGATGAAATAACGCCAACAATTACTTTTCCAGTGATCTGGGATGAAGGGGCATCAAAGTTCCTGGCTACTCCTGGCGGGTACTTTTTGCTTTCCGTGCCCAGCTGCCATCCGTGCCTCTGGACGGCTCCTGTCCGTGGTTGTGTCCCGCACGTGGAGCTCCTCGGGCAGGCTGAGCCGGGAGGGGCAGCCCCAGCTCGGTGCAGGGAGCTCAGCGCTGAGCAAGGACGCGGCTCCAACCCCTCCCTTCGCTCTCTGCTCCGGGAGGGGCAGCGGGAGCTTCCCACGAGAGCCCAGGAAAAGCCCCGAGAGGGGCTCAGGTCTGTGTGGCCCCGAGGACCACGGAGGGCCCAGTGATGATCCCACTGAGAGCAGCCAAAGTGTGGACACAGCCAGGCACAATCCTGGGAGTGCAAATGATATGGACATCACCGATTAATCAGAATTCACTTGTCAGGGAAAGCACATTTGAAGCCTTGTCCCAGTCAGAGAGATGCTTAAAGTGTCTGCTACTGCTGCCCAGCTGGAGTGCTGGAATTCCGTGCTGCACCTTGGAGGAAAAATCCTGGCTTTGGCTGTTGTTTGTTCTCAAGCAGATTCTTGTCACTAATTTGTCCGTAGGCTCCCAGCTCTTTCTGGAACAGGCTGGATGTTGTCATTTTTATGGAAGAAGCAGAGTTCCAGGCCCACGGGGGCCAGAGGAACTCCTCTTGGAGCTGGGAACAGCCAGGGACAGATCTAAATCAGCCTCGGAGGTCACGGTGCCGTCCCAGGGTGACGAGGAACACGATCCTCGGCCTGCCTGGAACTGGAACACATTTTTGCCGCTCCGACCTCGTGCTGAGGGGGTGGAAGCGCATGGGGCAGCCCGGGGGTGGTGCCTGGGTTCCAAATCAAGGCAGAGCAGGGGAAGAGCACGCTAGGTTTTCTCCAGGATACACGAGTTCACAAATATTAGGAGTCACAAGGCCGGCTCGTTGATTTAATACGACTCAGCTGTTCCCTGTTTCCATGAAACCCTACACCTTTCCTAGCAAAACTATTTATTATCCCGTATTAATAACAGCAATGTTTTTTTCAAAGTCACCTACCACAACCTGTGCTCGCATCCAGGTCTCAGGCCCTCTGTTGGGATTGTGGGAAGGAGCTGTCTTATCTCCCAAAGATTTCCAGCTTTCTGCGGCAGCAGGCTCTGCCCGTGTCACGTTTCTGCCCTAAAGCAGAGCTCCCACGTGGCTGGGAAGGCCTGGAAGCACAGAGGACACCCCAAACTAGTCAGAAGATTTAGGGCCCTTTGTGATGGCTGTGACAGGACATTGAGTTATGTGTGCCAGTTATCTCATTAATTCCCAGTTCACCTGATTATTTCTTTAAATCAGTTTATTTTGGGGTTTATTGGGAGACACGGGAGTGTTTTTTTGTGCCTGTCTGTGTGCGCTGCTTGGGCTCCTTGGGCTAAAACAAGGCAGTCAGACTATTCCCTCAGAGGTTCCCTTCAAGTAAATTATCCCCTATTCCTTGAATTGGACAGCAATTTGATTTAAGTACATTTTTGGTTATGTAAAATATCTGTTATGATTGAAGTTATGGATTAAGAGATTTTCCTCTTTGCCTTGTTTAACTAGGCATTCCTTATTTGAAACCAGGGCTTGACATCTCTAGCTGGGAGCATTTTCTAATTAAAGAAAATATTCTTTTGAGGTCAGGCATGTATTAGTAGCCTTCAAAATAGAATTAATAAAAAACCCAAAACAACAAAACAAACAAATCCCAGACATGTTAGTCTAACAGTATATTAAGAGGATGGGTTTTATTTGGGAAAGATGCATTAAATGCTTCAGGAGAGGAAATGTATTTCTGGTTTGGGCTGGATGTATTATTCAGATCTGACATGCTCATTTATATGCCATGATTTGGCATCCTGGTGAATCTGCACTCGCAGGAAAACAGGTTAGAAGGATAACCTAGGTTCAGAACAGAGCTATTGGCCAATTTATCTTGTGTAATGTGAAATCTGCTTGAGAAAATCCTTTCTGACTTCTTAAAGATCCACTCCTTTTCCATCAGCAATTTTTAAGCAGAAACAATCTCTCCTGATGGAAGGCAAGGTAGCTCCACGTTATCACAGCAGACAAAAATAACCCCAACAAATAGAGAAGCAAAAGAAAAAAAAAAAGACAACAAAAAAGCCCCCCCAACCCCAAACCAATTGGGTTTTTACATCATGGCCCCAGTGAGGCACGTGCTGATGTCTAATGCTCTGTACCCACAAATATATTTTTGTCTCTTTTAAGGGTCATCACCCTCGAACCAAACCAAAGAGCTGAAACCCCACAGCTCCTTGGTTGCTGCGGCAGTCTGGGTATAAACAATGTTGTTCTGTGCAGCTCCCCATGTCCTGGCACTATTTTTACCATCCTCTCACTCACAGGTGTCAAAGGCACTTAATGCTGCCCCCATTACTACCCCTCTCCTCACCACTGCCGTGGGGTCGAGAGCTCTGATCCACCCACGCTCCTTCGCTTCCCAGCCCTCAGCGCCAGCAGCAGGGAAGAGGATCCACCTCATCCTGGGGGTCCTTGGTGCCCCGCTCCCCCCTCGCTGGCTCTCGGTGCAGGGTCAGGCTGACGGGGTCCATCCCATATCCATGGCACCCCTGGAGTTCAGATGCGCTGCTTCAGCCGCTGAGTTTCCCGAACCACTTCCCGAGTGGAATGTCCCTTTGGCTGGGCTGGCTGCTCCTGCAGACTGCCTGGGTTAATGGACTTGGAGATGTGTGGGGCTGGTTTTGTGCAAATCACAGAATCCCAGAATGGGCTGGGTGGGAAGGGACCCTAAAGCTCATCCAGTCACACCCCCTGCCATGGGCAGGGACACCTTCCACTATCCCAGGTTGCTCAGAGCCCCATCCAACCTGGCCTTGGACACTTCCAGGGATGGGGCAGCCACAGCTTCTTTGGGCAACCTGTGCCAGGGCCTCCCCACCCTCACAGGGAAGGATTTCTTCCTCATATCCCATCCAACCCTGCTCTCTGTCAGTGTGCAGGCATTCCCCCTTGTCCTGCCACTCCAGCCCTTGCCAAGAGTCTCTCTCCATCTTTCCTGGGGGCTCCCTTCAGGCACTGCAAGGCCACAATGAGGTCACCCCAAAGCCTTCTCTTCTTCAGGATGAACAATCCCAGCTCTCCCAGCGTTTTTGTGTGGCTGTTTATGCCCACACGTGCCTTGTGCTGCTGTGCAGGCAGCAAGGCACGCTCCTCAAACCCCTCCTTCCCAGCCTGCAGCTCCCCAGACTGCTGCTGGTTATTTTTTCGAGGAGCAGAGCCGACTGCTTGCTGTCTGAACACGCTGTGCTGCTTTCTCTGCTGCCCCAGCCCAGTTACAGGCAGTTCCTTTGGGAAAACCTGGATGGAGGTACCTGATCCCAGTTCTGCCTTTCATGGCTCTGTTGTGAAAATTGTTGGAAGGGCGAACTGCTGCTGTGATGTGGGGGGCTTGTGCGGGATCCACCGATTCATGCTCACATAGAGCTTGTCCCAGGCATTAAAAATCCCCCCTGGCAGGGCTGTGCTTGCTGCAAACGGAGAGCTGCTCTCCACATCGGTGAGCTCAGCAGGAACTGGCAGCAACTGCTGCATCAAAAGGGGATTTTCTCTCTGCTTATGGTTCTCAGAGGCTCGGAGCTGCGGCGCATCAGTTGATGACCCCTGGTTGTGCAATGGGATGCCACAAGCCATAAAAGCGTCAGGAAGCAACTGGCTTAAGTGACCAGGGAAACCAAAAGCAGCAGAAAAATGTCCTTTTACCCCTCATGAAAAAAAACCACAAGTAGGGATCAGTGCTCAGCACAAACCTGTAGCAATCTTTTAAGAGAAAGGTGAACTTCAGCTTCCCACGGCAGGCCCTGTAAAAACCGATTGCAAACTTAATAACGGGGATCCTCTGCAGGTTCCACCTCTGAAAATTCAGCTTTTAGGAGTCCTCTGGGGAGAGGGAAATGCCAGGTCTGCCATTTCATGCTCACTCCTTATTTATTCCTGTTAGCACAGCAAAGGATTGACGGGCAAGGTGTGTGGGAAGCCAGATGGACTAAGGGAGCAAAGTGGGCGGCCACAAGTTTAATAAGACACGTCCTCTCTGCAGATTATTCCCGTCCTGTCATCCCTGCCCAGACAGCCGCTCGCTGGCAGGAGCAGGTAGAGGGACGAAAACGCTGCTCCTCAACAGCTCTTTTTCCTCCTAAGTGCTCTCGAGCACTTCTTTTCCTGCTAAGAAAGGAAATGGGGCACGGGAGCTCTGGAAGCAGAGATTGGAGTAGGGCATAATTTATCCAGCCCCTGGTACTTCAAGGGCCTAACGGGGGCTGGATGACCACAGGAAGTGCCAAAGGAAAGGCAGATGTTGATGTCCAGAGACTACTGTGTTGCCAGAAAATAAATGAATAAATACAGAAATACATGAACAAACCATTTTCTGTGCCTGAGAGAGGCCAAAAATGCTAATTGGTTGCTAGATTTTTGCAAGGCTGTTGCTGTTTTCTCGATGTTTCAAAGTATTCTGTTTTCAAAAGCAATAGAGGACTCATTACCTTTAAAAGTTATTTAGTGGTGTCAGCCACTTTCCAGATTCTGAAGATGTCACATTTGAAGTTTTCATATTTGGAAAATATGGAAATTGAGACCTGAACAGATTTTTTACAGAGGCTGGCACACTTCATAAAGGCTGTGTGAAAAAATAAAATCAAATCCAACCCGTAATTTACATAAATAGGATTTAAGTTATTGAAGTCACTGATTGAAATGATCTTGATTTAAATAAAGCTGGTTCCAGTGCTGTTATTAAGGAAGTGTGCAGCAGCACGCAGTGACAGCCCAGACATTGCTGCCATGCCCAGATATTGCCTGAATCCTGCATTTTAGATATATTAGTGTATTTACAATCTATATATGAGGATATAGAGGTCATGACTGAAGAGGTAACACAGCAAAAAATGTTGAGGGTACTTCAGTGGTTTGCCTTGTTAAAATGAACACAGAGTTCCAGGCTGATCAGGTCGTATCCCTGAATATTATTCATCTGCTTCCAGCCATGAATGGAGATATAATGAAATATTCTATCAGTGCCTAAAGGCTTCGTCTCCTAAAGCTCCTGGGACACGCAGAAATTGTAATTAATCCAGTTTTATAGGAATAGACGAAGTGAAGCTAACCAGCCTACTCTTCCTTTGTCTCACGTCTGCTTCCTTTGAGCAAGGTTTCAGCAGGAATTATGAGGATGTCGGTGGATGCTGTCTCTGGTGAAGCTCCAAGGAAAGACACGGATGGAGAAGTGCAGATTGCCTCGGTGGCTGTGCCGGATGTCGGGGACAAGGCTGAAAACCCTCAGGCAGCAGTGCTGTGAGCACATCTCTGTAATCAGGCAAGAATTCCCTGAGTCATTTACTCAGCCTCTGCGTTGGAACGTTTGGCAGTAGGAGTTGGAATTAACGTTTTCCTTCCATTTATTCGCTTGAAATGGAAAGGGCAGCAACTCCCAGCTTGGGCTCCGCCGTCCTGCAGAACGACTCTTTGTTCCCGAGGCCATGGTATCCGCTGCCTGGGGAATTCCTGGGCCTCCTCCGGGCGGTTCCTCCACCGAAATGCCAGAGGGATGGATGCTCGCGGGGAACAGCCACAGCAGCTTGCCCGGGCCACTCGACATCCCCCGCGCACACCGAATGCAAACCCGGTGCTGTAAGGAGAGGGTTTGTGCCTTTCTCTGGGGCTGATCCCAGGGCACCCTTTGCACTCCTCCAGCGGTTTGCTCGGGAATGACGGGATCTGGTGTCTGCTCTCCCTGCCACGCCCCCGGTGCTTTCCAGGCGGGCTTTGATGGGCATTTCACTGATGGATATCACCGGTTCACCCTCTGCAGATGCCCACCGCATTCATTTGCTGGGCCTCATTGCATTGTGGTTAGCTGGGAACTTTCACGAAGCTTTTTCCAGTTAAAAAAAACCAAGATAGATTTAGATTTGTTCTGCTCAAAATGCGGTCTAAAATACAGACTAAACAGAGCAGATTGAACTGACAAGGCCCTTACAATGCCAGAACCCAAGACAAGAATTTCTCCGTGAAGCAGGTCCGAGGCAGCTGAAATAAATGTATTCAATGGGACACTCTTCTAACAAGGTTCTCGTTTTTAAGGGCTCCTCTTCAGAGCAAAGCCCTGCTTATGTTCCCAGCCACAGCCCATCATCCCGGCATTTCACAGCCTAGGCCAGGTAAATCTGTATGGGGCCGGGTCCATATTTCGTTGGCCTTTAATCTAAACTCGCTCCTATTCACAGCTCTTCAGTCCGTCCTGGCTTTTATCTTGCCACCTGCCTCTGTTGATGGATTATTTCCATTTTCTCCTTCGACTGCATGATTTTGACCGGGAATAAAGGAGTTTTTCCAGCTTAGACTCCAGGCCCACATGACCAGCCCTTCATCTTGGCACATCTGGTGTGAACTGGGGTGCGCTGAAGAAAACGAGTCCGTTTATATCCACTGTATTTGAGAAAGGCTTAAAAGCTTTTCAAGCTGCAGTTTTATACTGGTCGCTTTTAACAGCAGCCAGAGAAACTTGTGCCACGACTGGCTTTTGTTTCCATGCCCACCACCCCGGGTTTTAGGGCTGAACTCAGCAATCTCCTCTTCTAGAAGGCAGTTTTTAGTTACCCTCTCTCCCTCTTACAACCAATATTCCTCACTTAGGGAAGGGTTAGATTTTATTTTTAATATCTGAGCTTTATAAAACCTCTGGGAAGTAATGGGTTGTATAAAGAGTGTTTCTTTATTCAGACCAGCTTGCAGTCTGTGTTAATAACCGACCTGCACTGAGATTTTTTCCAGTGTCCCACAAAAATTGCCCCCACATTTTGCTTCTCTCTTGTAAGCAAACGGCATCTGGCCCACAGGTGATGGATGTGCCAGCTGCTGTGTGCACACACAGATTCCCAAACGTGGGATGCATCCAGGCTCCATCACTTCCCAGATGGGAGAAGCGTGATAAGAAATCATTGTTTCCTTTCAACAAGTCCGGAAGGAAAGTGCCTGTGTTTGGGAGAGGGAGGGAGAAGAGGTAAGTTGGGAAATTATTCCATTGGAATTTTAAGGTAGGGGTACGCTTGCATGTGGCATCGTGTAGGAAACGACTGAAGCAGATTGACCCGGGAATTCACAGTCAGGATCCCTTTAAATCCGTACATCAGCTCACGGATGAGGCAGGAATGACTCGCAGCACAGGGAATTGCCGTGCGGGCAGCGCTTTGTGCATCCTTTCCCCAGCAGAGAGCAGCAGCTCACCGAGGGATCCTTTGGCGTGTCCCTGCTCGGGGAAGCGCTACAAACGAGTCTCGGTTGTTTGACATTTGAGTTCCTCCAGCACAGGCTCGGTTCAGCTGCGAGCTCCGGGCGGGTTGGTTATGGCATCAAAAGGAGCAGAGCCCGACCCTCCCCCGGCTGCCCCCTCCTGTCAGGGAATTGTGCAGAGCCACAAGGTCCCCCTGAGCCTCCTTTTGCCCAGGCTGAGCCCCTTTCCCAGCTCCCTCAGCCGCTCCTCACAGGAATGACTCCGCACACTGAAGGCCACACCCCATCACGGATGGATCTCCAGCAGCTCCTGCCCAGGACACCGCAGGTTTCCGAGGAGCTGCTCTCCTGACATTCCAGTGGCATGCAGGAATCTTCCCTTGTAGTCTCACAATGCCTCCCCTTTATCAATTTTTTCTTTTAAAACGGTCAGTGTTATTAAACCTCTATTTCCCTGTATTTTCCCCAGAAAAATAAAATATCCTTTATCTGACTTGCCTGGGTAAGAATGGTGACTCAAATGGAGAAAACACAAAGTTTTGGTGTCTTGGGCACAAATCTCGTTTTCTGATCCTTTCAAATCCCGTAAGAGTTTCCAAGCAGTTTTTACAGCTCAGTCTGAGCGCTGCTCCCTGCAGCTGCTCCAATGTTGGGCACTGATGGCCCTTAAAGGCACCGTTTACACCACAAACCGGCCCTGCAAAAATTCCTCTTCCTGCTTCCAAGGCAAGGAGCCGGAATGGATTTAAATTGGGGTTTTTTTGGGGCAAGATTCTCATAAATACAGTGGGGAGAGATGCAAAATCTCCCGAGCTGTGTTTGGGAAGCAGGTTGGGGAATGTTGTGGGTTTGGGATGAAGCAGACTTTGCTAAAGGGTTGTTTTCCCGATGAAACAGCTCTGGGTTTGTATGCCTTAGATCCTGTGTGGGAAAATTCCTGTTTGACTGGGATCTTGTTGTTTTCTCTTTGGAATATCCAAACGGTGTCTCCCCAGCAGATTCCCTGGAAGATGACCAAGGTAGGTTCACAGACAATGGGGCCTGAAGGGTCCTTTTTAATTTTTTTTGGTTTTAATTTGGGTTATTGCAGCTTTTTACCTACATTGAGAAAGCAGGAACGCTTGAAAGGTTTCCAGCCAGGCACCAATCCACCCAACCAACTTCTCACTGGGAATATTCCCGAATTCTTCTCTCATACGCTTTGCTCTTTGCTTTGTTTATTGGGAATCAAGATGAACTTTTCCAGCCTCTCCACGTATTCCAGGGGATGTGGATTCGATTTCCCTGCGCCGGATCTATTCTGAAGCTTTGGAGCGACGGTTCCCAGCAGCAAGTAAATATGGATAATAAACTAACGGCTACAGAATCCGTGAGATTCCCGGGAGTTCTGCGCTCCGCTGGAGTTGGGGGTGACCTCTCCAAGACACGGATAGGGATGTCAGGAATTCCAACGCGTCCCCGCCTTTGGAAGGTTACCTTGCTCACCCAAGCGCCGTAAACCAGGAGGATCGGCTTGGAGGTTTTTCCCAGGCTGATCCTGGGAATAGGAGGTCTTGAGGAGCTGGATTGGGCTGCAGGAAAATTCTTCCAGAGCCTGCGGATGGCAGGGATGTCCCTTCCCAGCCCCACTCCTCACAAAGGCCAAATTCCAGCTCGCCAATCCAAAGGTAATCCAGCTTTTCAACAGGTATTATTTGGGAAAAAAAATCTCCCCCTTTTCCTTCTGTGTTCCAGAGGGGCTGAACGGGAAACGAATTTGAAGAATCAAGATCATATTGAAGGGAACTGCGGGAATAACTCTGGGGCAGGGATTCACCTTTGCAACTTTAGGAATTGCGCTTGTCCTCCTTTCCTCCCTCCTTCCTTCCTCCCTCCTTCCTTCCTTCCTTCCTTCCTTCCTCCCTTCCTCCCTTCTTCCTTCCTTGCTTCCTTCCTTCCAGAATTCCTTCCAGAATTCCCCCCAGAATTCCTTCCACAAGTCCAGAATTCCTTCCCAAATTCCTCCCAGAATTCCTTCCAGAATTCCTTTCAGAATTCAGACCAGAATTCCTTCCACAATTCCTTCCAGAATTCCTTTTCCTTCCAGAATTCCTTCCTTAATTCCCTCCTGAATTCCTTCCAGAATTCCCGAATTCCCTCAGGAATTCCCTCCAGAATTCCTTCCAGAATTCCAACTAGAATTCCTTCCAGAATTCCAGAATTCGTTCCCAAATTTGCTGCAGTTATTCCTGGTCTGTGTTGTGCCGGACCAGCCGGCAATAAAGGGAACACTTGATGACATCAAGGACAGGGATTTGGCCCTCGTTTTTCTGGACAAGTCTTTCCGTTTGATCCTTGGGATGTCACTGTAATATAAGGGGTCGCTCCGCAGGAGTTTAGGCCGTGTCCAGCCTCTCCTCGGCCGCCTCTTGGGGGCCTCCGGAGCCCTGGAATGCTTCTCCCGAGGCGCTGGCGTGGCGCCTGCTCCCGCCGCTAGAGGGTACGGGGTGTCCATCCTTTCCACCCGGCCGGCCCTCCCCCTGGATGCACCCACACCTGGAGCTTCCAAGCCCAGGGAAAGCTCCTCAGGGAAGGCGGAAGGAATGGAGGTTCTTTGGGACAGGAGCAGCTCCCTTGTGCTGTGAGCGTGTCAGCCCCAGCCCACCCCGGGCTGCGGAGGAAGGAGCGGGCTGTGATGTCCCACCCTCTCCCACTGTTTGCACCCCTCGTGCTTTGCTTTTCCCGTTCATTTCACCGGCCCTGAGGCCGCTGCCTGTGCTTTCCTTTGCTCATGAGAGCTCGTCCCTGCTTTCCACCTCTTTCCCTGGATATCACCGACGCAAATACGAGGTTTTTCTCTGCAGGATTGGTGCAAACGGAAGTGCTGGCATCTCAACACATTTGGTGTGCACATCCTTTTTCCTTCGGAGAAAGGGGAGACACGAGATTAATCATGCCCAGAATTATTAATTTTTAATCACCAACAAGTCTGAAGTGGACAGAGCTCAATGTACTCTTACACAGGGACAGGAAAATCCCACCCGGTGCATCCGTGCATTAAAAATTAATAATCTTACAAATTATACTGCATTGCTTATAGGAAATAATCCTCCACATTAAATAAGAAATTCGATTTCCTCAGTTCACAGCATTGAAACTTGCCAGTGTTCTTACACTGACTGATGTTTCTGGGTGTAAAGTCTTCCTTTTCACTGAAAGCATGAGGAAAAAAAGTGTTTCAGTGACATATTCCTACAGGGAAAGCCTTCAGCACTGAATTTTTCCACTTAATAGTTATAGTTCTAATGAGGCTTCTTTGAAACTTTTTAGAATTCTTTGTCAAAATAAGAAGACTACTTCTCGATGTTTTCTTGAAGTATTCCTGTAAAGTATACTTGCCCAAGTTCCTGAGAAGGATTCTCTAACAGCAAAAGGAAACTAAGCTTGAAGGCACTGTTGCTCTTCCAGCCTCCGTCTTGCTGGGTTTGTGCTTCATTTTATATTTGCCTCGTGATTCTGAAATTCCTTCAACTTTTTATTTACCTTCTCCGTTACTTCTTGAGACCATAATCTAATGTACACAAAATGCCCTGAAAAACCACTTTGCAA
This sequence comes from Ptilonorhynchus violaceus, assembly GCA_013397565.1. NCBI lineage: Eukaryota > Metazoa > Chordata > Aves > Passeriformes > Ptilonorhynchidae > Ptilonorhynchus > Ptilonorhynchus violaceus. The sequence continues at coordinate 511,935 of VZRJ01000586.1, read as the reverse complement.
AGAAGACACAACGATGGCAACTCTTTCTGTTCGTTGTTTTGGCAAACGGATTTGTTCTGGGAGCCCCATTCCCACCGCTGCTGTTCCGTCCCTGCCGCTGCTTCCTTTGGAAATCCCTGCTCCAGGCCCTTAGAGACTGCCCACGGAAAGCCTTAAGGGGCAAAAGTCTCGGCAACCCCGCGCTCAGCACGGGAGGAAGCCACCGGGCTTTAAGAGGGTTTCTTTCCCTCCAGGTTGCAACTGGAATTACCGCGTGGGCCTTCCTCAGAGGGAACTTCTCAGGCTCTCTGTGTCCTCCCGTGGCCTGGACTGAGGAATGAACGTGGCAGAACAGGAACGACACCTGCTGCCCAGGGAGGAAACCCAAGGATGAGCCTCTCGGGTCGCTTTTGCCCAGAGCTCCCAGCTGTAATGCAGTCCTGGCACTTCTTCTGCGGAAAAGGGGAGAGCAGATAAAACTGAGGGATAATTCAGAGCCCTTTCCCCACCCCCACCCCCCACCCCGATCTACTCCTGGTGCCAAATACAGAAGTTTCATATCCTGACCAATTCCTGGCCGTTTGTGGAGGCCATAAACCAGGCAGATAGGTTTTCTTCCCCCCAGTTCAGAGTTTAATTTCACACCTTGGGCCTTCTTATTTATCCCCCAAGCCCTTTTAGGCAGTCTGAGCACATCAAGGCGTGATTGAGAATGCACAAAGGTTATTGACACTGCTTTATGGGCCCTTTGAACTGTTCCAGGGATATAAAGGGAACACACGGTAATAGGAAACAGAAGCAGCAGTGCATTAGTAATAAAAAACAGGGGGAAAAATCCCAGACTGGTGGGGCTCAAAATGGTTTGCTTCATTCTTACTCACCAGGCCTGAATCATGGAATGCTTCGGGTGGGAAGGGATCTTAAAGCCCATCCAGTGCCACCCCCTGCCATGGGCAGGGACACCTCCCGCTGTCCCAGGGTGCTGAGAGCCCGTCCAGCCTGGCCTCGGACACTCCCAGGGATGCCTTCAGTCTCCTGGAGTAAAAGCAGGCAGCCTTTCAGGCTTCTCCATCCCTGATCCCTTCTCTGTTGCTGGTTTCCCAGGAGAGCCACACCTTTGAGGAGCTGTGGCCCTGGAGAGGACACACATGGCACCTGCCCAGGGCTGGGCATCACAGGGGGGCTGAGCTGGTGTCTCACCCACCAGGCACCTCTGGGTACCTCACTCAATGAATTTATCTTTTGTTCCTCTCACAGCTTCTTGTCATGGGTGCTCTGTCACTCAGAGTTATCCCCATTTTTTCGGTAGCACTCCTGCCTGGGAATTGTTTAATGTTTCAGATGTATTGGATTGTTCCTTCTTATTTGTATCGCTTTGTGCTTGGCTTTACTGAGAATCTTTTTGCTTATTTTGGACTGGTTAGCCAATTTTTCGAGGTCTTTCACATTCTGATCCAATCCTCCAAAGCGCTTAGAATTTCCTTTTTCTCTGCGTGATATTCAAGGCTTTGTGAATCCCATTAAGCACTTACCCTCAGTTAATACCTTGTGCAAATAATGAACTTTTCAGCTCTTAGCCCAAACAAACAAAACATTTAGCCTCGAACATAAGTGATTTCTTTTTTTTAGAGAAGCAAATCCCTTCCAGCTCAGCATATTCTGTGATTCTGTGGAGGAAAGTCACTATGAGTCAAAGGAAATATTTTTGTTTTCATTGCAGATAATTCTAATAAAGGAAAAGTACTGGAAATGAAAAGCTTCATTAGGGAACACTGAAAAACAACAAAGAAGTGCCACTCTTTCTACCTAAGCCAGTGCTTAAGCTGCTTACCCACAGTACCAGAGATTTGGATTCACTGCCTTCTCCCACAGGGAAGTGTCAAATCCCCACTTCCCAGAATCCTTGGCCCTCCCTGCCAGTGCTGGGCAGCTTTTCAATCTCCTCTTGGAAGCAACTGATTTTTACAGAGTGCTGCAGTGATCCCTGGCAGAGGGGCAGGAGCCAGGGCATTCCCCTTTCCAGGGGAGTATCCCAACCACGGTAGGGACAGCACCGAGCTCCAGCTGCTCTTTCCCACGTCCTGGACAGGTCTGCTCTTAGAGAGATCTGCTTGTGAACAGCAGCCAGCACAGGAACCTTCTCCCATCGCTCCAAACCAGCACAGGAACCTTCTCCCATCGCTCCAAACCGGGATAGGAACCTTCTCCCATCACTCCAAACCAGCACAGGAACCTTCTCCCATCGCTCCAAACCAGGATATCCCTCACATGGTGGTGGCCTGAGATGTGGGACTGGAGAAGGGTGAACAGCCCTACACATCTAAAAGGTTCTTCACATCAGAATGGGTGCATTGGTGATCTCACAAAAGGGGGTGAAGATCCCTGCTCCCCTGAGCAACCCAAACAGTCTCTTTTTATCAAAATTTTCGGAAAAGTCGCTGTATCACCCAAGCCAACCCCAAACATTGGCAACAAAAGCTGTATGAGATCCTTGCTGCTAAACTCCTCAAGGAGCAGAGCTCCAGGAAGCTGGTCCTGCCTCCTGGTGAGGGCCTGGGGTGCTAAAGAAAGTGCTGAACCCAGCAGCCTGCTGAGCTCTGTGCTCTCAGGGCCACAGAAAGCTTCATACAAGACACTGCCACCACCGCTGCTTTTTTTCCTTTCTCTTGTTTTATAACTGGTCAAGACAGCACATTTCAAATTAAAATTAACCCCCTTTCAAATAGTTTGAATAGTTCAAAAAGTTCGGCTAGGTTTGCTTTTCAGGGAATGAACAGGATGTGTTCTTATCTGAACAACATAAATAGTCAATGGAGACTTTTTTGTTCTCATAAGAAAAGAAAAAAAAGAGGAACATCCACTAGCATTGATTTCAAGGGTTTTGCTTTGCTATGTTTTGTCCAGGTTTAGCCCAATCTTTTCCACTCCCTGGAAAGAAAAGTTTCACTTTCTGTTGCAAACTCACTTCTACAACTGCAAAACAAAAACAAGTGCTAAGGATACAAATCACGGAGAGTTTTCAGAAGGAAAATGACCTGAAATTCCATTTTCTTCTGAAATTCCAGCACCTGGGAAGTTGTGAATTTTCTCTGTGCTTTCATTTCAGTCTAGAAGGAAAAACATTTTGAATATTCAAAAAAAAAAAAAGTTTTTTCACCATTTTTGTCGCTTTCAGCTTCTTCCAGAGGACTCTGCCTGGTTGTGAGTGAGGAAGAAGTGTTTCCAGAGCTGTCCGTGAGTGATGTCTACTCACTTCCTAGAGCCAAAAAATGGGCTTGTGTGTCTGAGCAGTGACTTCCGAATCAGATTTAATGATCTGAGACAGAGCTGTCCCCTCATGGTGCCAGCAGCACGTGTCAGCGAGGGTGTGTGTCTGTGGGGGATGCTCCTGAGCCCAGGCCTTTGTCTTCAGCTGGGCTGTAATTCCATGTAATTCCACGTCAGGTCCTTGGAAGCAAGGTGGGATGGAATTACAGAGAAGTTATTTTTAGCATTCCGAAATGAGTTTTTCACACTGCCCAAAGAGGTGCTCTGTGCCTTTCCCTGTGCCCTCCAGGCCGCTGAGCCCTGGTGAATCACGAGCAGAAAGGAGGCGCGGGCTGTGCCTGCAGACAGGGTCAGGCTCGCATCAGACCTCGTGGAAACAAAAATGTGTTCTCAAAGAGCTGCTGGAGTCCTTTTGAATGGGGAGACTGTGCTGAACAACTTCTTAGATGATTCTGCAGCTTTTAAAACCCAAACTGGTTCTGTTTGAAAGGCCTTCCCTAGGAAGCGACAGCTCTTTAGCCCACTGTAATTCAGATTTGTTTTCTGAAATGTGCTGGCTTTTTGATCATTTTTCTCATGTTTGGAATGAGTAGTTCTCAAAATTGCAGTTGTGCAGTTTTCAAAGGAAAGAAGTAAAATGATAAGAATGCCATTAAAAAGTGGTGAGGACCAACAATGAAACAAAATTCAAAAGACACGAAGAAACAAAAAGCAGCCATGCCTGAAAACTAAAAACTAAAGCCAAGGAGAGAGTGCTAAGGCTCAGAGTATCTGGAAAGGAAAAATGCATGAAGAGGAAAGAGGGAGGATGATTTATTCAACCTTTGGGCTTTTTTCTTAATGATGTTTTAAGAATGCTTCCTTTTAATTACGAACACGAATGGTTCAGTAGCTCTGCTCCTCAGACCTCCACAATCACAGCTCAACAACATGAGAAAGCTGCTCCTTCCACCACCTTTCCAACTGCTGCTGCTGTGCTTGAACTCGGACCATGCTGCCAAAAATGGGAATGTTCTGCAGGAAAATGCCTGCAAACACCATGCAGGGCTGGTGTGAAAAACCTGCCACCTTTGGAGGTCCTTAAGTGTTATTTTTATGCTTTTACACTCTCTATTCCTGTAGGTAACACTAACCCCAACAGCTACAAACTTGCTCTCCAGTGCAACCAGATTGCTCTAAAATAAAGGCTACATGTGCCTATTTAAAACCACCAATCATTCAGTGTTGTTTCACTCGAACCCATCCCAAGGGATCTGTTAACGAGAACCTGGGTTACCCTCACCTTCGGGGCAGGTGGCAACAGCTGCCCAGAGAATTTGTGGATGCTCCATCCCTGGAAGTGTCCAAGGCTGGGTCAGACGGGGCTCTGAGCACCCTGGGATAGTGGAAGGTGTCCCTGCCCATGGCAGGGGGTGGGATAGGATGAGCTTGGAGGTCCCTTCCAGTGCAGGGATTCTGTAATTCCATGATCTGGACACGGAGAGGGTGATGTGATCCACTCACACCCGCACAGCCCCAGGAGTGGAGCACTGGGGGAGGGACGAGTGGAGCCCGAGGCTGGGGTGTCACTGTCACCCTGCCAGCATCCATCCCCTGGCTGGGCCGGTGCCCTCGTGTGGGGTCTGTGCCAGATAGAGCCAGCAGCTTGCTCGGAGCTCACTCCACCGAGTCCCACAGCCACCGAGGCTGGGAAAGAGCTCCAGAATCATCGAGTCCATCCTTCCACCGATCCCCGCCTTGTCCCCAGCCCAGAGCACCGAGTGCCACGTCCGGCCATTTCTGAACACCTCCAGGGATGGCGACTCCAAACTTCCCTGGGCAGTTCCAAGGCCTGACCACCCTTTCCATGAGGAAATTCCTGCTGATGTCCAACCTGACCCTCCCCTGGCACAGCTTGTGGCCATTTCCCCTTGTCCTGTCCCTGTTCCCTGGGAGCACAGCCTGACCCCCCCTGGCTGCCCCCTCCTGTCAGGGAGTTGTGCAGAGCCACAAGGTCCCCCCTGAGCCTCCTTTTCTCCAGGCTGAGCCCCTTCCCGGCTCCCTCAGCTCCTCCTCGCAGGAACGACTCCAGTGCAGAGCCTGGAGATGCACGGGGCCACGCAAACACCACTGCTCTGACATCCCAACACCTGCGGAGCCACCACGGAGCATCCCCAGGCAGGCACCCCGGGCACAAGGAGACGATGGAGATGCTGTTCAGAGGAGCGACTCATCTCATCTCATATCTCATCTCATCTCATATCATCTCATCTCATCTCATCTCATCTCATCTCATCTCATCTCATGGGTGCTGCTCCACCGCTGCTCATCGAACGCGCTGACAGCGCTCTCTCTGTGACCAGCACCGCGCTTGCTTTAAAGAGCCGCGTTCGTTCCTTCCATCGCCTGTCCCGGTCATTCAGGGCCGAACAAAAGAAGGTTTGTGCGGCGCAGAGCCGGGCTTAATCCCACAAAGGGCTGAGCGTTCTCGCAGCGGCGGGCTCAGGCGCAGGCTTAGCTCCCGGCGTGTCAACAGCCCCGCTCCGATTGGCGAGACTAATTGTGCCCTCGGAGTTAAGCACGGGCTTAAGTGCACTCCTGGAGCGCAGCCAGGACGCTCAGCACCTTGCGAGGCTGATAGTCCAGCGACCAGATTTTGTTTGGGGAGAATTTATATTCGAAGAAAGCAAAATGACCCAAAGAAAAGGAAAAAAAAAAAAAAGAAAGGAAAAAGGAAGCAAAAGAAAGCCCTTGCATCTTTCTGTAAGTATTATCACATTGGATCCAAGCCAAAAGTGTACCATTCCCACCAGCACATGCAGCTGTTCTCCGAGAAAAGGGTGTAATTCCAACCCCTGCATAAAAGTGTACATTTCAGTGCATTTGCCATAAGGACAACTTTGCCGTTTTTCACAGCTAAAGCAACTTTTCCTGGTTGGTGGTAGTTTCCTTGTCTCCAGTGAAAACTGCCTCAATTTCCTATGGAATGTTTACAGGCAGGAACAGGAAACAGTTTCATTTTCTCAGGAACCCGGAGCGTATTTCCCATTTCATCGAGCCCCTGAAGCGTTTCTTTCACCCCTGCAGCCTGGGCTGTGTCTCGGGGAACCCCGGGGCAGAGTTTTCAGGTATCCCAGGACTTGCAGCAACTCCTTAACCAGCTGGAAGGAGCAACTCGTGTCCCCAGGGAAGGGGGAGATGGGGTGGAGTGCCACAGATGCACCTCCCTGTGCTCTGCCTGTAGGAAGGGAACTCACTGAGATAACCTCGGCTCCTCTTCCAAAGGCACTGAAAGATGTTCCTCTGGCTTGGGATTGCCCCTTCCCTGGGGACAGCTCCCAGATCCTGCAGCACAGCAGGACTGACCCACTGCACCCCTTGTGCCCAGTGCCCATATAGGTTAAAGATCAGCCCCACAGATCTGCAAAGAGCTGCACCCACAGAGTCATGAAATCACAGCGTGGTTTGGCTTGGAAGGCACCTCAAAGATCACCCAGTCCCAAACCATCACTGCCACTGGCACGAGCCCCACTGGAGTTCACTCTGCTCCCAGTAACCCACAGAGCGGAGCACAGCCCTGGGGAGCTGCGACCCCTCACTGCACACCTTGCCGTCCCCTCCGGGTTGAATCCAACCTCCCCTTACTGCTCAGCTGGATTTATTTTTTTCCCATGCTCAGCTGTGTTTATTTTTTTCACTTGCACGCTCGTTTTGCCCCACAGAACACCACGATTTTTCACCGGATCACTTAAATCCTCAGCTCCTCTCCTGCTGCTTGGTGCTGCCTGTTCCTGCTCCTTTCCACCTCTGGAGGCGAATGCATCCCAGCAAGCAATCCCTCACAGAAGAAATCCAATAAGTGCTCCTGAGGGGAGGAAATGGAAGGGGGAGGGAAGCAGAAAAGAAGAAAGTCCCTGAGCTCTGAGCTTTGCAGCCGCCAGTGCTTTGCTAGCCATGCCCTCCCAGCCTGCCAGAACCTGTCAGTCTGGCCTTCCTATTATCGCTTCCACTCGGAATTCCTGCTGGAATGCGCTTGGTCGTTGATCTCCTGTTTGCTGTTTGGTGAGGTTCATGAGGAGCAGCTGCAGTACCTGTCCCAACTCCTCCTCCTCCTCCTCTGCTCACACCAGCCCCAGGAGTGCAGCTGCTGTGCCTTGCAGACCCTACCCAGAGCTCCCAGCAGTGTTTGCTGAACAGACCTTCCATTAGCTCGGAGCTGCCCGGCTTTGGCTCTGGAGGCACTCAGCAGCTGCCTTTCCAGGCCAGCCACCCCTCAGCTCTCCCAGGTTTTAACCCCCAAGCTTTGCCTAAACTCAGCCCTCGAGGAGGGTCTCGCTTTCCTTACCCACCTTTGCTAAAGCACACGAGAGCGTGAGGTGGCGTGCTCTGGTTTCTAAGAGCCCAAAACACTATTTTGTTACCATATGATCAGTTCTGTTTTCAATGCTTGCCATCTTCAGGTTCAAGTGACTTCAAAATTCACCCCTATCCATCATTTATCCCAATCATTCCATTAGGCCCATCACAGTGGGACGGGAGAGATGAGGTGACCTTTCTGGAAGGATAGGGACTGCTGATTTGTTTAATAAAAAGGGAAACACTTGTAAGCACAGCAAGCTGCAGGATGGAGTGGGGCAGAGTAATGTAATATAATCAGTCTCACTTCATAATTATGAATTTCACTTTGTTATTTCCCGAGTGAGACCAGGCCACATGTAGGCACTGCAGTCAGGAAGGAGTGAGAATTGTGCCAGGCAAGGGAAACTCAGGTTCTGTACTTTATTCCTGCAGTAAGGCTGTCACTGGCCACTGCCAGGAGATTTCTGCTCAAGAGTTGTTATTATTGTGTGTCAGGAAAATTTTGGGATGGGGAAACCATTATGTTTTTGTACTCAGCTGCTGAAAGGAATTTGGTCTGCTCTTGGCCAAGGAACTAAAAGTTCATATCTCAGGAATGAATTGGACATGATTATTCATCTGTCAGGCAACAGAAGAAATCCATCTCCCATTGATTTGGGGGCATCTATAAATGGAGTTTTGCTATTCTGAGTAGTGCTGAACAATAATGATCTGAATTATTCATTGTGTTGATTCCCAGACTAATGCCTGGTACTGCCAGGCTGGTGAATTGGCAGGATCTCACACCACAGTGCCACAGTCCAAAATAGTATTCTGCAAAGTGGAAGACTCAAGATGGAGGCAGAATCCCAGGTGCAGAAAACCAGGAAAAGATGGTACAACATGTGACCATCAAAGAGATTTTCTGTAACTCGAGGAAAGCAACTGAAAGAAAAAAATTGTTTGGGTTTTTTTTTAAGGAAAATACCCCAAAACAAACCCAAAGCAGAACAAACCAAAGCAACCTTTGCCTCCTAGTTACAAACCAGGGCAGTTTGGTTTTGCAGTCAGAGCGATCAAGAGCACAGGCACAGATCTTCATTCGAGACAGAGATGACTGAAGGGTTAAATACGAGGTCACAGGAGCGGGAATACAAGTGGAAGCCAGGCAAGGACCAGAAGGAAGGACTACACACCTTCCAAGGCATTTTCAACACTGATAAAATGCCTGGCACAGTTTTCCAAGCCTCATTAAGTGGGGGAATTTCCCCATGCACTGACAGAGGGCAGATCTTTCAGCAGGCAGGGCCTTGGCTTCGAGCGAAGCCACATTGCTGTGCATTGATGTGCTGACTCCGATCAGGATGTTCTCCTGAGCGATCAGATCTTGTCTGCACATGGAGGAGTTGCTGCTTGTTCCTCCTGATCCTGAGATTTCCATCCATGCTCACGTGCCGGGTTGAGGCAGGACCGGGCGGGATGCGGCGTGACCGTCCGTGCGGATGGACTCCGGCCAGGGCAAGGCATCCCCACTCCCACACCGACTCACGTCTTCCAGAGGAGCCTCCTGCCCTGAGTCATGCTCTGGAGCACCCTGGCCTCCTCCCTGGCTCCAGAGGGGATGTGCGCTGACCTCTGATCCCGGTGCTCCCCGGGACGTGAGTCACGCCGCTCCTGATCCGACCGCCCGCAGCAACCCACGGGCACAGCGGCGAGGAGGAAAATGTGTTCCTTTGGCTTTGCGGCGCGGAGGGAACACCATCCCTGGCATCTCCGAGGCGCCAGCAGCACGTCGGGGCGGAGGAAGGGGAGGGATGCGCCGTGACTCAGCCGCCGCCTGAGTCACCCTCCTGGCAGCAGGGCTCTGGGAGGCGCCGCTGGCAGCACCCTGCTCTCCCAGAGCTGCCCTGCCGCTCCCTCCCCCTCCTCGTGGGGGCTGCGGTACCTGCCCTGCTGCCCCTCCTTTGAAGCTGGGGGTGACACTCTCCAAGCCACGGGGTAAATGCAGAATCGTGTCCTTGAAGGAAAAACAAACCCACCAAAACCTTCTGGAATATCCAAGTCAGCCCTTAGGCTGAGTCTGGCACTAAAGGAGACGTTTCTGCATGCCAAATAATCCCCTTTCAAACTGGAAAGAGGAATTTATTTCAAATAGTTAGAAAATCCAAGAACAATCCACAACTGGAGTTTTCCCAATTTTCCCTTTTCTCTCATCAGAAGCAGAGAGTGAGGGTGACATTCTCAGACACCAAAATAAAGCCCAAGCCGGTGGCCTTGCCCTACAGCATTTAACCCTTATCTGCGACTTCCCAGGGGAGGACCTTCATCCCCCTCACGCCTCCTGCACTGGCAGAGATGAGACACTTTCCATAGTAAAAAATACAGGCAAAAATTCTTACAGTCACCCAGAGGACATCATTTTATTTTCAGGCTGAGTAAAGTTAAAAGCCTTTTGAAAGCCATTTAAAAGCCACAAGCCAGGCACAAAGAACATATGAACTGCCTTAAAAACTGCACTGTTTCTGCAGTATTTAGGAACAAATCTCGGCCTTGGATCAGACCCATTGAGGTGTGAATTATACCTAATGCAAGATATTCCCACCTGCCATGGACCTCAAGGCATCCAGAGCCCTGCACGGAGTTCTGCACTTGCAGCTTGCCCTGAGCCAAAGCAGCCCCGAGGCCCGGGCGGGGATCTGGGCTTTGTATGGAGATCAGGAGAGTGGCAGAAGGAAAGATTGCTGCAATTCCAAAGAATGTGTGTGGTTCTGGTGGGGTTTGAGGTGCTCCTTTAGGAAATGGATTTATTTCTGCCCCAGAGGAGTCCTGTGTGCATTCTGAGGGCTGAACAGGAAAGGGAAAACACTTTCACTAGCACTTCCTGGTCAGTCATTTTCTCTGTTTTCACTGAAAACTTCCTTTAGGAATTTACATGAATTATTTTCGGCCATTGCTACATTAAAGCTTTACCATGGCAAAGTTTTTATCCTCTCCCATTTTGAAATAGGCCTGAACAAAGGATAATAACGAGGAACTAGATTTAAAATAGAAATTCTGCTGAGATACCAGAGGTCAGGCATGATCCATGCCAAAATGCTGTGTTGAACTGAAATTATTTGCTTCATCAAACGACTTTTTTTCGTTACCTGTGCTGTTGCTGGCATGGGATGGGAAGGGAAAGGATGGGAAGGGGAAGATAATTTCAGGTTTCTAGGAATCAGTCTGTTGCATCATTGCTATTTGGACCCCATCACCCGAAGCCAAGTTGGCAAGCACCTGAGGGGTGCTGTGGGATGTTCATCCTGCTGGAGGCAGGTTTCCACTTAGGAAACCTTCCCAGGGAGGATGGACGCTCTCCATCCCCGGAGCTGTGCCCAGGGACAGGGTCCAGCCGGGCTGTGCCCGTGGCACCGCTCCCAGCGAGGGGCTGCCCTGCCAGCTCCTTCCAGCTCTGCATTCCCATCGGGACAGGGGGCTTGGGGATTTCTGCAGGGCGCTCAGCAGCAGGGAGAGACGAGACCCCGGTCGGTTGTCACCGGGAACATCAGTTTAGGCCAGATAAGGATGGGGCTTGGGACAGCCGCTTGGAAAGCAGGACCCCTGTCAGGCAGCTGGCGAGTGAAGGTTCCAGACGAGCCCTGGAGGGGGGGTGGGCAGGCCTTGGGAGCCCGTATCAGATCATATCTGCGTCCCTCCCAGCCCAATGTTCTATTTCTGACCGCAGGCAGTGCCAGTTATTTCAAAAGAAATTCAGCTGCAGACTGTTGCAATTCATCCCCGGGGGAAGCCTGGGTTTATATTTATGGCCCGTGTCTTCAGCGGAAGATTTATATCGATTCGAAAAAATAAAAGGTTGATAAACATTCAGTCTTTTGGACAAGACACTCTCCAGCCCCTGGGGAGAAGCCCCGGGAGGGGCGATGGGGGCCGCAGACGCCGGGTAAGGCTCGGAGGTGTGGGAGGAGTTCACGCAGGAGCAAAGTCACCTCGGGCTTTGCAGGCTTAGGCTACAACCGGGAGAATTTCCAGGGAAATGGGAAATCCACATCCACGCCACGTGAAAGGAAAGTTCCTGTTTCAGAGAGCGCTTACCCCACCTGAGAGCGGGGACTGGACACCACCTCGGTCCCCAGCGGTGGGAGCTGCCCTGCCCTTCCCGGGGACTCCCCAGCAGCTCTCAGCGGGTTTGGGTCACCCTTCGTCCTGCCCTGCCACCCCCCCGTGTCCCTGCTAGGCAGCAAACCCGCAGCTGGGTGAGCGGTGATTCCAAGGAATCTCTGCTTCCTCCTCCACCGGCTCGGCTGGCTCCAGATTCCTGGGCTCTCAGGGTCCAGCAAGGCATTGGGGAGCCCCTGCCGATCCCATCCCCGATCCCATTGACTCCCTGCTCCCCCCAGTGCCCCTCTGGCCGCGCGTTAACGGGAGAGCTGTAATTGGTAACTGAAATTGATTGCACAGCCCTTCCCGTGAGGAAAATCGTCCATCTCCAGGGAAAAGGGATCGTTTTCCACCGGGCATTAATCAAGCACGGGGCTCTTAAAAGCCCTGGGTAAGTCGAGAGCGTTTCAAATTGGCTGCGAAGCGCTGGACGAAGCGCTCGGCAGGAGGGAGGGCACGGACAGAAGTGACCCGAGCGGCTCTTCCCTCTCTCCGCTCTCCGCGATTCCATGAATTTTAATCCCGCGCCGCACAATTTAATTAGCACTTTCGAAGCGGCACAGAAAGGAGGGCCCTGCTGTCACCTGTCAGCTGCCGGGGTGCTCCATTGTTCCTGCGGAATTGTGGACACGGAGCCGATCCCTGTCAGCCCCAAGGACCGCGCCTTAGGGCGTCGCAACGGGAAGAAGCTGCCAGAGGTGGTCCCAAAAACCCCAATCCTTCTGCCACCTTGCAAGGCTTCTCCATGTCTTGCCATTTAATCGTGTTAATGTTTTCATGTACCTGGTTTTGAGTTGCTGCGGAGTAAAGGAATGGAGAGGGAATCAATTCCTTTACCCTCTTCCTGCTTTTATAGCAGCCATTTTCCTGATGCAGAGCTTTGCCTTTTCCGTCTTGGAGGAGAAATGTGTTTCTAGGCTATTCTAGGAAACAGGGAATAATTCCCTTTCTTCGTGAGATGCCCTTGTCACATTAATATCTCACTTCCAGCTCTCTGTTGTCCTTAAAGGAGTCCTCCAAGCCTGGTGTCAGTTTTGTTCTGAATATTCTTCGTGTTATGCAGCTGCTCCTGAAGCTGCAATGACAGCACAAAAAGACCTCAGTGTCTGGCCAAATAAATATGAATTATGAGCCTGTGTGTTCATAGAGTCATGGAATGGCCTGTGTTGGGAGGGACTACAGGAATCATCTCTTTCCAACCTCTCTGCAGGGACACCTTGCACCAGGCCAAGGTGTTCAGGGCTCCAATTTAACAGTTTTTAACATTTCTTGTGCATGATTGTGCACTCCATTCTCATGCTAAGCCTGGCCAGTTTCATCTCCCAAGTTCTGTTGTTGCAGGAATTAAGGAGCTGGCGGCATCTTTGACCTTCCCGTGGCAAAGTTGTGCTTTGGGGGGTTGCCTGTGCTGGTTGGAAGGCAGCAGAGTGCTCTGGGAGGGGAGTGCTCAGGGGTGGATGTTCTTTCATTCACTAAACCAACAGCCTGTCTCTGGTGACGGCTGTGGGATAGGATGGGCTGTACAGACCATTATTACCTTATTTTCTCCAAGTGGAGCTGCTGCTTTCGCGTGATTAACCTGTACTCAGCAACAGCTCCTTGTACTGTGCTTTTGTCGATCATTTTTCCCCTTGTTCGCATTGCATTGATTTATTTATGTAGAGTTTGGTGTGTTATAAACCCTGCAACGATCCTAGACATCAAGCCCTTTCTCAGGGGACACCTTATCTCACTTTTGATGGCCTGATTTATTCCAAGGCGCTGCGGGAAAAGCGCTATTTTCTGTGCTGTGCTGAGCAATGAATTCTCCCTGAAAACCTGTAGCAGACAAACAAACATTCAGGCCATGGGAAGGCAGAAGCAGAAAGGTGTTGGGACTTGCTGAAAGCCACACAGGGTGTTACCGGCAGAGGCCAGCTTAGGATTTTGCAAGTCACTCATCAGCAGCCTCGCTTGATTTGTTATCTGGGAGTTACAAAGAAACCTCGCTGGCTGGTTTAGTTCTTTTTTGGGGTCAGCAAATGGATCTCCGGGGTCGACCTGAAAAAGGCAGAGCTTGCCAAGTGCCAGCCGCTCTCAACCTCTTCATATCAAACTCAGCGACACAGTTCCTGTCTCTGATAACCCCTTCTGTGTTTGGGACATCCATGCCCTCTTTCCCTTCAGGAAGATCTAGGCTGCTGGATTGGTTACTCAGATAATTCCCTCAAGAAGGAGAGAACCAGACAAATGAACTGGTTTTTTTTCTAGTTACTGTGTTTGAGGATTGTGTGCCAGATGAAATAATGAAGATAAGGATTTATTAAATTATACAGTCATAGAATCATAGAATGGCCTGGGTTGGAAGGGACCTCAAAGGTCACCTGGTTCCAAGCCCCTGCCTTCGAGCCCAGGGCAAACTCGCTGTGGTTCATCCAAAACCTACACAGAGGTTGGTGTTTTACATGGCACTCCTCTCCTTCATAGAAATGGGAGCAAAATCCCAAGTTTACAGGCTCCAAAGTGTTCCATTTTTCAATTCCCATTATTTTATTAGCTCTGGCTTGTGTGTTCAAAGCTGGTACAAGGAGTTTCACAGATTGTTCCCTCTGGGTACCGGGAGGCCTGTGCAGGTTGGTTGGTAGTGGACAGGAGGATGTGCTGGCACAGGAGCCAAGATGTGCATGAGGAAATAGGGAAGGAGAAGAGTGGAACCAGCCCCGGAGATTTGCCTCAGAGGGATGTCATGGCTGTAAACCACACCGTTTCCAGCGAACTCAGACCTCTGCCAAGTGCCTGCTGAAATATTTGGTCCCATAGCCTTGGCCTACCTTGACAAGCGTTTGCTGCTGGGAACACCCTTTGTGGCCCAACTGCCTCTTTCCTTCTGCCTTTTGTTTCGCTGCTCCAGTCAAAGCTGATTTCCATTTAAATGTGGTAAACACAACAAGCCCTTTCACGAAATGTTAGAGGTCAGCTACACTCCCCGTTTTATTTAGTGTATGTTTCTTTACTTCATTTAAAAGAACAATAGCAAAACCACAGGCTGAAACCCAAGATCACCAAGCACTGACAACAAAAGGGTGCTTACGGGGTTGCAGTGCTGGGAAAAAACCACCATTTTATTTCGCAAAGCATTTGGAAAAGTACATTTGACCTTCTTATTTCGTCGTTTGGAGCCTGACCTTTCAGCCAGCCATCCCGGGTTTGATCCTGTGTGGTCCTGCCAGCAGAGCTGGGGTCTGCTCCTGGCCGTGCTGCTCTCCTGCGGTGTGACCTGGGCTGGGGCACATCTATGTCCTTGTGCTGCCTAAAGGCACCCGGGCTTAAAATGGCTGGAGAGGTGGGTTTCATTTATATTTATTAATTACGTTTACGATTTATATTTATGAATTATATTTATAAATTATATTTAATTTGCAGCTTGGTGCTGAAAGTCTTAAAGAGTCTCCTGCTCATAGGGCCTGGGTGAGTTTTCTCTCATGTCTCTCTCTGCTCTCTCTTGTGTTTTGTCCACTCTGTCTAAACATGGCATCTTTATTCCTTTGAATTTTGTCATGCTAGTATTTCTGCTAATACTTTTTAATTTAATTTTTATCTCTTTGCAGTCCCCAGTTCTGGAATGTCCTTTGGCACTCTTTCTGTGGGAAGGACTGTGCTGTTCTCTCACATCACCAGCCTCCAGCAGATACAGCTGCTCCATAAAGCAGTAGAATAAATAAACAAGATGAACGATTTTTTGCTATAATTACTGTTAATTAGCATGATTTGCCCTGTTAGATGTTCTTTAGTTTTAATTTGTGATGATTTATATGCATTTCTCTACTGTATATATTCAAGACTGGGACATTTGTGAGTTTCTGCCAGTTTTGTACTTTTTAATAAAACGACATCCATTTGTAAACTTTCATATTTCAAATGTTAAAATACCCTCATTTTAAAAAATACACTTTTTTTATGCTTCTCATGAGACGTAGACCTTGAAAAAACAGAAGCATGTTAATTACCCGGTATGATGCTCCACAATCCGCCCTAGAGGCAGTGGGGACATGAAAAGGAGGATGATAAATGTGATTTCAGTGGTTTGCTGGGTGAACGTGCATGTTACATTCACAGAACCGAGAAGCTTTTTCCCTTGAGACTGGAAATAAGAAACACGAACATAAACAACTTGATAAATGGCACCTTGATGGGAAACCTCGTTGCTTGGGCAGCCTGTTATTGCAGCAATAAACCCACAAAAGCTGCAGCTGTAAATGGCATAAAATAAACTTGCATGTGTGTTTAACAATATTAAAGTAAACCTAGACAGAGCTAATAAATGTATTTAACACTGAAAAGGGAATTAATAACTGAGTGTCTTAGCATGTTGGAAGTGGACTGCAACGTCACCTGTTAAGAGACCAAATATCATCTCTCCTCCTTTGTTTGAATCTGTATAAAGCAAATATTGCCTTTAAAACCTCTGCAGTGGTCAGCCTGATGCTGTGCCCTTGTGCATTTCTGCCTGAATTGGTGAGAATTAAAACGTGCTGGTTTAATTTATGGGCCACCAATGCGTTTGGGTATTTGGTTTCCTTAGGTTTATTCCACTCACGCAGTTTGGAAAGGGAACAGCGCAGAACGGTGAGGTGCAGGGTTCTTGCCATGCTCTGGTTTTCCCTGGAGAGGCAAGGTTTGCCCCATCAAGCAGGATGACAGCACCAGACGCGCTTCGAAGGGACTGCAGGAAGGGTGTGGACAGGTATGCTTTTATGAATCTCATTTCAATGGGACAAGTTCATGTGCGGGATTAGATGGGATTCAAAGCAGGACTTGAATATCCTCATATTTCAGCCTTTCAAAACTCCCACAGATCACTTCCTACCACACAGCTCTGATAAAACAGCTAAATATGGCTGGAATGTAACAGATGAGGAGACTTGTTTTTAAAGGCTGCTTGCTATAGGTTAAGTGGGTGAACAGCAGTTTTTCATTTACTCCTTTGTAGATCTGCACTGAAGAATTCCAGGGTGGGATATAGATGTAGCAACAAACAGATGAAGTGGTTGGGATTTCTCGGTCTGATGATATTTTGCAAGAATTCTTTAAGAAATGGAGGCGTTTGTTCCAGATCCTTATCCAAACATTTATTTGTTTCGGCAGTTTCCACAGTAATTGGCCGTTGCAAACACCCAGAGTCTTTCAGGACTGGCATGATGGGCCTGCTCTTAATTTGTAATAATAAATCACAACTTAGCTGTCAGTTTGCAGTTCCATGTAGAAAAGTGACGGCCAGCTGGGGAGCGGTGACACTGTGGTGCTTTCCTTTGTTTTTTTTTTTTCAAACAGTGGCAATGAAATTTCTTTTCAAAGTTGACCAAAGCCCCAAGACAACGTGACAACATCAAGCCTGGCCAGGACAAGCCCCTGCTTTGTTTCCAGGGTGGAAAATGGCTTTTGGGGGGGCTGTACATCACTGAACTCTTGGAATTACACCCACACATGCACAGATGCCATATAGATGAGTATCTTTCCCATGTGAAGCTACTCCCTGCTGTTAATGTCCTGAAGCTGTATGAGCATCTTCCCCAAAACCAGTAACAGGCACCAGCTAGAGCTGACTGCAAGACAAGAATTCCCATTTTTATTGACATCTATGGGGCTTCAGCATTTGTTTCGTCCTGTTGGTTTTGAAAGAAATGACAAAGAGCAAACTGGAATAAAACTTGCACGGGAACAAAATCCCTCTGCTTTAGGAGAAAAGAGAAACCCCGGGCCTAGCATTGTGGTACAGATTGTGGGACAGGCAGCTGGGCTGTGACATTCAGGGGCACCAGGGCACTGTCCCCTGCTCTGTCTCCCTTGGCCACCTGGGCACACTGACCTGATACAGAAAGAGATTTTGTAGCTCATTCCAATCTTGTCGCCCACACTCTCCCCCAAAACATTTAACTACTCTGTTCCATCTCAGTTCAAATGGAATCATTAAGGACCTTTTAAAACCTATATTTGGCTTTACATTTTGTGCTTTGATGGACCCGGTTTCACGAGAGTTTTGTCAGGAGCTGGTTTCCCTTTTCCAGATGAAGGTGGTGTCACATTTCCCTATGGCACTTGCTTCTGTTTCTCCTCAGAGTTTTGCTTATGACATTCCCCCTGTTAAGCTGCATTCTTCAAGCTTCATTGCAATTTCTGATTGTTGCCAAGGAAGGTGAAATGTGGTTTTTGAAGCCGATCATGCTGTATCATCCTCCTGAAAGGGTCTTGCAAAGCTTTTCCCTCTCTATTGGTTGTTGCTGTCACGTTTAAGGCACCAGAAAACGCCATGTAACCCTTGTGTGCTCCAAGAAGTAAACTCCATGCAGTTTGGTTTGGTTTGACCTACAATTCAGAAGCAGAGGGAAACTGGTTGAATTAAAAGTCAGTAAATTTGAAAGTGATAAAAGGGAAGGGATGTTGCAGCCAAAGTCCAATTAGCTACCTTTTATCCATATCTACTATGCACAGAAAGAAAAAAAAAAGAGGGGAAAAAAAGGAAAAAAAGAAAAAAAACAATAACAGAACACTGCATTATTTTCACATTAGAAAATATAACCAAATACGCCCCAGAAGTATCTATATTGAATAAAAATATGTTAGACTTCTAAATCTACTTTAAAGCTTACCAAGCCAGGTATTAATAGAATCATTCAATTTTTAACATTATAATGAAGAAGTGTTTAAAAACATATATGACACAGTTTATAGTTACTGTGAAGGGAAAACCCTAAATCTAATACGGTCTTTAAAGTCACTTGTCTCTGAACATAAAATTCTCAGAATAATGAACAGTCAGGGTAATTATCAGTGAAGATGGGGAATGCACTGGCGTGCAGGTGAGTGGGAAAGCTGCGTGTGAGGAACAGAAGATTGGGCCCCATTCACTTTCAAAAAAAAATTTAAATATTAAAAAATATAATTTTAAACAATGGTAAAAAAACCCTACTGGCTCTTGAAAGTAATTGAGACAAAAAGTAGGCTGCCATCGACCTTCAGAAGCCACCCAGTCCATTCTCCCCCCGCCCAGGCGGGGTTACACACAAGCAAACCTCAGTGTTACACCTCACCCGGCCAATGTTTGTGTGAAAGGCTCCACAAACTCCGGGAGCGGGCTAATCCAGCCCTTCACTCTCCCGCGGCCGACAGCTGCCTTTTTCCCGATTCCCACCCCGCTGGTGCCGGGGCGGTGGGAGCACACCGCCCGTGCCGTGCCTGCTGGCCGCAGTCCTGGCGCTGCGCGTTCTCCCTTCCCCAGACTAAACAAACCCCGGAGCCCTCGTCTCTCCAGCCCCGGGCTCTGGAGCCCTCGGAGCTCCTGCCGCTCATCCCTGGATCCTTGCCAGCTGCCAGAGGCACCGCTCCAGCTGTTACCTGTGCTCGGCCGGACACAGTGTCCCGGACGGGGCTCTGTCCACGTGGGGAAGGGCTGTCACTCCCACCCCTCCAAGCCTGGATGAGGATTCCTTTTCCACCACGCTGACTCACATTCCCATTCCCTTCTGCAGATCTGCTGCCTGCTCAGTTGTTCCACACCTTGTGTTTGTCCCCTTGGCTGTTCCTCTCAGGGTACAGCGCTTGGGTTTCCTCTTTTCTTTTTTTTTTTTTCCCCTCATTAGGGCGCTTCCCCAAACTCTCAAAAAATTTTCTAACTGCAAAATACAAGATACTCCAGTCCAAAAGAGGAATTGTACACATCTTTAAAATGATGGAAATGCAGGGAGAGAATTCTTTCCGTATAAAACTAGATTTGTTTTCACTGCTCCGCATTTATCATTTGCAGTCTCCAATCTCTCGTTATAAATGATGGCGATAAAATGATCTCTGGTACAAATTACTTCATTCTGGCAACAATCGTATTTGGGTGCAATAAAAGGAATCGATGGCTTCTCACTTGTCATTCATAAATAAAAAGAAAACAGTACAGGATTAAGCAAGTGAATGAATGGAAAGGCTTCAGAAAAAAAAAAAGTGAAGGGATGTGTGGGATTTCTGGTGTTGTCTAGAAAATTCAGGAAAAGAACTGCATTTGCTTCACATTCTTTTAAGTTTTTTAAGTTTTTCATTCTCTTCAAACAAGAAACTGAGAAAAAGTCTGTATCTGCAAAGAAACACTTAATTCACAAGCCTTCATTTTTCCTAGGAATGGGGATCACTCCATGTCAGCACAACACCCGGACCCTGACACCCTGATGCTCCAGGCTGAGTGGCTGAGCTCTCCTTTGAATTCCAAATCCTGGCCAGGACTTGCTTCATGACCAGACCACTGACATTGCCTTGCTGCTCTGGTTTCTCATAATATATTGGAATTTCTACTCCAGCTTTTCTCTCAGTAAAGGCCACTTTGGATCTTCTTCTGTCCCAGCCACCAATTCGTTGAAATTTGCAGTTTAGTGAGTCTGGAAACTGAATTTATCTGTCAGATCTAGCTGATATTGGAAAAGGGTTTTGAGATTGTGAATAGAAAGGACAACAGCAGACATCAAACTGTTTGCTAAAATCAATCCTGTTCCTGTAGAAAATCAAGCCAGAAAGCCTCTGCTCTCTGTGCACTGTCACACACCTCCCTACGGAATACAAACCCCTTTGTTCAGGCTTTCTGGAAAGAAATGGGAACAAAAAGAAGGTCTTGCCATGAAAGAAACTTTTTGAGGGTCTGGGTGTGAGGTGAGACCAGGGAAGAGTTTTCCATTGGCCAGGGAGAGTTTGGGTGAAACTTGTAGGAACACTGAGAAAGGGAGTAACATGCAAAGCAGAATTTCATGCTGAATGGCAGCTGGCATTGGTGAAATCCCCCCCAATGCACTCTGCACAAGCAGCAAAGACATTACACTGACACTGCCATTTAAACATCGGTGAAAACACTGCTGAGGAACAGAAACATTGGAATTTGGGCTGGACAAAGGTTTTGGGTTTTCGACTTTAAATAATCTGAACATTTATGTCATTTTCCCCTCTTCCTATAGAGCTAGTGGGAAGTCTCAGGTGTCAAAAGCAGACTGTGGAAAACACTGTGAATATTTACGGGAACTCAGCCTGGGTGTTTTCTGTGTTCAAGTGTCTGAAAAGTGAAGCAATAGCTTGTTCGTCAGTTTTCAGTTCCAATGGATTTTATTTTTCAAAATAAACAAAACCCAGTCCTCGTCCCCTTCCTTCCAAACCAAAGAACAGACAGAGTCATAATTATAGTATTTCCACTTAAACATTTATTTCTGAGGGAAAGGATTCTTAAAAAGAATGAAAGAAGAAATAAATCAGCAGAAGTATCTCTAATGTGTTTTGAACTTGGTCATTAAATTGATTATTTTTCCTACCTTCTTGCTTTTCCAAGGTCCCCTCTGTCTTTCCTTCAGAAATTCCTTGCATTGTTTCAACAGCAGTTCCTAGTTTATTAATTCAGGCTTAGGCATCCAGCTCTTTTAAGACGGGGTTCCCTCACTCATTTTCTGGTCATGCGAGTAACCTTCCTCTCAAATAGTATTTTTTTCCCCCCAAAAGCAAATCCCCGGGTATTATATTTCCCTATCAGAGAACAAATATCNCACTGATTTCACGCACACTTTCCCAGAAAATCCAGCGGCTTCGCATTCTCCCTGCCCCCAAACCCAGCAAGTTTCCCATTCCCACAGTCTGCCCCGTGCCCTCCGAGCGCGCCGCGCTCCCGATTCCCAAGGACTGGTCGAGGAGCCCGGGATCGGGGTGTCCCCCCCGGCGGCCCCGCCGTGTCCCGGTGCTGGCGGCGGGATGCGCCAGCCCGGCCCGCCCGGGGGCTCCAAGCTTTGGCCGGGAAGGGGGAGAATCCCAGCTCCCTCTCTCCGTGGAACAAAAGCCCTCCCGTCCCCGCCCGGGTTCGCACGGGCTCCGGTCCCTCGCACCGTGCGGGCAGCCCGGGCCGCCCATCCTCCTGTCCCCAAGGTAAATCCATGTTTTTATAGCGCTGTTATTCCATGGGTATCGGCTCGGGCAGGTTCGTGCAGGCCAGGACAACGGTGTTAGGAAATCGGACTGAAAAATCAAGGTTATTACAACCAAAGAGAAGTTATTTCATTTACCCTCACGGCAGAAACCAAATGAAGGTCGTGGTTTGCAATGTTACTTTAAGGAACAGCTCCCAGGAGCTGCCCTTGAATGACATTTCAAAGTGATTAAATGACTTATTATTTCATCATCCAAAGATGGCATTGGAAATCCATAATAAACCTGCATTCTCTTAGTAAATTTAACTTAATTAAGCTTTTCAGACCAGTAGCACTAAATACTTACAACACAAGAAATTGTTTTGCTTACAGTAACATCATAAAATAAAACCAACTGATTTCTCACAGTGCTGATCTCGTGCAAATACCAGCTTGCTGTCCCTTTCTCAGCTTGGGAAACACCCCCCAGTTCCGACAAACTGACAGAGCATAAAATAGTTGCAAGTTGCTAATCCTCGTGGACTGAGAACTCCCAGGATTTCTTGTTCCCCTCCCCCCTCGCGAGAATTAAAGACTTCCTCTTTCACATGGGGGATCTCCTTTTCCCACATATTCGGTGTCAGAGCTGGCCCTTACGGATCCAGATTCCTCCAGGTCTTTTTCCTCTCGCTGAAATCCGTGTGTACGGGCAGCGGGAGTGGCAGGAACACACATCCTCCTCTGCCTCCTCCCGTCCCTCTCTCGCAAGGCACTCGGTTCCTTTCCTTGCATGAGCATTGCTTGTAACAGTTCCCATCCTTTTCCCTTGTGTCACCCCTCCCACTGCACATCCATAGCTCTCCACCTGCAGCCCTCAGACCGGTTATGTACAGATCCACGGAGCTCAGCTCTGTGGGAATCCCAAACTCCCCTGAAAACCAATGGCAGTGGTTTTAATGGGTTTGCAAAAGGTGCTGTCTAATTAGTCCTACCTGGACTCTCGTGATGCACAATGATTGTTTGTTCCATCAGCCAGCGCTGCTGTCTTTGGTGAGATGAAGCTGGAGAGGAGGTGAAAGAGACTCTTTCCAAGGCAGCTCCTGAATGGGAACAGCAGAGGGGGTAAAGGGGTGTCAGAGGGGGCACCCTGGGTGCCCCTGGGCAGACCCTGACCAACCTTTCCATGAGGAAATTCCTCCTGATGTCCAACCTGACCCTCCCCTGGCACAGCTTGAGGCCCTTTCCTCTCGTCCTGTCCCTCCATGTCCTCCTTGCAGTGACAGGCCCAGACCCAGGCACAGGATTGGAGGTGTGGCCCCCCCGGGGCACCCCGAACGTCCCTCTGGCTGCTGCAACACCCCAGAGCTGCTCTGGGGATGTGCCGATCCCGCTCTGTGGATCGGGACTGAACTCTCCGTGGTGTGAAGGCGTTGGCAGGGAAAGTCTTCAGTTGCTCTTTGCAAAGCAACCTTTGGTGCCAGAGTGGAGCAGAGCCCAGGGTTCACTCTGCCTCTGACACGTTTGTTTTTAGCCCAGTTGTTTATTAGCAAGCACTTTCGCTCCTCCTGGCCGTTCATCAGCCCTTGTGTGTGAGCAGCACACCCTGGCCAGCAGCTTCCCACACCAGCTGCTCTCCTGTGAAGGAAAAATCCTTCTGTGTGGAAGTTAAACGGTGAGATGTTCGAACCTGGAGGCCGCACGTTTAAAAGGAGCATTTTGGTCCATGTGTTTTTACGTGCCAAAATCCCCTGCACCCTGACCTACAAAATAGGTATTTATGTATTTGTGTGAGTAAACAGAGTCAAACACCGACTTACAGAGCTCTGCAGGGGGTGGTTCATGGCAAGGAGGCTCCCTGGCACACTTGCAGAGATTTATATTTTGTTTTCAGGAGGCTTTAGCCGTGCCAGCGATCCCCTGCATTTCTGGAGAGCGTGGGGCAAGTTCTGCACTGACTGGCACACTGCACAGCGTGGAGGGCATTGGTACTGGCCAGGTCACACAAAATCACACAGAGCAGAACGCAGAACCGGGGAATTCTGGTTCAGTTTATCTGTCAGTTTGCTTCATGTCCAGAGAAAGAGCTTTTCTTGATCTAGAACCATTGTATCTAACTGGATAAGTAAGTTTTACCTTCAGTAAAATAAGATCAGATATTTTATAGTAATATTTTGTATGCAATATATGAATCCTAGACAGTCAATGGTAGCATTAAGTAATATATTTTTGTGTGTGGCTTGTTTGGATTTTCTTTGTTTTCTGTTTGTTTGAGGAGGCACTTTGGACAAAACCTTTTGAACACAAGGCATGATCACATGTTCAGCCCTTTCTGCAAAAAGAAAAGAACAACTTTGGAGGAAGAACACTTGGGTGGAAGGAAAGTCCTTTGTAATGAGAGCTTGTGAGTTCTAAGCTTTCCTTTTCCTGCAGCTTTTTCACTTGGTCTAATAAAAACATGATCTGTCCCTGTGAGGTCTCCTTGTCACTGTAACTGCAGAACTGATATACCCTGCACACTTGGACTAAAACCTCTCATTTCAAATCAAGATGATGGTTGAGAAGAGAATAATTTAGACTCACACCATCCAGTGTCTAGGATTTTGAACAGCTAATGGCTTTAAGCTGGAAGAGTCAATGAATCCTACAAATCTGTCAGGCAGTGGCCAGAATTTCTGCTTCTGGTTTTGATAGGAAACAAATCTGGCATCGCTCAGGGCAATGCAGAACCCAGTTTTACTTTCACTACCTCCAGCCTCAAAAATGAGCCAAGAATCCCACAGAAACAGCCCTGACTCCAACTGTTGTAGGATTAGCAAGGACTCACCTCGATGTGGGCCAGGCCATGGACGGAGAAGGCAATTACCTGAATATATAATTCAGCAGAGATTTAAAACTCTGCTTCATTTCACACGTGCAGGCAGTCCCGAGGACATCCGTGGGATTATCCATGTCCATGCCCATAAATCTTCGTGGAGCTGTGACCCAGGAGTCCAGCCCTGTATTTCTCTTCAATAGAGATTTTACTACAAGAGGCAATTCCATGGATGGCTCCAAGATGCTCAAGCACAGGAGTATCTCCTATTCCTGGCTGATGGATCCGGCTGATCAGCTCCTTAGATAACACGAGGGGTGGCAGAAGACAGCATTTTTTTTTCAATCTGTTCACTTTCAGCATTGTAACTCCAATCAGCTTTAAATCCTTCTCTTTCCTTGTATTTTAACTCTGAAAAGACAGGAAATATTCATTAATGCTAAATTAATATGTTTTTTCAGTCTTCATCAGGACTTCCCATTCCACCACGTATGATTCCTAACTTCAGTTTATAATTAGATTATTAGTGACTAATTGGTCTCCCCCTTACCCAAGTTTGGACTAGATCATATTTGATACTTTTTATGATGACTGGTTTAGTGTTCCCATTTCTGTAGGAATTTCCTTTCCCTTTCCCTTGGCAGATACGATCTGTCCTCATGTAACTGGCTTTGGTTTTGACCCTTTGGCAATCTCTGATGTATATTCAAGGATCTTCAATTAAATATAACTGGGCTCAACAGAGCACTGACCTCTTATTTTCACAGCTGTATCACAATTTCTTCTCCACAAGAATTTCTGATTGTATTTGTTACTATTCATCACTTCTCATTAAAGACATACCAGAAAAATCTTTTTTTTTATGCTTAGTGTGGGTCTCTGAAGCTTACACCCATCTGCCCTAAAATTCAACAATTTCTGCTATGTTTATTAAACCTGCCTGTCTCCAAAGAATTAACTGGATTTGGATCACTCTCCTACATAAAATGATTAGACAGTTGGAAGCTGGAAAAAAATGCAATAATTCACATTTACAATTATCTGCCAATCACTTTATATTGGTTGAGAAAACATCTCACCCTCATTTACAAGCTGTGCACTCACAGATTTTTTAGGTTCTACAGGAACAAAGTTTACAACACACAGAAGCTCACCAGCCCTGCAGAAATCCCTTCCTGTGCTTTGCACGGACTCTCTCACATGATTTTTTTTTTTGTTATTGCTAAAATGTTAATCAACTGCTTAAGGACACATATTATTATATCCATATTATTTAAATCTTCACTTTCTCTCCGGCTGTCTAATAATAATTTACTGGTCCACAGCGGATGCAAATTATCCTTTTAAATTTGCCTATAAATTTCGTAAAGCATCTTCCCTTTGTCATATAAAATGTCTGTGGCTTTCAAACACTGCTGCACTTCTCTGTCGTTGCTTCTTTAAGCGATTTTCAGGCGCTGCCACGAGGCAGGGAGGCAGAAATTTCGGGACAAGCCCTCCTGTCGCACCAGTTCTGTGACCTGTGATTTAAATCACTGAGGATACCTGTGTGTCAGTCACAACAAACACAGCACATCTGAGGGGAAAAACTGCTTCCATCAGCTAAAAAAGGGCACTTGGATGACAGCAGCTTTGCCAGCTGGAGGTGGCAGTGATGCACAGGAAGTCTGGAGCAATGACACACTTTAACCACTTCTCCAATTCTTTAATTTTTCATTTTGGTATGAATTTGGTGTGTAAGTTCAGTCTCTGACAGCTTTATAAACTCTCTTGACCGAGGTCAGCATGACCTTGCTGACTTCCAAACAGCAAAGTTCATTTCCAGGAACCCAGGTGCTGGCCCAGACTTTTTCAAAGTGTTCCCATAACTTTGTTCCTGCACATCACCAGGTTTGGAGTGCCTGTCCGAGGGCACAAAGGGGTCCTCAGGCCCCAGATAAAGGCTTATTGGGAGTACTATGCAAAGGTTTATTAACTCAGAGCTTGAATGTGAAAATGTTAAACATAGACTACCCAAAGTCAGTGGGGCTGCATCAGTTTAGAGCAAGGAAAAATCTGACAAGCAGTGACCTCTTCCTTAAAAATATTAAATTTTTTTCCTCATTGAGAAATCACTTCGGGTTCTGTTTCTACTTTTTCCTTTAAATGTAAATTCTCTGAGGGATACACAGAGGACAACCCTGTTATGTTACAGAGATTGAACTGCTTTCTCTTCTTTATTTTTTTTTTTTCAAATTCAAAGTACAAAGGCTGAAGTGCTAAACTTTATGAGGCCCGTAATAGGTCCTTGGCCTGCAAAATAGTAAGGAATAAAAATAAATAGTAATCATCTAATACCAAGCACTTGTGTCATGCCTTTCATCCGAGGAAGTCAAAGCACTTTATAAACAGCAATGAATTAATAGAGGAATGTTTTGCCACAGGCAAAAGAGGGAAACAAGAAACCATCCTTCCACTCCCTGCAGCCTCCTGAGCTCCACAAAGGCAATAATTCTGGGAGTGAAAATTGCACCGCTTCTTGGTGCTTATTTCTTAGCGCTTCTGGAAAGTTGGCTCGCCTCGTTCCTGCACACAAAGTCTCCCAGTGTGCACGGAGCCACGTGGCAGCAGCAGTTCAAGCAAATGTCAGGCCTCTGTCGTTTTCTTTTGGGGTACAGGAAATTACCAGCAAAGGCAGTTTGGTCCATCAGGTTCAAAAGTGACTCAGCAGTGAGAAGGCTGGCTGGGGGAAATGCTGAAATGGGATTTTGATAAACGCAAAGTAATGTACCTGGGCGAAAATTATATCCAGGATCCAAAAATCAAGGTAGATGTGTATTTGGTGGGAGTGGTATTCCCTGCTCCAGGTAGGATTCCCGGGTGGCACTGAGGGCATTGTCTTGAAAACATCAGAGAGCCCTGCGAAGGAAAGAGGAATCTTTATTTATGCCCCTGTGTATGTATCTGATACACTCCCGAGGAGGAGCTCCACAAGGACTAGGGCAGATCTGGAAAAGGCTGGCAGGGTGGCCAGGAAAAGGAATATCTGCCACATGGGACGAGACTGAAGGGACTACAGCTCATCAGCTGAGATGTCTGGAGAGAGCCCTGATGGGGTCCATAAATTATCCAAGATGTGAACAGAGTGACTGAGGAATGATCATTCATTATTCCCTGTGTGGGCTGGATGGATTTTGCTCCCCCCCAGCACATCATTAATTAGTTTCATTCCTGTGCATCATCTAATGCCCGTTCACCAAAATACAGCTCCTGGCCCTAAGTGATGCGTGAAGACTGATTACCCAGCTTTAGAAATAGTGTATTTTATTTGTTCAGGAACGACCTATATCCTTTTATGGCTGTAATTTAATCTGTCAAAACCTCCACGAGAACTTGTATGAAATTATCTTATCGGGGAAAATCCTCTTTTCTGATTATGTATCTGTCATAGGAGGAGTTTTAGAGTGGGTTAAATCATCATGCAGTAGAAGGAGCAGTAATATATTTTTATTGCAAGATGAAGTTGTGATTCAGGAAATTGCTCCCTCAATAGATGAAGTTACTATTAATAGTGATGCACCAGAAATTCAGTGTATCATTTGATGGGCTGTATTTCAGATATGTAGCAAAAGAAAAGTCGTTGCTGTGTCAAACCATGAAACACTATCCAAATAAATTTTGACAGGGGATGTGGCTGATGCTCAGCACCAATTTCTTATAAAAGACAGGTGTAAAAGCAAGGAATCTGGTATTTTCAGTGTCATTGTACACCATTAAAGATAAGAAATCTTTTGGGGACGAAAAACTAACCAGGGCTTACCCAAGCAGAACTAGAACAAGGTCTCCTGACAAACTGGGAACTAAGGAAGACCTTCAGCAGGTTCATTGTGTGCCTGCAAAAATACTGTTCTAGACACAAAAATCCACATGCAAAACTGGAAGGAAAGTTAAGAAGCCTTTAAAAATAAAGATAAATAAACTAAATAAAGATGCTGGGAATGGCTGAGGCCATTTGGTGCTGCTAGCACTGTAAAAATGGTTCTGAACAAAGCCCATTTTAGCACTGGGAATCTTTGCTGGTGTAAAACCAGCATCCTGCAGCTCTGCTGGAAAGGAAAGAGAGGGAGAGGACAGGCATGGGAAGAATTTGGGTGCCTGTCACATTCCAGGTGGTCTGACATGGCCTGGCAGAGGTTCCCCAGGTGACCTCTGGAGCCAGGGTGAGCCAGAGCTGGCCAAATGAGTTAGGGATCAGAAATAAGGCAACAGACGAGACTGATATAAGAAACAATTCAGTTTTCAAGCCAAACCAAGCCCCTTTGTGAAGTGCTTAAAATGCAGTTGGAAGTCACAAGAAAATAAAAATATGCCAAGAAGCGATAGACAAAAAGAAAGGGAAATGTAGCATTTTTCAATTAGGTCAATATAATTCATGTTATAAACTATTTCCCAGGCTCTGTTTATCACTCAGAGAATGTCACCTCCATTAACATTTATTCCTTTAGTTTGTGGAATACACATTAAACATCATAAGTCAAACCTTGCAGATAAGTCCATTTCACACATGCAAAAGGTATAAAACCTTGGGAGCATTTACACAAAGATTTATCTTTATTCACAAGAATAAACCTCAGGAGTCCGAGAGAGTTACTTTGGGGAGTAAAATTAAGCCCCGTGTGTTTGGATGGGAGAGGAAGGTTTTAAACATCCTGCACATCAGGTAAGATACCATTGTTTACGGCAATCCTTGGGAAAATTGGTCCCTCCAATCCCTTTTCCTAATGCATTCCAGCTGCAGAGCACTCAGGCACATTTCCAGAGCTGCAGACGGTGCCTGGGCTGGTGGCTGGACCCTGAGGGTACGGATGGACTGGAGCCAAATGGATGGGATTCACCTGGAAGGAAACCCAGCGTGGATGGAGGGGCTGACACACAGCGAGGAGGTGCAGAGCTCCGGGGGGGAATGTCTGCCGGAAAACATGGAATGCACCAAGCAGGGAGTGAAGCACAGCTCAGGAAGCTGTCACGGAACGGAGCAGCCCACACCCCAGGAGTCAGTCAGGATGCTTTGTGCTATCCAGAGGCATCCAAGGTCTTCCACACAGACACTCTGGATAAACATTTGCTTCCCAGTTTTTGGTGACATTTCCTTACAAACAAACTTGGAATGATCCAGCATTTGGTTAAGAAGTGAAGCCTGTTGTTTTCTTCGTGACTGTTGAAAAAACTGCTGTAATAACTGACCTCCTGATACTTTTCTCGTTTCTCTCTCTGTGTTACATTTTTCCACTTGCACCCTGCATCAAAAAATTTCATTTGGGAAGACACAAAAGACGAAAAGGAGCAGAAAATTCAAGCAGTTTTTACTCTGGGTTAGACAGAAAATAATAAAAATGTCAATTAAAGGATACACACACACAAAGAAAAATAAGAACTATAGGACAGTACCAGAAATTGCATAACACAGACAATTTTGTACTCCTTTTAGTAAAAAACTAATTTCAATGAGTTTTTCTCTTTTTTGTTGTGGATTCGAGTTTTGCCCTGATGCAGTCAGAGATGCGGAGCTGTGGTGCTCCTGGAGCAGGCTGAGAGCAGGTTTGGGGTTTTCAGCCATACCCTGAGAGCAGGTTTGGGGTTTTCAGCCATACCCTGCTCCCTGGCCTCCATCAGCTGTGACAGGAAAAGGATTGAAAGCAGCAGAGCAAACCACGATGTGATGCTGGTATGAGCTGTGGGCCTGTAAGGTCAATTCTCTGTTCAATATTTTTGAAAACCTTTGGTTCCCTGAAAAGCAGGCGGTCCAAGAAGTGGTGCAATAACTCAGACAACAGCATGAACGACAGAATCGAAAGCAGAAAAGGCCAGTTAGGTTGGAAAGCCCAGAATATTTTATTGAGATGTCTGTCTTTTGCTCAGCCTGGGCGTTGCCAAGCAGTGATTTTACTGTTCTGAGGCATGTAAAGCCTCTTCTTTAAAAGGCAATTTTTACGGAGTAGCCCAATGTATTTCCCCCCTCAACACCCCTCCCATGGGCAAGTGAACCTGTGCAGCTCTAGAAGAACTGTGGCTGTTTTGTAGGAAATGAGGAGAAATCTGAGCCTCACACGTGCCTA
Organism: Ptilonorhynchus violaceus; assembly: GCA_013397565.1. Taxonomy (NCBI): domain Eukaryota; kingdom Metazoa; phylum Chordata; class Aves; order Passeriformes; family Ptilonorhynchidae; genus Ptilonorhynchus; species Ptilonorhynchus violaceus. The sequence goes on along the minus strand of VZRJ01000586.1, from coordinate 481,414 downwards.
GAGTGCCACTGGCCAGAGAGTTCCTCCAGCTTCAGACGACAATCCAGCGGGAATTCCTCCCTGTGGCTGATCGCCAGGATTGGACTCTCCCCTGGGCAGCACCTTCCCCCAGCCCCTGACTCGAGGGCATGGCAGTTTCATTACAGCTCTACAGCCTTTAGAGAGGATTTAATTACTCTCCTACACCCTCTTCCCGCTCTCAGATTTGTTTCATCGTTTGTGTCTCTGTTTCTAGCGGGGATTTCAGCTTCCACACGGGCCTGAAGGCAGAGATGTAAATGGAGGGCACAATATATTGCTTCCTGAAGGATGCCTCGGGGCAGAGGGGAGGAGGAGAGGAGAGTGCAGAAGGAAAAGGGAGGGTGGGTAATGTGGGGAAAAGTGTGTCCTCAAGATTCAGGCTAATTGAACACACCAGCAGAAGGAGATGGATGATCCTCCTGGGCAATTAGCAGACTAAGCAACAGCAATAAATGAGGCTCTTAGAGGAGACCTTCAGCAGAGTTAAAATGGCTCAGACGAAGGAGCTGAAGAGAAGAGCTCTGGGGAGGGATGTGGGAGGGGAGGGAGAGGCACAGAGCAGCCAGTGAATCAGAATAGGTGGATTTGCAGCATCAGAGCACAGAGAAAGGCGATGCCTGACAGGCAGGGCTGAGCTTTACAAGGATGGAATCCAGGAGGGCTTAACCTTCCCAGAGGTGAAGAGTTTCCAGCGAGCTGGGACACAGCACGGGGATAGCAGTGCACTCAGAGCCAGCACTGGGTCTCTGTCCCCAGCAGTTCTCCCAGGAGCATTCATTCCTGGCTGGCACAGCTGCCCCATCCCACAGGATTCACAGGATGGGCAAGGTTGGATCATCTCGTCCCAGCTCCCTGCTCCAGCAGGGCCATCCCAGACAGCTCTGGAATATCCCCAGGGAGGAGACTCCAGCCCCTCTCTGGACAATCTGTTCAGGGCTCGGGCACTGCCCAGGGCAGAAGTTCTGCCTCCTGTGCAGGGGGAACTCCCTGGGCTCAGTCCCTGCCCGTTCCTCTGGGGCCATTGCTGGGGCCCCCGGAGCAGAGCCCGGGCCCTGCTCTGAGCCCCCCTCTGGATGTTTATACACACTTACACACTCAGCTGTCTCTTCTGGAGCAGTTTTCCATCCGGACTTTTTTTTTTAAATTTATTTTTACTTTCTTTAGAACTGCAGGACAGAGGATTGAAAGGGAGGTTTCAGGGTCACTAAGCCCTAACTACTGCAGTCTCAGGGAACATCGTACAATCCCACTAAAAAACCCCATGGAACTCTACCTTAAAAACTGCCACGATTGTTGCCTCACTTCCCCTTTGCTCCTGCTGAACAGCTGTTGCAAGAACCTCTGTCCTTAAAAACTTCAGAACGCTTATCAAATTTCCAGCCTAGACGTATTCCTGTCTAGGTTATACCCATTTGTTCTTGTGCCAATGTTTTCCTTTAGTTTAATCACCCTTCTCCCTTCCTGCTGTTTACTTAATTGCTTTTATCAGCTTGATTTAAGAGCTTGTTATGAAGTGGTTTTAACTGTCTTTTAGTTTGTTTCTAACCAGGCTGTACAACGCCTCAAGGGCTTTGGCAGGGGCTTTCTGTTGTCATAATTCTCTGATTATTCTTAATCCTGTGAGCCACTCCTCCACCAGGGATGGTTTGGAGGAATTTAGAAACAGCACTGTCATGGTGTCACCGCTTGGACCAGGTTATTAAACCAAGAATATTCTGTTAACCAAAACCCAGTCCCATGGAGAGCCGTGAAAATTCAGAAAGCAGAATCATTGGGGTCCATGGGGTCCCAGGCAAATTGTGCTGTGACATTTTTCAGTTCAGAGTGACTGAGCTGCTTCTTGGTCTGAGGAGTAGTTGGACACTGTTCAAATGTCTAGAGATATTATGGACATATGAGTGGAATCTATGTAAAGTGTTGGCTTTCCACAGATACGCTCAGAACTAGCAATTATTTATAATATTCCTGCCACTGTTTGAGGATTTCTATAAATAAATGTGCATTTAGATGGCAGTGTGTGTACGAGAACACTCTGCTCCGTTCTTGCTCTGCTATACTCCAGTTCTTTACCAAATGGGCTTTGTACCAGAAGGCAGATCCTGTCCCTTCTATTTACCCACATTTGGAAAAATCTTTCCTGCAGCTGGATGGGGATGGCTGCATCTTCTGCACTGGGAGTGCCTAAACCACCAGCAGTTCACAGAAGCGTTTTAGGTGTGAGAATGCTCACATCAGTAATGTGTCTGCAGGGCTGGTATCTGCTATTCAATTGTTCCCCTCGGAGCAGTCCCTGTTTCCCTCCCCTTTGCTGGGACCCTGCAGCCTGGCTGGGCTGTGGGAGCAGGGGGCAGGCAGAGCTCTGACTTTCCATGCGCCTGCTTTGCCACTCCTGAGCCAGCAGCCAGCGCTCGCATTTGATTTGTTTAATGAATGGGAGTCTAATTATAAAGCAGAGGAAAGCACTGAAGCATAAATTCCTGGGCTCCCTGAGCTCGCCTCCCCTGCTGGCAGGAACCAGGGGTGGGAGCTGAGGTGGTGGCAGAGGCAGAGATGTGAAGGAGGAAGGAGGATACCTGCGGGCTTCCCGTGGCTCCTGGGGGAGGGGAACAGGGATGAGGAGCTGCCAGCAACAGGAGAGGCTCGGCTGGCAACGGCTGGCAGGGATCTCCTGCCAGGAGTGCAGGATGCTATGACAAGAGGAATGGGGCGAGTGGCCGTGCTGTGACAGCAGCGTGTGCCACTGCCTGGGTACGGCACGGACCACGGAGCCACAGAGCCCTGGAGCTGCACACTGCGGCCCTGTGCCTGCTTTTGGCTGCAGCTTGAGTTACAAAAATTACAATGACTTCTTAGAAAGGAAATCCTTGCCTTTCTGCTAATACGCTGCAATATTCCTGGCGGGGAGCCAACGTGTCGATTTAAGTGCCCTCTCAAAGTGCGGGGGGCTGTGATATTTCCAAGTCACAATGCCAGCTCCAGCCCTTCTGGAATGTGTGCCAAAGTCTTCCCACCGAGAAGAATGCCTCACATTAAGCGTGTCATCCCTGGGCTGGCCCTCAGCTCCCTCCCCAGCTCGGGAGTCTCAGCTTTAACCTTCATTCCTGTATCCCATTTCCCAGCCCCACGGACAAAAATGCCATGGGAACCCCCCCATCATCCCTTTGCACGTTAATGTGAAATGAAACATTCTCATGGCTGCCTGCTGAACAAAAGAAAGCAATTCCTGCATGGGGAATTCCAATGTCCCGTTTCTTTCCTAACCCGGATGCTGCCCAGTGTACTCCCCACTACAGCTTAGAACTCGTACGTGTCCAAGGACCCAGCCCTGCAGGGGTGAAAAAGCCCAAACTGGAGCCAACAGGATGGAAAACAGAGGTTTTTTCTGGGTAAAGTGTGTTTCAGAAAGACTTTCTGAGGCAGGATGTCTCTGTCCTCAAGAACATCTCCAGTCTTGCTCAGTAACTCAAGTATCCATGGATTCATTAGATATTTAGAAATCCAGTTAACCAACATGCCCTTGTAGTTCAATGGAAATAAAAGGACAGCCCATTTTAAGGCCTGACTGATGGAAACAGAGGCCCCTAGAAGAAAATAATTAGCAATATTTTCAGATTAAGTCTAAATTTTTATGAGGCAAAACTCACAATAATTGATGATTTTTTCAGCAAATGAGAGGATCAGTTGCTTGGAGCTTCCACAGAGAACCTCTGAGTCCATTTCCCACAGTTCCTTTGTTCCTCCAAGTTAACCTTGGGCTGGCACAGACACCTTGAAGTCCCTCCACAGCGGGTTGGGGTCCCTGCTTGGCTGTGCTGCTGAAAACCCAGAAACTGCTTTGGAAGTAACCTGGGTTTTAATCTCTGATCGACTCTGGCTGCCATGGGGGCCGATGCTGGAGGATGCTGAGTCCTGCTGTTACAACAAAAGGGTTTGGCCGTGATTTCCCTGCTCCAAAGCCCCTGGATTTACCGGGTGTGTCGCTGATTTACACGCCCCAGGGACCTTCGCTCGGCCGGAGCAGCAGCTGGGGGGAGTGACCCCCACGGGGGACTGCAGTGACCCCCAGGGCTCTGGGGCTGTGGATTGTTTGTGGGAAGCCGATCCGGGGTGGAATTGCGATGGTTCCAAAGCGCCGTCCGGCTCCAGCCCCGTCCGTGCCAAGAACAGCAGCGGCGCGGGAGCCGGACCTGCTCAGGGCCGGGATGGAGCAGCAGCAGTCAATGGCCGGGACTCCTGCCAGCTCCCAGGGCTCCTTCCCGTCCTCCCGGAGCACGCTCCTGGCCGGTGCCGGCTGCGAGCCGGAGGTGCCGCGCGGGACCACCGGGAGCGATTCGGGAGCTCCGGCCGCATCCCCGGGGGCAGCACGGACCGAGCACTCGGTGTAATCCCCTTCCCTCGCTCATCCCAGGACGCTTCCCCCCGCTCCCCTCTGACTCAGCTTTGTCCCAGAATAATGTGCTGCAGCTTATGGGACTGTTAAAATCGGAATGTTTGCGTTTCCTCGCCCGTATTGATCGGCGAACTGGAGACAGGGGGGATGTGGAGGGAAGAGCCAGGGACATAAACAGTATAGACAGGATAAACAGTTAAACACAGCTACCTTTAACAGCCCTCTGAGTGTGTGATAAGCATGTACCTTTGCTCTAACAGCAAAGTGAGAGAGGTGGGTACGTGTAAAAGGTGCCTGTAAGTACCCCACACAAAAATCGACATTTTAAAAGGCACAGATGCTTGTTGAGGACCCAACAGCACTTAGTTCTTCATCACTGAAAGATGTGATAAAAACAGAAATAAACCTTTGGAAATCACTGGGTAATTTATATGCTCTGCACTAAGGGAAGATGAAAGTCGTGGGAGGAACAAGGAGAAGTTGCTCAGGGTCCAGCACGCTGGAAAAGCAAAGACCCTCACCCGCAGTAAATCAAAATTTACACCCACAGCGCCTTCAATTCCATGCTCTTCCCGCGAAGAAACAGTTTGGTTGTAAATTGTTGCCATTGCATTCAGGGAGGGAAAAGGCCAGGCAGTGGTTTATTCAGGGAACACAAGCAAAAAGGTGTAAATTTTAATGTTATAAATTCCTGTGGCTCCACTGCAGCAAAAAACCCCAGCTGCTTACACCTGCTGCTGGTCTGACACAGCTCAGCACCTTTCTAGAACATCTTCTGCTTGGGTCATTTTGCTTTAATTAGATAGGGAAGACAAAAACCTCTAGAAAGATAAAGGCAAAGGCTCCAAGGAATGGAATGCAAAGATCTGTGGGCTAAGGGAAAAGAAAACAAATTAAACTAAATTTTGAGTGACGACAAAAAAAGGCAAATACTAAGATTCAGCTCATAAATTTATCCATGCTATTCAGAAACTGCAAAACATTTTAATTTTTTTTTAATGTTTTAACATAGCTAATACATTCATATTTATCTTGCTTTTTGTTATTTGTTTGGAGGGGGGTGGTTTTTTGTTTTTTAATATCTTACTTTTCTTTCTTTTTTTTCCGCCTCCAGCAAACAACCAAAAAGCTGGCGGAAAACTCCATCTTTCTTCCTGAAAAGAAATACAGTGATTTTCATTGAAATTCAGACAAGTAGTACAAGGCAAGAGCCCAATTTATGCTGCAGCCTCTCCTATATCACTCTGGTAATGAAGAGGAGATTTAATACGTGCAAGAAATTACATTGGGTTCAGCAGTTTTATGGATTTGGTTTTCAGCTGGGTGTAAAGCAATTTTCTTCTCCGTGGCTTTTAACTTTGGAGCACAGAAAAAGTTTCTGAACTGCCTAAAATTTGATAAAGGGATCATTTTACCTCTGTGCTGCTCGCTCAAAGCATCAGTAAAACCTACTCGGTGCTCACAAAGCCAGAAGGCTTTTGGCATAACACCTAGTGAGAGAAAAAGGCCTTTTTGCTCCTTGTCTTCCCTCCAAGGAGCCAGAGAAAAGCAAGGACATTTCCCAGCAGAAGAGCCAGCACGGGAACACGGTGTTTATGCTCTTCCCTGGGAGCTGGAGCGCGCTTTGCCTCTCCTGTTGTGTTAACCTCTGATACCCAGTGTTAGTCTTGCCTGCCCTGTGCATGACTTCGGCAGGCTCAGGGGAGTTACAAAAAATATATATATATCTAAAAAAAAGATGATTTTGGCTCTTCACAGCAAAACAACACGGCTGGGCCATTTGTGCATCCTTGCAGCAGCTGAGCTGGGGCCGCTGAACGTTTTCTGCCTGGGCTATCTCAGTCACATCCAGCCAGGATGCAGCAGGGCCGGGGCTTATTCCACGTTTCCAAGTGGACTTTTTGCCTGAACCTGAGTGCCCAGGAGGAGACTGGCCGTTCCCTTCTGCTCTCCTACAGGGAGGCCAGCTCCGAGCCATGGTGTGGGTCTGCCTCGGGAGAAGTTATTACGAAATGCTCAGGATCAGATTTCCTGCGTCTCTTCTGCTGCACTAGACCAGAGTCATCAAAGGGTGTTAACGTTTCAATCCAGGCTGGGTGGAAATCTGCTAATCAAAATGCAGTTTTTGCAATAAATACATAAATATAAGGTAAGTCTTGCAGTAGCATGACATTCTCATTTGAGTTTTCCAATCTTTCAGCTTAAAATACTGACTGAACACTTTTTTAGTACCTGATCCACTGATAACTTTTGAGTTTTCAAGCGGACTTTAAAAACGGAATCCTTTTGAGCACAAAAGTTGCACAACCAGAACAATCTTTTAAGTAGAAATTTCAGTAGCAGAAATTCATGTGAAACGTTACTGAAATGTTTTTGTTTCTTTCTTTGTTCCACAGAAAAAAAACCTCTGGTGTGGTTTGTTGTTGTTGTTAAAACATAGTGGCAAAGCGCACACCTCACTTGAGTTACTGCAAACATTCAGGACCAGCTCCAAACGTTCATCATAATCTGGGAGTAGTGGCAGAAGTCTCTGTTTTCGTGCCAGAGCTGGACTCTGGGGGCATTTTTGAGTGGAGAGGATGACAATTCAATTGTAGCTTTTAACAAGTGGCCTGAGTAGGCGGCAGTGTAAATAATTGCACAAGTGATTGTGCCTCGGGCCATTGTAGAGGTGGTAAAGTCTTGCCTTATCACCTTCCTCTGCGTGTTGACACGATTTTATAACCTCAGATTGCACCAAGTGTTATCTTTGTTTCTCGGAATTCCTCTGGCTGAGCTATTCTGGTTCTTTTCTGCACTGTTTACTTTTCCAGCTGGCTCTTCCATCCACTTGCTTGCCTTCCTGTTTGCCTCCCACTTCCTACACGCTGCCGCTCCACTCCACTTCTTCTCCACAGGAACCCCGGGGCCGTTCTTAGAAAAGGGCAGGTGATGTGTTAAACCCTTGCTTGGGACCACATCCCAGAGCACTGAGTGCCGCATCCAGGCTTTCCTTGGACACCTCCAGGGATGGGGACTCCAAACCTCTCCGGGCAGCCCCTGCCGGCGTTGAGCAGGGACAGATCTGCCGCACTGAACAAGTGACCCAAGGACAACGACACGGAAATCTGGCACGTTCTTCTTTCTCCTAAGCTGGTTCAGGATCTCATCCCTGGGAAAAGCCGGGGGAAGCATGGAAATCGCCCCGCAGAACCTGAGCCCGCAGCAGCGCTGACATGTGGCACCGCTCTCGGCGCGGAGCAAGGCGCGCTGCAGGGGCAGCTTTTCCCAAGCGAAACAGTTCCCGCTTGCTGGAGGTATCACATCACAGGACAAAGCCTGTCTGGGGGGGAGGACTCGGGGCTGTGTTGCATGCTGGGAAATTTGTACCTTCTAGCTGGGCATTTTTAGCTTTTTCTGACATTTACTCACTTGCTCAGTAAGACCCCAGATCTGTCACCTTGTTGGATACAGGGCAACATCAACATCCACTCTTTTCTTGAGATATTTCAAAAAATAGAAGTGATGCGGAGGAGAAGGGGGAATTTCCAAAAATTAAGGGAAGATACAGGGAAGGGATCAAGGTACAATGAAGAAAGTGAGCTGGTCCCTGAGGATGTGGAGTTTGGTATGGACAGATTTAAGCGAGTGATTGTTTGTTTAACATTCTGGGCCTAGCTCAGCATAGTCATGTTTCCATAAAGAAATCAGGGATTCTTGGAGTTTTGCTTTGTTTGGGGCTGATGAGAGCCAAAATATTTGTTTCTCTCAGCTGCAGTCTGACTGTAACACTGACTCTGCCTGGCTGCAAGAATGATCTCTAATTTCAGAAGAAGTATTCATGCAAAAGAGTTTTATTCCCTCTCAGGATAAAACTTTCATCTTATTCATTTCATAGTGAATAATTCACTTCATAGTGCTTAGGCAGAGACCATGATAATTAAGAGAAAGGCAAGATGCATCCTTAGATGTAAATAGTGCCATACAAACTGTCCTTAATACCTTTAGAGTGCAGCTGCTTACACACATTTCAAGCCATTCTACGACATAAAGATGTCTTGCTTTATATCAGAAGCAAATCTTGCAGGGACAGAGCCTGTCTTTAACCAACACTGCTGGCTTCTGAGAGAAACCATCCTGCGGGATTGCCTCCAGCAGGAGCTGCTCAGCAAGGGGAAAAAGCCTTGAACGAAACACTGAAGGAAAGATAAAAATCAGGCCCAGCATGTGCCTGGAGAGAACATCCATAGCCTCAGAGCAGCGCTAAGGCCCCATAAAGTTTCCTATTGTTAGTGGTGTGACCAAACCCGCGTGAGTCACGGATCAGGATGACCGTGCGGCCGTACCCACCCTCCTGCAATGAACACCCTCTGTGTCCTCTGCCCCACGCGGGATTCCTGCATTTCCCTCCCTCGCGGGGCAGAAACCTCAGCTGCTATTCTGGTCCCTGCTGAAGGAAGGGCTCGGCTGCAGAACCGGAATGAGCCACGGGACGGGCGGCAGAACACGCGAGCAGGAACCTTTTGTCCAGCCGCAGGCGGGGGTTAAACACGGAGGATATTCGGGAAGAGGGATTTGCCACGAGCATGCAGCAGAGCAGAATTTGGCACGGGCTTCCTCAGAGGGAAAAGAGTTGCTTATAAACGGAGAACTTCGCTCAAACCCGACTGCAGGCAGGGGCAGCCTGAGGCACAAGCAGCCCCAAGTGCCAGCAGGGCTTCCATCAAAAGAACGTGCTGGATTTTTCCATTCAGCCTCTTTTTTTTTTACCCACTACTCCCATGATGAGAGACGGGGTCAAAAAGCCATAGAGTCTTCTTCTGAGCAGAAATTATAATTTTAAAACCCTCTGCGCCTTTTGTTATTCCCCTTGATTCCTTACGGGCTGGATTTTCCCTCCAAATAAAACTGGGGAAGAATGGAATGTGGTGAAAAACATTTGTCTGTTTACTTAGTTTTAAAAAGATACACAAGGCAATGAAAAAAAGGTATTCTCTTTCTTGGAATTGCAGCTAAGAAAAGGCTCTGAGCATGCACAAGACCCTCCTGCCTGTCCACACAGTTCCTAAGGAACTTTATCCCTTGATCTGTCTCTCGTGCTGGATGCAGAGCATCAGCTCATCCCTTGCCTATGTGTGTGCTAGGCTTGGGAAACATCTTATTTAAAAAAATAATAATACTTAGATATGTCAGGATTACCAGAGCCCACACTTTGGGTTGTTTAAAGCCCCTCCCTGTCCACCTGCGCTGGCTCAAACGGGACTTGCAGTTTTCGGCTGCCTGAAAGTTGATCCATCCCACGTTTCTGCCCTGCCCCTCCTCCAGCAGATGTGATTTCACACTGAGGTTTCAGAGACTTAGAATGTACAGGCTCAGCCAAATGGGCATCAGCATCCATCAGATAAAAAGTTTGAGTAAAAACTGTTTTAGTTCAGATAAAGTTGCCTTGTAAGGTCAAAACACACAAATATTAACCAGAGGGGAGCCAAGCCTTGCATTTCATCTGTGGGTGACCTGCTTGGATCTGACAGATGCCAAACCAGCAGTGCTCTGAGCCCCTTCAGTTTGGAACTGCTCAAATCAGTGGTAGTTATTTTAATCTTTATTTTGAAAAGTAGGAATTTGTGGTCTTTTCCTTCATCCTCTTTCAACTTGCCTCAGCTATTGCAGTTCCACTGCACCTGAAAGGTGCAGAAGCACCAGTCCAGGAGAGAAAAGCAGTCCTGTGGTTTACCTCCCTCTGGGAAAATTCCCCCAGTGATGAAGGTGCTTGCTGTCCCAGACCAAAGGATTTGAATAGTAGAAACCTCCAGCAGGATTTCACTGGGAGGTGTTCCTCAAAAGCTGTGCCAGAGTCCTAAGCACACGATGTTCCTGAAAACATGTTCTTTCTAAGATGGTGCAAGCCATGGAGTCACGGGAATGATGGGGGGACAGAGACTGCCCAGAACTTCCCGTGCTGCAGTGCAGGGTCAGTTCCAGCCTTAATAGTGCTCACTGGTTTCTTTACTCTGCTGGGGTGGACCTTCAACAAGGCAACCACTTCTGGAGCCTGGGCTCTCCAGCTTTTCCCCAGGTCTAATTTTAACCTGTCTTGCTGCAATTTGTTGATTCCTGTCCTGGACATTCAGGCTGTGCTGTGCTCTCTTCAATGCCAGAGATGTTATGAGCTCGAAGTATTCAATCATAACACCTTGCAAGTGCCCTCTGCTTTGGTAAACAATAACAATTTCCATCTTTCATCATATTTCAAACTATATTACACATTCAAGCATTGCTTCTGTCATTTTCCAGGTCTTCTCTGGCTTGAACATGGTCAGAACTGGATCCTGCATCCCAGCTGACATCTTACCGAGTACTTTGTGTATCTCTTTATATCCCAGCGTGGAATTTATCTTCTTCATGAAGGAATGGTGCTGGGGCTCCAAACCTCCTCTTCCTCCATCACTAAAAACCGAAGGGACCTTTCCCCAGTTCTAGAATAAGTACTGGAACCAAATTTCTTCATATGGCTTGAATTTGATTTTTTTTTTCCTTAGCATTTTTCCTACTGAAAGTCATGCAACTTCTCTTCAACCAATTTGGCAATCCTAACAGATCAGCAGGGGCTAAAAGCATGCCTGTAGCTACAAGGAATAGATTTGCTTTCCCAAAATGTTGCCCGTCATCCACCAGCCTTGTTCTGCTGCAGCAGTTCTGGGTTATTCCTGCAATAAAGGCCAGCTCTGGAAAAAAAAAAAATAGATATGATCAGGAAAAGGCAAATATTACATAAATCCAAAATATGTGCTAAGCTGATAAGTGATGTAACACATTAGTACAGTAGAGAGATTTGTAATCATCCAGAACCCTATTGCCAAAACACAGCAATATATGGGCAAGTGTAAGTCCCCTCTTGTATATTACTTATTATATGGATTTATTTTGATACAGGAGTACAGATTCCTACACTTCCTTAAACAGGGAAACCTGGAAACGAAAAATATTTGCAAAGCACTAAAAAATTTTTGTCTGAATACTTCTATGTTGTGTGTGCATAAAATATTTCACATGAGAAAGTCCTAACAGTTGTAATTAATAGCTGCAAGGTAGTCTGTTAATTATTATTTTATAATCCCATTTAATCTCACTTTGCTAATTCTCTGCCAAGGAAATGCAGGTGGACTGCATGAAAGCTGTACCTCTGAAATGTTTTGCTTTTTGGGAAGAGCTCTGAAGGGCAATGGCTTTCAGGGTGTGACCAGAATTCCTGGTTATTTACGGGCATTTTCCCCACCCTGGCATGCCCACAGCTCCGGGTACACGTCTTACTCTGTGTCACCCTCGAGTGGACACAATCCAGGCCCTGTGCTCTGGGCTGGCCCTGCTGGAGCAGGGAGCTGGGACCAGTGACCCTCTGTGGTCCCTTCCAGCCTGGCCCATCCTGGGATTTGGGGATTTTGTATGGAAGGCCAATGCCAATGAGGTTTCAGAAATTCCTCCAGCTCTGAAATGGTACCATTGGTATTCTTACAACAATATTTAAATAATGTTTGAATAAATAATTTCTTTCACACCCCATTTCCACCAAATAAAAACATGCTTGGATTCATTTTTTACTTTTAGCAAAGCATTTTCAGCACATTTCAAGTAAAAAAATCTTTTCTAGAGATCATGCCAGACCCTTTATTAAACTCTGGAAACTCAAACCAAGGTGATTTTGACATTTGAAAGGTGAAGAGCCTCCTGCACTGAAAATATTTCTTAGTCAAGATGTTCAGAGCTCATCTTCTGCTTCCACTTCTTCCTTGCCTTGCCCTCAAAACTCCCATGGTACGAGGGGAGGACCATATGGAACATATTCCCATCCCAGGCAAGTGCCTTTGTCCACGGATATTCAACCAACCACCACGGGATCTGCTCACACGTGCTGAGGGACATGTGGTATCCCTACAGCCATTCCCCTTTTCTGGCTCTGTTTGGGATTTCAGCCACAAAGCGGTGCTGTTGCAAAAGCTAAACATTATAACACAGGCTCCCTGCTTTTAGGATGACCCCAGGCGTGCATTAAACCCAATAAAATTCTCATGCATTTGCATACTCACGCACATATCTTCCCCATAAATATTCAATTTCTTATCATCAAACGAAATCACAGCAGCATCTGGTAATACGGGGAGAAAAATACATGTCTTCAAAGTATATAAAATACCACATGTTTTGAAGTCTGGTCAAGTGCCTAATTAATCAGATCAATGTCTAGTAATTATCCCAATTAAAATCCCCAGAATTCAAAGATGGCTCTCTACAGCACGCTCTGAGCAATGTTTCAGGTTCTTCAAGACAGAACAGAGACTTGTTCAAAGTAACATTATTTATTTTTTCTTTTTTTTGCCGTGTCATAACCTCAGAACCAAGGGTGCCGACTAAAATCGGGCGGCCGTTTGGGAGCCTGACTGCTTCTCATAAAAATGTCAGAAGCGTGTTCAGAGTGTGAAATAAATGCCCTTCTGCCGGGGGTTAGCACGAGGAGAAAGCCACGCCAGCCCCAGAGCGAGAGGTGAAGATGCACAAAGGCCCGGGAAGGACCGGGCTGGGAGCGCCAGGAGCGCGGGCGGAGGAAAGGCCGGGCAGCGGAGCAGCGGGCGCGCGTCCGCGTTCCCGGCTGCGCGCACTCGCCGCTCCCGGCGCTCCGCGGGCGCGGACCCGGCCGGAGGAACGCGGCACCCCCCAAACCACGGCCAGCCCCGCTGCCCACCGAGCCAGGCCGGGCAGAGCCCTCCCTCGGGCCGGCTGCCCTGCTCTCCCGGGGCTGTGTCCCGCCGGAGGTAGGCACCCCTCTGCCCACCGCTTCTGCCTCAAGACTTCTTCTTTTGCTTCTTTTTTTCTTTTTTTTTTTTGCTGCAAATGCGAAGTTCCCGGGTTAGGGCTGCCTTCAGACGCTTAACCCTTTGCCTGCCTCCCGAGGAACATTCGCCAGCCACGGGAAAGTCTTCTATTCCTAGCTCTGCTTGCCTGCTTCAGGAGATTAAAAGCTGAGTCACATTCTAGGCATTTCTCAGATGTGACTGCAGTACCGGCCTGGGCGGGGGACACGCAGGATTTCATTCTAGTTCCCTCCTCTGAGCTGAAAAACCTCTAAGCAGGATGGAAACGGCATTCAGGCACAGGGTGAAGACAAAAACCATTGACACTGGAGTTATTCAAGGTTTGAGGGTTTTTTTGAGTGGAAGAACAGCAAATTTTAGCAGAAAACTCCTGAGAAGCAGTGGTGGAAGATGACTTTCCTTATCCATCTGGGCAGAACTTCTGAGACAGATACAAATTGGGGAATCCCCTCAACTGGACCATTTAAATTGCAGAATCCCCTAAACGGGACCATTTTATGGTTGAAAAAATTCAGATAAAAGGCCAACTGCAACAAACAACACTGTATTTCAACACAAATATTGAAATATTGGCAAATATTTCAATGAAACAGTGATCATTCTCTAGGTAGATTAAAACGTCTCAAAGAAGATGGTACAATGCTTTGACAGCAAGAGAGGGCTGATCATCTTTACACGGGGAGGGGAAAGAGAAAAAATTCCTTGGTTAAATAGCAAAAGAAAAAGCTTCAGGAGCTATCAAAGGAAGCATTCTGTCAGGAAACAATCTGGTGGCCCTTCAGATTTAAAGTGTCATCTCGTGTCTTATATGACCACGTTCTTATGGGTATGACTTGCTCAATTATGCTCGAATCAAACCGAAAAGAGAGATGACTTAAGCATGTAAATTTAGAGGGAGACTTGGAGGCATGCAGCTAAATTTATCAGCCATCTCTGTGAGCGATCACTCTAAATAAAAAGTTTGGAAACCAGTCGCTGCTGGTTGCTGATGAACTTTCCATGTTTTTGGCACTTGCCACCCTTAATGGACTAATCTGCGAGTCAGAACAGGAGGAACTGCACACAAATCCATCCTAAGGTCTGCTCTTAACAGTGGCTGTTTCCCCCAACACTTATTTTTGTGTCCTGGCCGGCGACTTGGCTGACAGAAATGCCGACAGAAGAAACACATTTGTCAAAGATTGACAAATAACAGGAAAAAAAAAATAAAATCGGAAGAGGAGCCAGAGAGCGAGAGCAGAGGCTTTGGCACCGTGGGTCTGCGCCTCTGTTTCACCTGTTTGCCGTGTCCCGTAGCGACTCGGGAGCAGGGGCAGGAACGGCAGCGGGGGTTGGCAGCGTGAGCTCCGCNGGGCGCGGGGGAGGGCAGGGACGGTCCCAGCGCGCACCGAGGCATTCCTGCCATAAAACGCTCGGGAACCGCCGTCCGCGGGGCACGGCCGTCGTTCCACAAAAGAATTCGCCAAAATGTTCCCTGGTGCTAACACTGGTCTTAATCATACCGAGAGGCTTCGCCAGGAGGAGGAACAAAACCATCAACTGGATTAAAATTAAAAAGAAAGCGGGCTCAGAATGGTGTTTTTGGAGCGCGGAAGGGGAAAAGCGACCTTCGCCACGGTTTTGTCATTTTCCAAAAAATGCCTCGTTCTCTGAATTTGCCCAGCCAGGCAAGGTTGTTACAAATGGTAGGTAGGGAGAGCAGAGTGCGGCAATAAAGGGGTTAATCCACGGAGCGCAGAGCCATCTGGCTGAGCTGGTTTGTTATAATCGAGCAGATTATGTTCACGGGACTCAGAGTTTAAGGCTCCTCTCCCATAGAGCAACTCCGCACCGCCCGAGCAGACCAACTTTGGGACTTTGAATGAACGTATTTACATCCACCTTTCTCTTCATGTCGACTTTTCTGGAAACATTCACACGGATGCCATGGTTACTCCTACCACGGTAAGGGAAATTTGACGTTTTCTAATAGGGTCCTAAGAGGGCGGGGAGGGGAGGGGGGGAGAGGGGTCCTTTAAAGAAGTATAATGGGGAGGAGGTGGGGGTCTTGCGAGCGGTAGATGCGTCCCAAATGTTGCCTTTCCCATTGTGCCTCCTCCTTCCCCCTCCCCTGCTTGCCCTGTGGCGTGCTGTAGTCCCGAGGTTCCCCTCTCCTCCTGCTCCTCACGCCGTTGTTCGCGTCCCCGGCAAGAACAGAGCAGGGGAGAAATACGAGGTGCTACAGGAACCTGATTTAAGAGGCAAAAGCAAGGGAGAGTTTTTGTGTTGTTTTAAGAGGGAAACCAGCAAGTTGAGATGTAACAAAAGGGGTTGAAAGTCTTGACCGCGGATTGCAGGAACCAGCCTCGGCACACGTAGCGTGCTCGCCCTCCGGCAAAGTTAGAGCCCATGACAAGCAGAGCCCAAATCCCCAATTTCTAGACCTCGCCTGCCTCAGGTAACCAGCTTCCCTGGAGCTTTCTCGTTCTGTGTGTGTGCCAGACACTGGAAACCCTATTCATGACCTTGGAATCGATCCTCGTTCTCCTCAAACCCGAACGCTAAATTCTCTGGGAAGAGCCGGAGATCAAAAGATTCCCTGCACATCTGTGTCTGAGTGGAAAAGATACCCTGGCTCTGTGAAAGTGTTGTTAGGTTTGGTGAGTGCCTTCTAGGAATGCAGCACACAACTGATCAGCGGAGATGCACATCCAGAGAGCAAAATAGAAAGCTGGTTCTCATCTAAACAGCTGAAATGCAGCTTAAAGCGTCACTTGCTGGCGAGTCCTCGTGGAGACACCAAACTGCTCCTAGCCAAGAGGGGAAAAAGTCCTTGAATGGTTTAGATAGTTTTCTGATCAGTTCTTAATCCTTCATTAAAATAAACGGGAAAGCTCTGTGCCGGTCCTATCTCTTGGACTATAAATATGCAGTATCTGGAGAGATGGATATTTTGGGTCGAATAGGGCTGCTATGTGCACATTCCCTGGTTCCTATATGGCAAAACCAGTTATTTAGAGATGACTCTGCGTGTGTGTGTGTGTGTGAGGGGGGTTGCTTCTCCCCCCCTCCCCCCTTTTTAAATAGACAGGGATGTGTGTTATATGGCCCAGACAATTGTTACGAGCTACAACCTTTCAGAAACCACTCTTTGCTCTCAGGCTCGTGTGATTTGTTGCGTGAGGAGTGCAAATGGTGTGTAAAGTTTTGCCTTTTGCATTGTGCCTTCAGGAAAACATCCAGACAAATAGGAGAGGCATTCTCAGGCACGGAAATACCTGATATGTGCACGCCTGCAAGCGGAGGAGTGGCGCAAGAAGCGCCTGTAAATGGGATGCAAGAAAAAGGGAAATCTAATAATAAGAAAAAAGGGGAAAAAAAAAATGCCTTGGCTTGTGGCAAGGCAGACAAAAGCAGCAGAGAATGGAAGAGAGTTCAGCATGGTTCCAGCTGCTGGTAGTAAAAAGCCTGGTGTGAGATACACGTGTCAGAACCAGGAGCTCTGCGTGGGAGCACGGGGGGGACACAAAATCCGGGCACGAGTGCAGGTGGTGGACCCGAAACATGGGGAGAGGAGGAGGCACCAGCAGGGCCAGGAGGGGAGTGCTTTGTGTAGAGGGGTGCTGCGTGCTGAGGTATGCAAAACACGTAGGTTTAGGAGGTTTTGTTTGTTTTGTTCTGCTGCGGGTTGGGGTGTTTTTCTTTTCAGGGAACGAAAAATGAAATGGTGCTTACAAAGACAGATAAAAACTGGAGGGAAAGGGTTATATACCAAAATAAAGTGCTGTGTGTTCGTTGTTGTGTAGCGGGGTAGTAAGGTGGTCAGCTTGAAAGGGAAACTGCTGCACATCAACTGGGAAAAGAGGATCTTTGTGGGTGGCAAAAAGTTTAGGAGCTCAGAAGGGGAAGTAACACTTGAGAGAGAAGGGAAAAGGTACGAGCTGGAGGCTGGGTGAGGATATGAAAGGGACATACAAGGATAGCAGGGTCTGCAAGGGGGAGGCTGGGTATGGAGTGGGAGTGCAGGGAGAAAGGTGAAAGCACAAAGGACGTTTGGAGGAGGAAGTAAAATGTGAACTATTGGCTATTTGGAGAAAGGTATGGAAAATAATCAGCTACATGATGCTCGTGGGGGGCGTCAAAAGGAGACACCTTTGGATCCATCAAGAAATAGATCCGAGGATGTATTTACAGGGAAGGTATCAGAGCATGAAAGGCAAGGCTTGCATGGTGATGGAAACATGTGCCGAGAACAGGAATGCAGAGGGAAAAATGAGCTGGACGGAGATGGGGTGTGGGGAGGGGGAAAGGGAATCGGGTCCTGTAAGTGTATGAGGAGGGAGCTGATGAGAGAAATTTCAGAGGAGGCTGGAAGCCTGCTGGAGTGTGCTGCCTGCTGGCAAGGGAGACACTGAGCTGGGGAACAAGCCCTGGGAAGGTGCTGTGAGGAAATTCAAGAGAGTGGAAATCATGGGCCCAGGATGAACCGTGACAAGAATCTGAAGCCGTGGCAGGCGTTGAGAAGCACAAGAGTGGGGAAAAATTAAGGAATGTGGGAGGCATGGATGAGGATGAAGTGAAGAGCTGTGTTTTCTATGAAGATGCCTAGGGAAGAGGTGGTTTGGAGGACACAGAGGGTGAGAGAGCAGAGGGTGAGGGGGAATTTGGGGGTGTGTTACTCGGTGGGCAGAGAGAGGAAGCGGTGCCAAGGAGCAGCAGGGGTTTGGTCAGCGGAACAGGGGATGTCTCTTTACCGGGGCGTTGGAGTAACACGGGGGAAGAACGGGCAGTGTGTTACAGGGGAGGCAGCTGAGGCAAGGAATGGCAAGGCAGGAATAATGGGAAGACTGTGGGAGGAGGAGAACATACACAAAGCGAAAGGAGCGATTTTCTGTTACAACACACGTAACAAATGTGTTTATATCTCTGTGGTAGGTGCTGGCTGAGGCAAGCAGCGAGAGGGAATGGAACGAATGTGCTGGTGGAGAAATGACTAAAGATATGAAGGGGTGGGAGGAGAAGGAATGGGAGGGAAAACTACCTGGAGGGCTGTATAAGCCACATGGCTGCACCGAGGTCAAAAGCAAAGTGTGAAGTGCGTGGGGAGGCGAGTGGGGCTGAGAGCTGCAGGGCGTGAGGTGGAAGTGAATGGGAATGACAGTTCCTGTTGCAAGGGGCGAGGAGCTGAACGTGGGCTGACAAAAAGTGGGGCAAGAGAGGAAGGTGCCTGGGTGAGAGGAAGGTGCCTGGGTGAGAGGAAGGTGCCTGGGTGAGAGAGGGAGAGAGGAAGGTACCTGGGTGAGAGGAAGGTACCTGGGTGAGAGAGGAAGGTACGTGGGTGAGAGAGGAAGGCACCTGGGTGAGAGGAAGGTACCTGGGTGAGAGGAAGGTACCTGGGTGAGAGGAAGGTACCTGCCAGGTTGTGCCTGCCTGCAAGGGCCGTGCAAGGGGAGGTGGAAGGAGTGAAAAGTGGTGTCTGATAGGAGAGGTTTGTGCACACAGCGTGCTCGAGGTCAATGAGGGAAGTACAGGTGAGGATTGCAGACCTGGGTGTGGGGCCTGCGAGAAGGAAAACCACTTATGGGGGAGGGAAGAGTGATGAGGAGCGAGGAAAAGTTTATGACGGCTTAAACCATCTGTGGTTATCTGCCTCTCAGTGTAAGGGAGGCTGTCTGAGTGTGCAAGGGGCCCTACAAACGTGCACAGCACCGTGAGACCAGGCTGGGAGCTCAGGGTGAGGGGAGACCAAGGTAGATCCAGGCAGTCCTTGGCCATAGGTTCATGGATACGTGGGGTGCCGGTCCCATGTGAGGGTGAGGGATGAATATGCTCAGTGGGTGCTGTGCTCACGTGACTGGCAGAGTTGCTGGGGGAAGCAGGAGATGGGAACCACCCAGGGAAAGGAGCTGAACTCCTGGGAGAGCCCTGGGTGGCTGGAAGGGCTGGCTGGCTGTGTGGAAGCCCCAAACCCCAGCCGGGAGGCCGTGCTGGTGTGCAGGGGGCTCTCGGGGGCTGCCGGTGGCGTGGCACCGCTCCCGTGTGGAAATCAGTGAGGTGAGGCCGAGGGTGAGCTCCGAGGGTGAGCTCCGAGGGCGCTCAGAGGGCGATGTGTGCACTCACAGGAGGCAGGACAGGACACTGAGCCGTGTGCTCGGTGCATGGGCAGCTCCAGTGCCCAGGGTGCTCCACGGGTCCCTGCCCTCTGCACGCCTGGCACGGCAGGCAGGCCCTTCTCCGGGGGGTTACTGGCAGCCTCTTCATGGAGAACTGCTGAACAATCCCAAGAAAATCCTACTATGTCTAACCACAGCTCCATTCACCAGCATACCAATGCACCTGATTTTCACCCCTGGAAACCTCGGAGTGCTGCTGCTGCTGCTGGCACAAAAGGGCAGGGAGGTTTCTCCGGGGCAGGTGAACAGGGCTACTGGGTAGTTAGCAGGGCTCTTGGAGGAGCAGCCATGGGGCTGAACTACACATCAGGACCACAGATGGCAACCAAAGGAACCAGGAAAGTCCCAGCTTTGTCCGTGGCTCAGAGCAGTGCTGGAGTAATGTGCTGCTGGCTGAAGGTTGGAGATGTGGGATGCATCTTGGGTGTGAGAGACAAGCACTAAGAACTTATTTCCCTTCAAAACAATTGCGTCTATTGACAACAGCTGCTCTTCAGATCTGTCCTACAAACATCTTCACATTGTGTGGCTTACCCAGGGCCTTGGTGTCTTTATAAGCACCGTCCTACACTGGGCAGGAAAGTGCTCATTTCCATCCATAGCTGGTGAGAAGATTGTGGGTAATCCTGTGGGACTTGCACTGGAACCAGTCAGTCCAATCACACAGAACCTCTAAGCTTAAAGGCTGGAGCTTCTGAGCCCAGACCTTACATAACATCAGCCCCATGGATCATGGTTCATAGATCCCTCTTCTGCTCGTTGCAAGGATCAGTTCCTGCTGAAATAAAAATAAGCAGCCTTTGAAACAATAGGCAGTTGGTGGTTGTGCAGCCATGGGTTGTGTTGGGAACCCGTTGTCCCATTTTTCACCCTGGTTTCCACTGCAGAGCCCAGTCCAAGCTCTCCAGCTGGACAGTGCTCCCTGGCAGTGCTGGCAGCAGGTCGTAGTGTGCAGGAAGCGCCTTTCTGCTCCGGTGGGAGCGAACTCCCACCATGGCAGGCTGCGGGTGGAGGGGATGCTGAAGCAGCTGTCCATGAGGGGGAGATGCAGCCCCAGACACCGGGACTGAGCTGGGCTGAAGCCACACGCCACAGCCCGCTCGGCCCACGCCGCCAGCGCTTCCCAGGGCAGCGCCCTGGCCTCTGACCCGTCCCCTCCCTGCGCCGGGAAAACAGAAATCCAGCAGTGGCATCAACCCATCAGCCGGTTGGGGAAAGAGGAAGGGATCGATGGGCACAGTGACTGCGGGAAGGGGGTCACAGGGAGAGCGAAGCAGCTGTGCCCAGCGTGGAGGACACGGGGCAGTCGTGCCTGCCTGGGCTCCTGGGCAGCCTCGGCACGGCCGCAACATCTGGGTGCCCATGCGGATGTTGGCCTGGCCGTGTGTGCGTCCTCCAGGAGCGGCCGGGGGAGGAGCAGTGGCGTGGGCAGGGGGACGGAGGGGACGGCCGCTGTCCCCGCGGGGGATGCTCTCCCCGCATCTGCCGGGGGGATGTGGGGTCAGGCACTTTCGGAGGGGACAGATGGGACGTGCGTGTGACCAGAGCAGAGCTGAGGGTGCACGTGGACGAGTTTCAGGGTTGTGAAATGAGTGCTGGAGGGAATATACACAAAATGTTCCTGATTGTATC
>VZRJ01000586.1:432071-460317 GCA_013397565.1 Ptilonorhynchus violaceus | reverse complement strand
GGAGTCCTCTGCAGAAAGCCTCAAGGGAGATTATACTTCCCAAGAAGTTAAAAGCAAAGCCACACTCAAGAATCCAGTTCAGTTCAGTCTCCTCCTGTCCTTCACAGGGTACAGGCAAGTCAGGAAAGGTGGCCCTTTCCCTCAGGGCAGCAGCATTTGAAAGGCCAGAGCAGGAGCAGATACTCCTCCCTCTCTTACCTTTCTCTGCCTCCTCTCCTCTCCTCTCCTCCCCACCTCTCCACACACATGCAACAGGGTCCTTCCCAATTCGGCCTCTCAGTCTGTGTTTGGAATTCCCACCCGAGGGAAGGTGTGTGACTCATTCCCACTCCGGTGTGGCCTCAGAGGGAGTCACTGCCCGCGCAGCCCTGAAAGCCCAGGTTCTGCAGAGCGAGGTGCACGTGGGTCATGTCCTGCACACCCGCACCAGAGGTGATGGAAGCACTCTGGACGCTCTGCAACCCACAGGGTAAAGTTTCCAGCACTCCTCCAACACTTTCTGGGCCTCCCCTGTGCACGTTGCCCATAATGAACCACAGTGAAAAATGTGCTTCTTCTCTCTTGCCTTTTCACACCTTCCAGCAATAGATTCCTTCATTTTGAGCTTGGCCCTGCTACAGATTTTACATGTTTTATCTTACATTAGCTGAGTTAGCGTGTGAGAACCTAGTTAATTCAAAAACATACATTTCTAGGCAATGCCCTGCAAAAATTCAGCCACATTTGCCAAAAGTCTAAATCGATACAGTCCGAGGTACCTGGCAGGGAAGTGCAGAGGTGCAGAAGGAAGAAGTGCTTTGGACTCCACATAAGGCTTGCCTACACTCAGAAGTGAATTGAGGTTGTGAGTATGAAATTGAAACCCAAACCCAGCCACTGCTTCTGAATGGCTCTGTGGTCAGACGAGTGCTCAGGCAGCATCCTCTCCTGTCGCTTCTGCCTCACCCTGGAGGTGTTCACCCTTACAAGACAAAATCAGCTCCTGTTCCCTCCAGAGATGGGACTTGGGCAGTATTTGGTTTCTGCTGGAAACCAAGATCAGATGTTATGGCTTTTAGCTATGAAACAGAGACCTCATGAATGTTTACCCACCATACTGCACATGGGATAAACTCCAGCACCACCAGAGGCTGAGATCTGTGATGAGCTTGGCTTCAGAAATGCAAAATGACAGTGATAAGACTGATGCCTTAAGGAAATCAAATAGATAGTGTATAGTCAGCCGAGGTAAAAAAAGAAAAAAAGGTTCCTTAGATGCAAAGGCTGCAGTGGAAATATTTAAGAAATACTCTGGAAGAATGTGGGAATGAGTCTCTCTGCAATTCCCCACACTGTCCTACCCACTCCTAGATGTAGGTGGTGTGTACAAAACCAAACTGCAAGGCAGCAGCAAAAATAAAGTCCAGTGACACCACCTGAGAAACAGAGAAACTTTACCCAGCTCTGGGTGAGATAACAAAACCATACTTGTTAAGAGGGACACGTCATTTCATGTGCTGAGGGGTCTTCCCTGGATTTGTACATTCAAAAGTTAGAAAATATTTATTCACTTCAATGTTTTCAGCTCCTGTGAGAGGTAAAACTCTTTCCTGTACTCATTTCTCAAACAATTGGCAGTCAGATTTTGCATGAGTGACTTTGCAAATGGATGATGTGGATATCTCCATAACATAAAAGAAAAAATTCTTCCTGAAAGGATGGATTTTCTTCGCTGTTTATTCATATTTGCATGTTATTCCACTTAGATCCCCTAACATCTTGAGCAACTTTTCTTCTTTGTTACTGTTTACTAAATACATTTCTCAAATATTTGACTTAGGCTGTACTTTGTTTAAGCCCATTCTTTCGGCCCAGAATTAAAATGATTTCCTTTTCTTTAAACTTTTTCTTCTATTTTTTTAATTATGATTTTTCGGTTTTCTGACTTCCCTCAATTTCATCCACAACTTTGTGGCACCAGAGAACTCAGGAACAAAGGTGATGTTCCAAACCCAGGAGACCTCTTTCCTCTATTTGTCTGCCTTCTGTAATCACACTGACTTTGTGCACTCTATTTTTCTCATCTGTGTTTCCCTTCTGCTGTGAAAGAACTTCTGTCTAATAAATCCAGCATTGATTCATTGTTTAAATCATGGCTAGCTGATTTTCAATATTTCACCTTTCCAACTTCCTCCCAAATGTTTAATACAGTTGCTCTGAATTGATTTTTTTTCTAGACCTATTATCTTAGGCTTTTCTCCTCTGAATCTCTTACTTTCTGCCCATTTTTCTAACCAATCTCTATCCTTCTATGTAGTATCCTTTTCTATCCTTTCCATCCTTTCTATCCATGTACAGCCCATTCCTTCTCCTGTTTCATTTTCCTCCAGCTTTGCCCTCTAACGCTTTCAGACTGAGCTGACCTTTGAGGTAGGTCCCTTCCATCCCAGACCTTTCCACGATTCCATGATTTTTGCAGGGTAAAACTCCTTCTGGGAGAGATGGCACCCACCTCATCATATAGGAACACCTTTGGGAAATATTGCCTTAGCGCTTCTCTCTTCCTGGGAGGGCTCTAGATGTGCTTAGATCAAAGTGTTGAATCAATTTATCAATACAAAAGCTGCTCGTGGATCAATCTGGGCAGAGACTTTTTTTCTGCTCAGAGAAAACTTCTGTGTTCAAACTGCCTTTGTAAGTTTGAAACACTCCAGAACCATGTTTAGTTCTTCTGTTGAAAGAGTAACCCCTACAAGCTCTGAGAAGAGAAAACCAATCTAAAAACTACTACAGGATGAGTTTGGGGAGGAGTCTTCGTGGTTGTTGTTGTTGTTTTACCAAAACAAAACAAAAACAAACAAAAGCTTCGTGAAGTTAAATTTTGCCCTGAGAAGCTGAAGCTGCTTTTCACATCTGCTAGGATAGGGAGTGGTCTCCCTTGGAAAAGCTTGCATTTGGGGGAAACAGATATGTTTTTAAAGTCCAGTGATTCTTTTTTCCCTGTCTTTCCTCTGCTAGGAAATCTTCCTGTTACTTTTTTTGTCATAGGTTGTTCTCGATTGCCTTGTTCCTCTGAAACAACAGCTGATGAATTCTCAGGGTTATCTGTTTTTTGAACCCCCATTAAGCAAACCTTATTGCTCTTTGGTGAGTTCATTTGCTTAATTTAATCTTTCTTTGTATCTCTGGTCCGACAGCAGCACATCCACTGATCCCATTGCTGGTTTACACAGGATCAGGGCAAGCATGGAAACCCCACTGACTGCGGGTGAGATCCTGCCCTCAGTTGCACCCAGGCAGTCCTACTAAAATGAGTGGAACTGTAACCTTGAATTTGCATCTTGGTGTTTGTTTGGGGGATTTTTTTAAGCAATGAATGCGCACCCCAAGCATTTTAGTATGTTGAGCCATAGAAATCAGAGAAGGGGAGAGAACATGCCTATATTAATAACTGCTATTTTGATTGGAAAAATTGCAACAAATCCCTTTTGTTGTTGTTGGAATTTGTCAGTTCCTCAGAAACAAAGCATTCCCCTTCTTGTTCTACTAAATCCCAACTAAGTCTCTGTGGACACCGAAGTTTTAAAAACCTTTCAGGCTTGTCCCCTGCTCAAACCCCCCTGCCCTTGCTGAGCCGTGTGTTGGCTGCTGGAGGCACCAGCCAGCCACAGAGCAGGGGAATGGTGCCTGCAGCTACAGGGACAAAGCCAGGGAAGCCTCTTAGCCTGGAGCAACCAAGGGCAGGATGCTTCTGCCTCACAGGGGGCTCTTGGGCTTGGGAGGTAAAGTGAAATTCCTCAGGGCTGGGGAATTAAACCCAACAAAAGCTATCTCTGAGTACAGCCCAATATCTCCTAATATGGTCCGTGTCTCTCAGATCCCAGCCAGCCAGAGGGAATATTCTTCAAACCTCTGTCATGTCTAATTTTAAATTCATCGAGTGACTGGGCTTCCACCACTCCACTTAAAATGTTCCTGCCATCCCTGCTGAGAGCCGAGTGCCCCTCACGGCCGCAGGACTGAGCGCTGCCCCATGGAGGAGCTGTCAGCAGCAGCCCAGGCCTGGGTGTCAGCAGGACAGCAGACAGGCAAGTGTGCCTGCCTGTGGACAAGCACACTTGCAGGACAGTGGCAAGTGACCATTGCAGACCACTGGTTTGGTTTCAGGTTTGTGTTTCCTTCAGTTAAATTCTAGTGGCCATCTTTTTGTGGTGGCATTCTCTGGGGCGGAAGTGAAAATAAAAGGTGTCATTGTTGGAAGCAACAGAAGTGCTGTAATAAATAACCTGTTCTTGGAGAGCAGCTCCTTTCCAAAAGAAAGAGGTGGCACTGGTGGGGCCCCACCTCAGGTCCTGGGTCCAGTTTTGGACCCCTCGCTGCAAAGAAGATGCTGAGGGGCTGGAGAGAGTCCAGACCCGGGAATGGACCTGAGGAAGGGGATGGAGAGTCAGTCCTATGAGGAGGGGCTGAGGGGGCTGGGAAAGGGGCTCAGCCTGGAGAAAAGGAGGCTCAGGGGGGACCTTCTGGCTCTGCACAGCTCCTGACAGGAGGGGGCAGCCAGGGGGGGTCAGGCTCTGCTCCCAGGGAACAGGGACGGGAGGACAAGGAACAGCCTCAAGCTGTGCCAGGGGAGGCTCAGGCTGGACATCAGCAGAAATTTCTCCATGGAAAGGGTGGTCAGGCCTTGGCAGGGGCTGCCCAGGGAGATTTGGAGTGCCCATCCCTGGAGGTGTTCAAGGAAGGACTGGATGTGGCACTCAGTGCTCTGGGCTGGGGACAAGGTGGGCACTGGGCACAGGTTGGACTGGATGAACTGCATGCGATATTCCAGCTGGGCTCTCAGGAGAGCAGAGTACACATGGGCACCACAATCTTCCTTCAGCCAAGTCCATAAATTTGATTATTTTAATTTTTATTCTTAAATACCCTAAATATTTATGGCTATCTAGGGAGACTTGTTTATTCTAATTGTTTTCTGAGTTTTCTTCTGATTAACTGGTGTTTTTTTAGTACCACATGGAAACTTATAGACTACAAAGCAGCATCCAAAATTATTTCCTGGTTACCTGGCAGATTTCCATTGATGGATTTCACTTTGGTTTTTTCTGTCTTTTCCCATCCATCAGCTCCTATTTTCCTCCTGCTGAATTTCCTTGAAGAGCCAGTTGCTAGCTCTGGAGATAACTGACTTAACAGAGGCCTAATTCTGACCCCACTTCCATGGAAGAAGCCTAATGGCCCCCCAGGGAATAAGTTCATCTTGAGGCAGTGAAAATTTAGACCAGAGTCAAGACCTGAGAACTCAGCAGAGAAACTATTGCCAATAGCCAGGGAAATGAGAATGGCTGTTGTTACACAGGAAAAAAAAAAAAGTTTTCTTACTGTAGAAACAGTTTTCCAACTCTGAGCTAGCAAAGCTTCCTGTGCAGTTCTGCTCTGACCTCTCAACCATTATCTGCTCACAGCCTGGCGCTGCTGATGTTTGTTTGCCTCCTTGCTTGCTTTCTCCACCCTTTCTGCACCAAGGTGTGGATGAGACGACTCCGGCTCTCTCCGTTTTCCCGTCCATGAATTCCATCCAGATGGATTATGTCAGCCCCAGTCTGAGAAATGGAAGCCAGCACCTCCCGTCTGATCCGGGGCGGATCATCGGAGGTGCCACGGGCAGCCCCCCCCAGCAGCGTGGCCCAGGGTGGAGGGCTTGGAAAGAGCCTCAAAGGTACTTCTGAAAGCCACAAAATGTTTTAGCAATTTTGGGTTTTCCCTGTCTTTTCTCTCTGAGAAGGAACAGATGGGAACAGGAGTGAACTCTGGCGTCTGGAAAGAGTGAAGGACCGGGATGAAAAGAGCCAGGTGTCAACTTTGTTCATCCCCAGCCCGGCTCGGTCAATTATTGACAGCAGAAACCTGTCCCCACGAGGGTTTAAATTGCACTAAAGAGAAATGATTCCACAAAGCCCTTTTTTCATTATCTCTTTCTCACCCAATTGTTCATCTGTCTTGGAAACTCCAGTTCTGCACAGAAAAAGGAAAGAAATTAATTTGAAGTTTTACTTCTTATGTCACAGGGAATTGTCTGCCTTGGTCTTTCCTACTTTACACTGAACACTGCGGTCTGGATTCCACTTGAAGTCCATTAGCTCTGTCATAATCTTTTAATATTATGCTAAATAGAATTTATTCGTAGGTAATTTGGACCTTGTTCCTAGAGCAGTTTGAAATGGAAACGTAGCACCTGTAAATCTTTGAGTGGGAAATCAGAAGCATAAAAACCACTACAGTGCTGTTCAGTCTCTGCAGAGTGTCCTTAAATATTGGAAATTACTTTTCTGCTTTAAATATTGGAAATTACGTGTATAAATGCAACTATATATATATGTATTACAGATATATGTGTACACATATATTTGTGCACATATATATATATATATGCAGTAATTGTACACAGGATGAGGCTGAAGATGTCTCATTCCTTATCTGAGTAGTGTTTCTCTTTTTATTATTTGTATTTGCATTTCAAATATGAGAATGCAAAACACCTTTGGTTTTAATCCTGTTATCAGAGGAGTGGGTATTCTTGCTTTAAGCTTTCTACTGAAGGACATTTGGGCAAATAACTTCCCTTCTGTATACTCGTGAGACTGATAATACAGGCCCCAAAAATAGAAATAAGGAACCTGTGTCAGCCTTGGCCCAGGTCTCAGTTCTGGGGTCTCACCATTACTGCTGGCATGAATTCCACTTTTAAAGCTTTTTTTTTTTGTTGTGTTTCTACCTTCTTACACTACCTTGAGGCAAACATTGCACTTCTAGCTCCTGTTTTCCGCTTGTGTGTACCAACCTCCCTTCAAAGAAACACCCCAGAGTATCTCTTAAATTTAGGGACACTCTTGGAATTAAACACCATCACAAAACACCACGACATTCCTTGATGCTTTCCCAACATCTCAAGCCTCACTTACACTTGGATACAAGAACAAAATCTCTAAGTCAGAAAGTTTTAATTTGGAGTCAAGGAAATGAGACTCTTTCCAAGGGCCTGGAGTGACAGGACAAGGGGGAATGGTTTCAGACTGACAGAGGGCAGGGATAGATGGGATATTGGGATGAAATCCTTCCCTGTGAGGGAGGTGATGCCCTGGCACAGGGTGCCCAGAGAAGCTGTGGCTACCCTATCCCTGGCAGTGTCCAAGGCCAGGTTGGATGGGGCTTGGAGCACCCTGGGATACTGGAAGGTGTCCCTGCCCATGGCAGGGGTGGCACTGGATGATCTTTAGGGTGCCTTCCCACCCAAACCACTCCGTGGTTCTATGACTCCCTCTGTCTAAAGTCATCCAGCAGTTCCAATGGATATTTCTCTCCCTCAGCCCCACAGAACTCACACCCACACTGAGTTTCCCGGTAAACACCCCCAGTTCTCTTGTGCCCTCTTTTGCAGAACAGTTTTGCCTTTTGGTTGCCAAAGAAACCTTTCCAAAAGCTGGAGCTGCATAAACTGGTACTGTTTTTCCACACATAATGCAATCCTTTATGCTTCTTTTACAAGTTGGCTCTGATTGCCTTTTGTCAAATGTTGTTTGTAGTCCTCAATTATCTCCTGTGTCTGCATATTCCTCTGGGTTTGTGGTTTGCTAACCCTGTCAGCTGTGGCTGTCTCCTGCCTGTCCTCCAAAACATGCAATTTGTTTTGTTTCTGCTGTGCAACCTGGCAACTTTTCATTGTTTTTTTTTCCCCTCTAAACATAGATCAGGAGTTTGTAATATTCTTTTTCTTTCCTCCTCAGTTTGATGCCTCTGTGCCCCAACACCATCTGAGTAGTTACAGTCCACAAGCTCCCCTGAAATTTCCTGTTTGATTGAAAAGCCTCAAATATGTTGTGTAAAAAACCCTTTTGTCTCATTTTTTTTTTTCTTTTAACTTCACATGATGCTGATACCTTTCAAAATCTCTTTACCACAGTCTGGTCGCTGTCTTGCTCTTCCTCTCCTAATGCCATGGTAGTGAAGTAAATCTGTGACCTCTGACCAAGCCTCCAAGACATAAAAGACACAATTATTGTTGCTCATGTCCTTTTTCAATGCATTCCTTATTTTGGTGAGAAGGCAAATTCTTGTTTGAATCCCCTCTGCTCGACTTCAGGAAATGTTAGGGCCTTCGAGGACCTTTGGCATCTCTATTTTCTCATCATCATCTTTCTTCTCTTCATGCTTTACACAGGATCTTCTTTTCCTCATTTTTCTCCTTCTACAATGCACTGTGCCTTGATGCTGGTTAGACAGAAGTCAGACCAAAAAAGGAATTAAGGGAAAAGGCATCACTGCATTCCTCTTTCAGAAAGACAGAAACTGAAACCGTCTTTAATGGTTAAAATCAAGGGGTTTTTTCCAAAACTGTTTAGGGCCACAGAAAACAAATTGCTTTATCAGACTTCTACACTACATCTCCATCTACTTAATCAGATGATGATTTAACAGTTTTGTTTACTTGCCTTCCCATTCCGTGAAAGATTTTTAGTAACTCTGGCCCTTGCTATGTTCCCTCCCAGATGCTGGTCCAGATTTAGTGTAAGGGTTGTCAATGAGGTCACCCCAAAGCCTTCTCTTCTCCAGGCTGAACAATCCCAATTCTAAAGCAATAACTATATGGCTAAAGGGTATTTCTGTTCCAATAAATATTTTCATGTTTATTTTGTGCCCATACCTAATTTTTAACGATTATTTAGAAGCAACTGGGAGTCAGTCCAGGCTGTGTTGGGGAATTCTGGAAAAGCAGACACATCTTATCTCTGTGTGTGTTCTGATGGTTACTTGCCCTGAGATAATTCAGAGATAGCTTTCCCTTCTAGTCCATAAAGTAGGTCAGTGTTGTCCTGTTTAGTTTTATTTATTGCAGTAAGGGAAGCTCTCATTCACAGTGTAAACCTGTGATCCTCAGTGCTGACAGCCCACTTTGCACAGTCCTCTTACTCAGTGCCTCTGTAAACCCAAAGGTTTATAGCGAGGGCCTGGTACTGGAAAAGAAATGCAATTATCCGGCTTCCTGATCAGATCAGCAGTCCCTCCGGGTTATAATGCCGCTCTTGGGGGAAACCGGGACCGAGGCTGTCAAGGCTCTTTCAGCCAGAGCGAGCAGGAACTTGCCCTGGCACACAGCTCCGAGTGAGCGAATTCCTGCTCTCGCCCGGCTGTGTCGGGGTGTGCGACCGAGAAACGCAGCCCTGCTGCCCGGGCACGGCGGCGGCGGCTCTTCCCAAGGACAAGGCTCCTACCCACGGGGCTGCGCGACGGATCGCGTTATGCTGTGGGATCTCTTCACGGGGTTTGGTCTGTCAGATCTCCCACGCCTCGGGGAGAGCCTCCAAGCCACGCACTGAACGGAGCGGCCGGCAGACAGCTGCTGCTCACCTCGGAAACACCCCTGGGTTCTCTAAAATTCACCGCGCCGGCTCTGCCGCGTTTAAATCGCCAGGTCCTACCAGCATCAGCTCGTTAGGATCTGTGTTTTCATTCTGAACCCTGGCGCTGCAAATATCCCGGGGTGGGAATTTGTCAGGCAGCGGTCTGCCAATGGCATAATGGATTCACGCCCAAGCCAGTTTGAATGAGTGCTTTAAGGGAGATTTCCTGAGCTGTAATTAGTAATGCATTGCTGGAACCTAGGTGCTGCATATTTAAATGCTCCTGCACCGGCTCCCATTAGTAACACATTGCTAAAGCCCAGCACAGCCTCCTGTCATTCATCCAGTTGTTTATTCACTCATTCATTCATTCTTGTTTCTTTTATTTCTGGGAGCAAGTTGATTTCTTTACACTTTTCCATTTTACACTTGGGGTAAGAGCTGAGCCACTCAGATGAACAGAACATTTCTGAGTGATTTCAGTTGAAACAAACTTCATTTTTCATGGATCAGGTGCAAAGCTCTCTTCGGCCTCTGTCTCTAAAGCACCACAATATATATTTTGTGGGCCTGTGGATACAAACCACCTTTCTATTTATATATAAAAAAGCCTTTTATGTTGACCTATGTAGTTTCAGGTTCTAGGAGATGCATCTGCTTAGAAAAAATACTAAAAAAATACTAAGCACAGTTTGAGAGAACGGGAACATTTTTTCATGGGCAGAAAAAAAAAAGAAAATAATTTTGCCAGGGTTCAGTACCCCTTTTTGGCTTGATTTCCACACTCCTTCGAGTTCATGCACTTATAAAGGAATTTTGGACTTTGAGCTGAGAGTGGTTATTGTGAATTCCCAAAAATGAGGATCTGCATGGGGACTTCTTGCAAGTGGCATGTCTTGGAGGTGATGGGACAAACCCATTCCACACATTTAGCAGCACAGCCTGACATTTAGGCAGGACACATGGAGCCAGGCACGGAATAAGGTGACCAGGACCATCGCTTCAGAGCAGCATCGGAAAGGACACGTGGCAGAGCCGGTCCCCTGCTCCGAAGGGAGGCCCTGCAGCTCCTTGGGCATGCAGGAATCTTTGCTGGCAGGCTGGCAGCTGGAAGGAGCTCAAAGAAGAGGGAGAGGAGGGTGAAGGGTTGCCAAAACAGGCTCCAAAGTGTCTTGCTGTGACTCCGACCAAGCGCTCACAACAAGCTGTCCAGGAATAAGTTCCAGCTCAAGAAAAGCAGTCGCTTCATGGAGGTTATTTGGCACACCTGCCTGAATAACAAACACACTGGGGTGCTGGCAGGGCTGTCATAATTCACTTCAGACTAGTCCTCAAATGCTGAGGTTCTCCCTTACAGAGAACCAGCTTCTTCTGCCCCTCAGGGTCTGTTTTTCCAAGAGCTTCGCCTGAGCCCAGCCTCCTCCCCAGTCTTCCAACAGAGTGAGCTTCAGACAGAAGGAATTAGGGGAATTCACTGAATATTTTAATATTTTTGACATATTCATTCAGTTCTCCACACCTTAATGCTCTGCATTGATCCAGTGATATCTGGGCCATGTGTGGCGGTGCCAGCAGTTTCCAAATTTGTGCAAATACCCATGAAACACGGCTTGTTATGCATAGCTTGGCAGTCCAATGCAGACAGTCTGCCAAAAGGAGACAGGAGCCTTATCAGAAGGAGACAGGAAATTCTCAAGCAAATTTGGGAGTTGACTTTTGAGTTGGGAGTGTTGACAGGCGCAGATCCCTCTGTCTGGCAATTATCAATTCTTCCTCTTATAACGACAGAGCAGATCCAAGTGCCTCGGATCCTGGCTGGGCGGGAGGTGTGTCCGAGCCCTGGTTCTCCAGAGCCATTCTGCTTATGCAGGTCTGGTTCTGACCTCGGCCCAAAAGCGCAAGGGTCACATTTCCAGGCCCCAGAAACCTCGGAGAGGTTTTTGCAGCTCATGAAAGGTTTCCAGCCCACACGGTGGAAGTTTCTAAGCACGTCTGACAAAACCGTGACGTTGTCAAAAGAAAATACGAATTCAGCACTAGGCTGCATTTAATCTGGGGTGAAAACACCGCCTGGGAGGTATGAGAGGTGCTGCTGCGAGGTTCCTTGCTGCTGTTTGCCCTGTCAGGTGTGCGTGCTCTCTCTCCTTTTTCTCAGCCAGGCATCGCTTGGCTCTGCCAAGTCCCCCCGTAGCTGTGCTGAGCTGTGCCCACGAGGATGTGCATGGCTTTGTTTCAGCGTCTTGTGGGCTTGCTTCAGCACCAGGCAATGCCTTCAGACGCTGCTAGGAGTAAGATCCGACACAAGGTGAATGACAAATCCTCTTGAAGTGGAAAACTTGCTTGATTTTCCGCTAAATTATTCCGTCCCTATTGGCAGTTTGCTATTTCCCCAGACTTGGCTCATAAATATTGGATGGCTGCCTAGCTGGGAAACTGCATTTCCATTTTCAACACCTGCTATGTGCTAGACTTCTACGAGAGTGCTAGCTGGCTTTCTGCAGGGAGGGGGACTTACAGCCAGTGTTGCTACCTGCCGGCGTTGTTAAAATGCGCTGAATGCTCATCCCAGTTTTACCTTTGCTGCAAGATAACTTCAGTTTTCCATGGCTTTTAAAGTATGGGTGGGATTCATACCGGAGCTTTTGCTGTTCTTACATCACCGTATCTCACGCAGCCACGGAGGATTCCGTGCTCTTCCTTATAGACTCGGGCTCTGATACTCCTGGCTGCTGTCTCCCTCCACACGCCCCTTTCACAGTGGGTTTGTTAATGAGTGTTTAGGAAGGAGCAATGTTTGCATTCCATGGCACTGTATATGTATAGAGGCTGCAGGGAACTCGGCAGAACCCACTGAGGTGTTATGTAAACAGAGGATATTTATGATAATTGTAATTATACACGGTTGCATTCGATTATTCATGGAAGCTCTGAAGCCATCGTTACATATTTTGTTTACCAGCTCTCCATAGCTATTTTAGTAAGACAGACAGGCTCAGGGCTAAATGCATTCCCTGTCAGGCTGGCAAACCTGGATTTCTGCCCACACGCAGCATGGGTACAGGATCAGTGCCATATTCTGGGGTTTTCTTACACAATGATGCAGAAATAATTAAAGGAAGAAAAAGTTCAGGAAATCCAGCACGCTTAACATGGTTACTTTGGTAGTTAGGTTGTGGATTTTTTTTAGGATCTGTTATCTTTTGCTTTCCAGTGAGTTTACAAAGACAGTGAATTCAGAAATAGACATTCATGCAAAACTTGAAATAACATTATCACAGTTGTGTCATCTATTAACCATCAATTTGCAAACACATTCTTGTACATGAGGCACACTTCCCTCTCCTCTTGTGGCAGCCCTGGGGTTCTCAAAGAGTAAAGGGAGTCACAGAGTCATAAATGGAAATACAGAGGTCACCATTCTCTTGCTCACAAACTCTTCCCTGGAAATAAATACCTGTTTATCCTGTTCTCAGCAGCATCCAGTAATGAAATTTACATGTTTTCTAAGCAACCTGTTGCAGTTAGAAGGACACCCTGTGCCTGCCTGATCCTTCAGCCAAGCAGTTCCTGCTTCACTGTCACACTAAGAGGGACAAAAATCTTTTCTGGCAACTTGAGCTCCTGGGGTTTTGGCTCATATCTTAACTTTTTCTTCATGAAACAATCGCTTAGAAAGAGAGGTAAAAGTGCAGGTCTCAGTCTGCAGCAGGGTTATATTAGTAACAGGACTGGGCTGGAAAACTAGCACAAGTTTGCTGAACAGGTCATGGATACATTTTCCTGAATCCTGAATCTCTAACCCTCAAGTGCATCGTTCACTTTGTCCTCAGGTCGAAGCACTTGAGGTTCCTCTCCATTTCTTAAGGTTTTGGTGGTGCTGGAATCAACAGCACCGTGCAAAGCCTCACCTGCTGCTCCTCACGACTGCGCGGTGTGGGCAGGATTCCTCTCCCATACGGTACAACCATGGAAAAGACAAGCACAGAGTTAAAATGACTGATGAGCAAAGTGGCAGGAGATTCCTGTCCTTAATGGATTTGTTGCTAGAGCCTTCAAATACGGGCTTAGCTTACAGCTGGCGGAAGAATAAAGATGAAAATGCAATTTCCTGCCTCTCAGACTGAGTGAAATACACCTGGGAATGAACAAGACTAGGGAACACAACTGCCTGGAGTCCCTGGAACGGAGGCTGGGTGGCACACGAGCTTTGCTGCTGCATAGGAGCACATTAATCTGCTGGGTTCTTTCCTCTGGGCTGTGCTAAAGGTTATCACTGCTGTAGCTTTTATGCTGGTTTCAAGCATTTATGCATTAATCAGCAGAGATATGGCACTGAACCTTTCCTTGCAATGTCTGCATATTTACTGTCTTGCATGACATATGTATATATCATTACTGGATGTTGATAAGAACAAACGAGAAGGAAATATTTAACAGACCCAAACAAGCACTACACTTAGGATATGATTTATAAGCTTAAAATGGAGTCCAAATGCCAGTGGTGGGAGCCCTGCAAACTGCATGTGCAGTATTGTGTTCTGCATCAGCACTTAAAAATGAAAAATTAAACATGAACTCCATTTACTCAGGCTACAATGAACATCTCCAGTGCTTTATGAATTACCGAGATGTGCTTACGTGCCAAACTAAAAGCAAACTGGGAAACCCAAACACCTCCAAGAAAACTCCTCTGTCCACTTGACAAGACTTTTTGAGTCAGAGACCAACATGTGCTTATGCCATCACAGTCTGGATAAGACAAAACAAAGCTTTGCAGAGTACATGAAAACAAATTAATTCACTGGGAAAGTCCTTTGCAGGCCACTCCTGGAAGGCAAAGTAAGTGATCTCCATTTTCAGCCCTCTCCAAAATAATCACCCAAAGCACTTCAGAAGGTCAAGAGGTCTCTGAAGGAGGTGGAACCAGTGGAAAAACTTTGCAGTGTCAGACTTTCACCTATGACCGCTGAAAATCAGGGGTTTAACCCAGAAGAGGAGTGAAGGAGAGGAAAGGAGAGTTTTCATAGAAAAAGAACAAAGGGAGAGAATCTTCCTTCAGAGAAAGCAAAAGGTGCTAATTTTTTTCCAGATGATGTAGAGATTCCTAAGTACTTGGGTGGAGTTTGGGTTATACTGAACTTCTGATGTTTCATGGACGGGCTACTGGCATGTGGGCAGGAGGGATCCAGTCCATCTTATTCCAGAAATAAGGCAAACAGTGGATCACAGACCTATGGGGTCGTGGTCTGCTTGTCCCATGATAAAAAAGAGGTTGGCTTTTGTGGTGCTGAGAGTTTTCTTGCTCCGTCCCCTTCCCAAGGACTGTGAGCTGGAAAGCAGGCACAGAGCAAGGTGGAGTGTCGAGGCAGATGGGGATCAGGAGCAAGCAGTGCTGGCTGGTGAAGTTACGGTGCTTGGGGAGACATGAAGCATCGCTGACATGGAGTGTTTACAGAAAAAAATCCCACAGCTCATATTTGTATTATGCATTTATAAATTCCTGGAACTCAATTTTATAGGGTTTTTGATTAATGGCCGTGCTGCAGTTCAGCTCCAGGCCTATTGAACTTACTGTACTGGAACCGAGCAAGACGTGCACAAGCCAAATGTGAGCTCTACTACCGGACTGTGATTTAAAGGTGCTTCGTGGCTCAAAGGCATCGCTGCGGAGGCTCTGCTTATTGTACATGTAGAGATCAAAGACAAAGGAGGGCCTCCCATCAGCCTTCTCAAAATCAGAGTCAGGTCTGTGTTTGCCTCAGACGGCAGAAGAGCCGAGGAACAATGAAAAATGCCGTGATTTCCCCAACGCTTTCACAGCAAAGTAGGTGCAGAGCTTGCGGACGCACGGATTCTCCTAATTAGACATTTATGTCACTTCCATCACAGCATCCTCCAGGAGCACGGCCAAATGCTCCATTTTCTCGTGCTGGCGCTGCGTGCCAAGCGTTCCCACACCGTGGTATTTGACATTAGTGCTGTTTCTCCCACACTTCAAAGAAGACATCTGTGGTTATGGCTGGCAAATGCCAACTTAATTGTTGATTATCATAATAATGTAGTCAAAGCAGGCTCGTTCTGCCGAGGTGGGAGTCACTTCATTAAATCCAGTCCTTATGGCTATTACAATTTGTGAGGTGAAACTCCTCGTCTCTAATCCATTGGTGTGCCAACGGCAGTCAAATGCAGGAAACGTGGGGAAAAAAAAAAACCAAAAAGAAAAAACCTGGGTGAGGAATTTGCCAAGAGAGGGAAACTTCTACAGTCCACAGCTTGGGTGGACTCACTTTGGGAGGTGAAATATCTGTTTGAACCTGGAGCTGGAATGTGAGAACAGGATCCCTGGCATATTTCACCCACGCTCTTACAATCACTGCTAGTGGGAAATAAAATGGAAGATTAATAATCATTGTTGATTGTACAAAGCTTTAAAAACATGAGGGACATTTGTACTCCTTCTGAAAACACAGGATTCAGGCAACTGGATCTGGTTCACCCCACTTCTTTCTGAGTATAGCACGAATTTGAAGTTCCATGTCTGTTCCATATGCTGTGTAACAAAAAGGAGCCCACATGCCCCCACACAGAGAGTAAATCCTGGAAAACTGAATTTGCAGGTAAAAATTAATACTGAAAAATTGTTTCTAAGAAAGTTTCTCCTTCAGCGGTTTGGCCCTGTGTTTGTAAAAACAAGAAACAGTTGCAATGACGCTGGCTTATTAAATAACCTCAGACCAGGGAAAAAATAAGAGGTATAGGGTTGCTGAAATTCATTTAATTACACTTATGCAGCATAATGGGCTTGACATGAAGACAAGCTTAGTCTGTTTTTAATGAAAATGTTCCTAGTTTTTATGATTGCTTGCATTTGGATGAATGTCCTTTATTGTTAAGTATTATACATAGGTAATTAGCATGATCTGTTTATGGCAGAATTACAACTTTTTTTTGTGTTTTTTTTTTTTTAAATTGGCTTTCTTCATTACTCATCCTCAATTAACTTCATTTTTTCTTAGCTCTTCTTACTTTCTTCGAGCTTTGCAGATGACAGTGGTTGTGACTTCTCAGGGCATTGTTTTGGAAGATAAACCCTTCGGAGCGGCTCACGTGTTTCTTTTTAAAGGGAACTTTCATTCATGTCTGTTGAAGCCCTGGCTTCCAGATGGTTCCAATATAAAGTAGCGTTTTTCTTGCCGTGCCTCTCTGTCTCCCGCACTGCTGGGGTGGGTCAGTCACAACCAATGGCTGGCCAGCAAATGAGACCCTGATTTGTTATTGCAGAAGTCCCAGTATGATTTTAGGGTGCAAGGTGGGTCAGCCTCCAGTCAGACATTGGTCAAGCTCCAGCAGGAGTGACAGACAGACAGACAGACAGCAAGCTGCTGTTTTAATGGGAGAATATTGGCTAAAAAAAAAAATAAATTACAATCTGAGTGTGTTAACCCTGGAGAAAACTAGTGGTGCTTTCAAGAGGAAAGGAAGAGGCACTGCGAGTGTGTTCATGTGTCTAGAGACTGTCAAGATTGTGGGTTCATTTGCAGTCCCAGGCTTCCCAGGCTTTCAAGGCAGGAATGGTGTGAGGCAGTGCATTTGAAAGCACCAGAGGTTAGCCTGAGGATGCACAAGAACATTCACACTGGGTAGTTAATGTTCCCAAACTGGTGATCCCTGGCACCGTGGATGTAGTTATCCTGGGAGTATGAGGGACCAAAAGGTGGGGGAGCCATGAGGGATCTCAGTCTCCAGCTCCCAGGACGTGCATCCCTTTGGGGCAGTGCTGGGATGAATGATGTGAGGAGCTGGCAGCCCCCACTGCTGGGGCTCGCTGCGGGCATGGTGGGTTTGGAGAATAAATTCTGCTCCCCGGGATCTGGACACAGGGTGTTACTGAAAACGTGAAGGATTAGGGAATACCAGAGGGATTGTGTATTTTCATCCTGACTCATTAAGTAATTCTGAGTAAGTGTTCCCAAAGGTTTCCCCAGTGTTTCTCACAGCTTTATCAGCCCCATTCCATCTCTCCAAAAGGAGACAGACAGACTCCCACTAACTTCTTTTGGAGCTGAACCGGGCCTGAAATGTGCTGCATGCAGGACACACAGCTGTTTGCTTACAAGCCTGAAAATAGCTAAAAGCACATTGAGAAAGTGCCTGGATGCTCATCATTTGGAATTATTTTTGTATTCATTTTATGGTTGGTGTTTCTAGCTGCCAGATTATAAATCAATGACTGATAGAAAAGTCATAAAAGACTGAGAAAAATGCAGGATCACAGGCTCTGATTATGTCATGTGACCTGTGTGAAAGGAGAACAAGGACAGTGTGCTTTTGGGACCAGTGAAACTATGACTTCTTAACACTATTCATACTTGCAATGTACTTCTCTATGTCCATTTTTAGGGCGATAAGTGTTTTTCACTAACATACTTTAGCAACTAGAAACAATTTTCATGCTTTCCCATGCGGATTTAGTGTGGAAATGGGAGGAGAGGACTTGCTGAAACACATTGCAGTGATTCCACCCTAAGCAAGAAACACATTTTTTTTGCAGAACAAGATTATCAGCAATAGGTAATTCTAAGCAGACTGCATGTGCTAAACCTCTGAGTGTTGCAGTTTATCTGTGTAGTGAATGTAACACCGGATTCTATTTTTTATCAGTTCCACATTCCAGAAAAGCTGCGTCTTTGACAGATGACACAGGAGCAGGACTTGTCCAGCTGGTAGATGCACTCATCTGGTTAATACTCCTCAAATATCTCTCCAGGGTAAAAATGTTGGGCTGTTTTTCAAAGGCCGTCAAAAGACAGGGGCTTTAAAGTCATTGTCACTTCCCAGAGCATTGGAGAGCCCCTTGGTAATTCATCCCAAAACCTGCAAAGGCACCAAATCGTCACCTGAGGGGGTGAGCACCTTTGTCAGAGTTTGGAAATCCTACCTGTGGTACTGGTTTTCCCTCTTTGTTTCTGGAGGGGATGATTCCCTGAAAGGAACTGAACACATTTATGTTCTTTCTCGAACTCAGATCTTGTCTAAGCCATCACTGTGAGGTTACACTGTGCGTAGGAGGTGCAGATCCACAAGCAAACTTCACCGAGGTTATTGTGATCACAAGTGTAGTGGCAAGCAATAACTTGGTTTTTCCTAGTTTTTATTTTTAGTTGTTGTGACACAGATGAGTGAAATGTGCAGTTGAGACAAATATCTAAGTGTGTTTTTGCCCATACATGAATATATCCAGGGAGCCTTGGGCACAGAGCTCTCTGCACCTCCCACAGCACTTTCCACAACAGACACAGTCTCAGTTTTTACAGCAACCACAGCACCTCGACAGTCCCATTGGGACAAACTCCATTACTGTCATTCCCATCTCACAGGTACAAAAGTAGCTCCAGAAAGCTGCATTCTTCTTTTACTTCAGAACCACTAAATGCATTTTAGTTACAAAGCAAGCAAATCCTGCAACTGTGCTACTGAATCAACTTCAGCAAATACACCTCAGAGTAAAACTTAACCTGCTTTGTCTTTACTGGTGCAACATGCGGCAGCTGCATGTTCATCAGTAATGCTGCAGTAAAACAAAGTAAAGTTAATTTTAGCAGCATAAACAAGCCCTTAATGTCTTTTCCAAACTTATAAAGGCAATTCCCAGGGGAGTTAGGAACTGATCACAGGTTAGTGACTTAAACCACTGGACGCTCCTTCCTGACTTGTGGACCACTGGGAGGAAATCCTGCAAAATTTCCAAGAGCCCTCAGCTTTCAGCTGGCCTCAGGAGGGCTGGAAGCCACGAGCGCTTGGAATGCCGCAAGCATGGTCTGCACGAGGCTGGAGCCTGGCTCTGAACAGGCCACGGACGCCTGCAGCACTTGGATAACCCCACACGAAATCATCACTTTCACTGTGTTGTGCGCCGTTGGGCTCGTCATGGCAGAGTTTTAATTGCTGTGGCTGTTGCAGTAACATCTGGGGCCGTGGCCAGGGTCTGGCCTCGCCGCCCCAAACCCGCGTGAGCGCAGCCAACGAGACCCCGCAGAATTCCCGGTGGAAGGGGAGAGGAAGCGGGGACTGGCTTCTGGCATCTGGGGCTGGCAGGCGACCGAGACGCTGCGGGCCCGTCCGGTGGGCGCGTGGCCGGGGGCAGAAGGGCGGCAGCGGGGCCGCAGCCGACTATGGCATCTCCTCCTGAGCCTGCTCTCACACGCCGGCCCACGAGGAGAAACCAGGCAGGCACAGCACACTCCTGCTGCTCCGTGACCTCAGTTAATCCAGCAGGTTCCCAGGGCAGGAGGTGTTTGATAGGGACAGGAGGTCTGGCCTTCCCTTTTGGGAATGACGGGAGCATCACTCAGTGCTCCAGCCTCACATCCAGGCATGAGCACGGCTCCAGCCTCCCTCCTAAAAAGCTCAGAATCCAAGGGAAAAGATTTTCCACAGGGCTTAAGAGAACAGGGCCGGGGAGGAGCAGGGCTGGGAGGGAAGGGGTGTATTTGTGGCTGGGGCTGGGTGCTCCATTCAAGGATCTGCCCTCGGGCAGTCTATACCAGCAAACACAGCAGTGAGCTGTACTTGTAAATATATATTTTCACTTACTCAAACTGTAAACAGTGATGA
This sequence comes from Ptilonorhynchus violaceus, assembly GCA_013397565.1. Lineage (NCBI taxonomy): Eukaryota > Metazoa > Chordata > Aves > Passeriformes > Ptilonorhynchidae > Ptilonorhynchus > Ptilonorhynchus violaceus. The sequence continues at coordinate 440,326 of VZRJ01000586.1, read as the reverse complement.
CAGCTGGGAGAAGAGCAAAGATGGGTAGGAGGGAGGAGAGGAGAGATTTTTTTTTTTAACAAATACATTTGTCAGTCTCGGAGCTGGTGAAAAAGTGCACTGGCATCGAACCAAAACCCAGCTCCTGCATGACACATGCTGACAATCAAGGTTTGTTGTTTTTTCCACTGAATGATATTTCACAAAGCACTGGAATATTTTCAGTTTAGGGCCAGATCCTCACAGCGATACAAGCCAGTGGGATGGCACAGTGATGCTAAACCACAGAAGATCTGGCCTTCTAGACAAAATTCAGATGCCTGTATCATCAGAGAAGGCCTTTCAATCCTTGTCCCTCGGATCCTGTGGACAATATTGTTAGATCTTATGATTCCACTGCAATGACATTATCCTTCAGGTCATAGACTCACTGGCAACCTTCTCACTATGTAAGAAACACATCCCAGTTTTCCTAAATCCCTGAAAAAGTTTGGGATCAGAAAAGCCTGAGCAACTAAATTCAAACTGTGTGGAAGGAAAGCCTGTTCACTTCAAACAGTTAAGCAATTTGTGCTTCTAAACACATTTTTGTTTGTGTATTTGTTTTAAAGTTCAAGTCAAGCAAGCTGTTTTGATCCCTTGAACTGGACTCAAAATATTTTCAGATGGTCAACTTTTAATCTTTTTGACACTGACTCATGTGTTTTCTTGCCAGATTCATGACTTTAACTCTTTGAGACTGCCTCAGCTTTTATCCTCCTCAATTTTAAATGGTGGTTCAAACCCCAATTAAGTTCTTTTTCCCTGAAACAAGCTCCAGTGACTTAAAGCATTTTGACTCCTGGCAAGACTCCTTTAGCTTTAAGAAGTGTCACTTACTTTGTTTATTCTCTGTGCTCCATCTTCTTTATGTACAATAAAGAAGAAAAAAGAATAGATGAAAGAATAAAGAATAGAAAAAGAAGGAATAGAATAAAGCCCATCTCACCCAGTTCCCAGCAGCTCCTGTAGTAGTACACGGGTCCGAGGCGGGGATACAGCCCCTGTGTCCTTTTCTAAGTCCCTCCTCATTAACTTTTAACTCAGCCACTGTTGAGAGAGGGTCTGAAGGTGTTTGGCTTTCACCAGCTGGCCCGAGAGGAAGGATGGGAGTGCCATTCCCTCTGAGGGAAGCCCAGCCCAGGGAGAGGATCTCGGAGCCATCGGTATCGGACGAGCCACACACATAAAAATGTAAGGACATCCCAACAGCTGCAGGAGTTCCAGCTGCAGTGTGATGGTTTAGGAAACCAGGGAATCTAACCCCAAGGCACTGCCTTACAGCACAACAAAGTTCATTTTTGGTGCTCCTCAGGGCAGTGTGATGCTGCAGGGACCAGCAGGTCCGAGCCCAGCGGCCTCTGCTTTACACTGGGATATTTCAGTCCATTCTTTCAGCCCAGCCCAGGCCTCCCGTGGGGCTCAGGCAGGTCAGCCTGTGTCTTTGCCACAGGGATTTCCACCGGCACGACAGGAATCATCGGAGCACTGCTCAGCCTGATGGGAATATCGGGAGAGCAAATACCCAGGAGATACCAAGTCACGAGCTTCCTGAAGCTGAGGAGAACAGAAAGGGTTGTTCAGAGCCAACAAAGCTCTAATGGGATGACAGCACACGGGAAAAAAGGGGATTTCACCGCAGCCAGAGCCATGCCCTTTCCCAAGCCTGAGCTGTACAACACAAGGCCTTTGCAGCAGCACATCTGTGCCCATGCTGCACAGGCAGACCTGGTCTGACGGCGATTTTTAGTTTAGAAAGCAAAATCACTGGTGTAGATCTGGCCTGGGCCTGCAGTGTGTTTGCCAGGCTGACTCCACCAGGAAACAACCAGAGGCACAACCATGTATAGATGGAGCTGCCTTCCACAAGCAAAGCACACTGGAAGAGTGAAAATCCATTTTTGACAGACATTCAGGGAGCCTTCTGCCCACATGGTTGTGTCAAAGGCAAGAGGAAGTATGGAATCACAGAATCCTGGAACTGTTACGGTTGGAAAAGACCTCTGAGATCACCAGCTCCGACTGGTAACCCAGCAGCTCCACGCTCACCACTAAACTGTGTCCTCAAGAGCCACATCCACACAGCTTTTGAACAATTCCAGGGATGGTGACCCCACCACTCCCCTGGGCAATCTGTTCCAATGCTTTGCAACCCTTTCTGTGAAGAATTTTTTCCTGATAGTGCAGCCCCTGTCTGATCCTGCTTTAAAGCAGTGCCTCTTTGATACAGGCTCAGTTAAAACTCCACGGCTGAGCTGGTACAACTTCTCTGTGTGATCCTTTTTAGAAAGGTTTGTTTGAGGGCTTTTTCCACCAGCAGAACAAACAGAAGCTGGACTGATAGCAAGCAGATTAACCCACTGAAAACCCACTGCATCAGGGGTATGGTTTTGAATATTTGAAGAATGTGAATATTGGGAGAACAGAATCAGAGAGAGAAGGGGCCCTTCTTTTGTCACTTGTGCTTGGTTTGCACAAGTTTCCTTTTATCAGCTGCAGTGGAGTTTCCCCCAGTTTAAACCAGTGTTGGAGAAAGAGGTGAGGCACAGGGAACATCAAGAGTGAGAACTTTTGAATTAGTGAACTGAACAATCTGGACAGTATTTAAACACATACTTTTCTTACACAGAAGACTGATGGGAAGGCATAAAGGAAAAAAAAAAAATCTCGTGAAGATGCTAAATGCAATTTATTCCAAGAAATAAGATCAAAAGAAGCATGTGAGCAGGAAGAAATTTATGTTGTATGCAAAGCATAAAAAAAACAAACCTGGGAAGTAACTGTTAGCAAAACCAAATCCTCCTTGGCATCTACTCCAGAGAGGAGCAACCAGCAGAAAAAAGGCAGATAATAAGCCTCTGTGTTGCATTACTTTAAAAATGCACTTGAATGAAAGCAAGTAGTACAATAATGAATGAGTCAGAGAGCACTGTGCAATTAGAGGTCGAATTTAAGGGAGTTTGTAAGAGCAACACTTCACAAGAACGACTTGGCTGGGCTTATTGTTATGGAAAGGGGGAGAAACGCTGTGGTGAGTCAAATGGCATTTGTGAAATAGGAGGGTCTGATCAAACTGATCCAGATTAGTCCTCCTCAGCAGTAAGACCTTAAAATTAGGTCAGGGGGATGAAAGGAGAGTGGAGTCTAAACTGTTTCAGACAAAGGCTCTGTGACATATGGAACACGTTACCCTGACGAGTAACTAAAGCAGGGAGCGTGAATGTTTTCAAGGAAGAAAATGACAGGGCACTCCATGAGGAAATTTGCAACCATGGGAGCTTCAAAAGGAACACAGATCCTATTTATTTGTGTATATATGTAGGGGAGTCAGCCACTGCCTGCGTTCTGCAGGGAATGATGATAAGCATTGTTTATTCTTCTTTCCACCTTCTTAACCGTGGTGTTTGTGGGGTTTGGTTTGTTCTGTTTTCATTGGGCTGCAATTTTGCCTTCCCAGAACACAAAGGACAAGAGCTAATAACATTTGAAAGGCTATGGGTTTTTAGGTTCAGTATGCAGTGGTTTAAAATCTTCATTCTTCGTATTCTCTTCTGCTTTCACAAGGAGTTTTATAGGTGAGGACTTTTCACTACAAAACAGTCCTTGACTAAGTTGTTCCCCAAATTCCCTGCTAGGTGTCTCAGATACTGTCTCCACAAGGAACATAGGGAACACTAATCCAGAACTTTAATTTCAAATCTTGAACCTGAGACCTTATTTTAGTATGAAAATTTGTCTTAGAAAACAAAGAGAAAATTGAGAGATCATTCATTGCCCTTATACTGTGCATAAAACCCTCCTTTTCACTGCCAAAAATTGCAGGTTTGGAGGAAGGCAATGAAGTTACAGAACATTTTTGTGGAGTCATACTGGCATTTAAGGCATTTTTTCCATTAGAATGTAGACAAACTAGTCCCCTTTCTTGCTATAATGCTATTTTTGTTTTTCTTTCTACAAAGCTGTAGACCATCTGAACCAGCACAAGCCTCACAGTGTAGGCTCAGTAATTTTCCCAGATTTAAAAAAATTAAAGAATTTGGAGAAATGCTTATCTGAGCTTCAACTTGCTGATAGAGCACAGAAGAGAGGCCAAGATAGTTTTGTTTTACCAACCTGTTTTTTGGAAATTTCTGTATGCTTCCTTTTTTCACTTTCCTTAGAGATCTGCCACAGAAAGGTCTTCCAAACAGAGTCACTCTTTCAGGTAAATCTGAAGCAGCACCACCCAAGTCTACAGAATTATTTTAAGTCTATACAAGCAACTTTTAAGCAGAAGACAAGTCAGTGTTTCTGAAATTCCTCCGGTTTATTCGGAATCATGTTGATCGCGAGCATTAACACCTGACCCGTTCCCTGTTGGATTTCCTCAGAAGAGCTTACCAGTACTGACATTAGCTTAACAGAAAACCAAGCCAGCTCAGACTTGGTGCCAGATTATGACCTCAGTTTTATGCAACTCAGTCTGCAGTCGCCTGCTTTCTGCGTGACCAAAAGCAGAATTTGGCCTCCAGCTTTAATTTTTGAGAGTTGCATACACACAACTGTCTCCAGGCATAATACCATTTAATAATTTAAAACGGGAATAAATGTCCTTTGCAATTTTCCTTAATTTCTAGCAGTCTAAAAATACCTGCCTTATCTTTGCTAGATAACTCCAGCAAAGTATTTTGCTGGTAAATACAACTTCTGCACGTGCCCTTGAGTTGCATGGTCCAGACATGGCCTGCCAGGTCCTCTTCTGTTCTCCACTCACCTGTATCTCGGTCAAAGCTATACTGGAGGTTTGAAATCACCAACTGTGCCCCCACAGGTCTACTGAAAAGCAAGAAGCCTTCCTGACACGGTCAAGGAAGAAACTTCTGAGGCTTGAGGTGCTCTCAGCCCAGAGATGTTGGTTTAGGGTGAGATGATGGGAGCATAGGACAGAGAAGAGGCATGTGTGTGGGTTTTTCTTTTCCTGGGGGTGCACAGGAGATATTTCCTGAATGTGTGTAGGTTTCCATCAGTGCCAGCCACAGGGAAAGTTGCCTTCCATCGAAAAAGCCCTTTACTCCTGCATGTGGCTCAGCAAAGCTCTCTGTGTTCCCACTGTCAAAAAGGCCTGAGAACTTTTTATCCCCTTTTCATGCAGTTATCCCAAGATGTTGACTGACCTCTCACCTTTTCTAAAGAGTTTCCCCATATGTTTGCCTCCCCAAAGTTCCTAAGGATGTGATTGCTTTGTTTTGTTTTTGCAATGGGCTCCCTTCCATATTTTCTAGTAACAGACTGCGAGCAGGTTGGGAAGGTCTTTCCCAGGTTTCAGGGAATGTGCTCCCGCATTTTCCAGCACTGGTCATATCCTATCTCATTTTAACACGGGCCTTTCCTTCAGAGCGTGTACAGGAGGCACTCACTCCTCACCACACGCTGCCAGCGCCGGTACCAGGGCAGGAATACGAGAGGGAGGCAGGAGGGTTCCTCCCCCTTCCCCAGCTCTGCTCCCAAGGCTGTGCATAAAGGCTTGCTCAGAGCAACCCTTCCAGCAGCCAGAGGAGCAGGGACCGCTCACCCAATACTCCCTGCTGAGAGGAAGTGGGTGGAGAGGGGATGCTGAGATGACAGAAGCGCAGAGCCCGAGCTTCACCCCACTCCGCTGCCTCGCTGGCCAAAGGAGCTGGCTGGGAGCATGGGAGAGTAAACCGCTCCACGGGAAAAAAAAAGGGAAGGAAAAAAATGAGGATGAAGTAATTGACTTTTGCAGCAGAGCAAAGGGAGTGCAGGCGGTGGTGGAGGGAAGATAGGGAGGAACTGCGAGTGACTCAGAGTCGCTCCCCGCTCCGCTCCTGGGGAGAGCAGCTGTGCATCTGCCCTCGCACGGGCCGCGCTGGAAAGCTGCTCCGGCGTCCAAAGCAAGCATCCCTAATTCTCCCGCTTCCTGAAGCACAACAGTGCTTGGCTCCTTCCTAATCAGGGATTTCTACTGTGCAAATTGAAGTCTAGGACCAGGCTTTTCCTATGTGCAGAATTAAAAATCCCTCCCTTGGTTGTTTTGTTGGTTCCTGGGGAAAACTACTGAACTGTTACAGCCGATTGACATTGGCCCGACCCTTTCTTAAAGCTCGTTCCAAGTTATTCTTAATTCCTCGAGGCACCTGAGATCTTCTGCGTGAGCCAGCCACGGACACCTTTGGCAATGTCTTCCACATCCTTTTTCCTCCCTCTGCTTGCTTCCCAGTTACTTCTGACTTCACTAGAGCAAGGACTGTTTGCCTTTTCTTCCCTGCTTCAGTAGGAAGAAATATGGCATGGCATTGTTTCTGGTTTTGGCCAGCCGACTCAGTGGGCTTTGGTTGAGGCCAGTAGATTCCAGGGAAGAACCCGAAGGAAGAGATGCCAGAGTGCAGAACAGCCTCGACCTCACAGGAGGAAGGTCTGAATGCCCACTCTCCTGTTTTCTTCCCATGTAACCTTGGGGTCACATAACCCAGGAAAAGTCACAGAGCCTGCCTGGGCTTCAGTTTCCAAACTGTAAAACAGCAGCAAAAGCACTTGGTCACCAAAGCCGTTCTCAGCTATGAAGAAAAGCTGCCGTGCCTGCAGCAAGACTGCCAGCAGCCCTCTCCCACCCTCTGCTAGCAGGGCTTGGAATGAAATGATCCCTAAGGTCCCTTCCAAACCAAACCATTCCCTGACTCTGTGATTCTATGAATTTTGGAGTGGTTAGATGTGAGCAGGATTCTTTTGTGGAATGTATGAAGTGTGCATACAAAAAAAGGTGAACAAAAGTCTGCTAAAAAATTGCTCTTTCCATTCCTAGTTCTCATACCCTGAGAATTACTTTAATCCTGCCCTTCTATAATTTTTTTCATAACCAGAATTCCTGCTTCAGTAAGCAGGAATTTTCTAAAAAGCCGTAGTAGTTACTGACTGTGTGAGGAGAGGTCAGGCCAGCTGTGGTACATCTCATTTGCCTCCCTCACATGCCTAGTTTAAAACTTTGCTCTTCTGTCAAATATCTGGAGATCAGATGCTTGGTGAGAGACAACACGTGTTGAAGTACTCCCAGTCCTAAAATTCCCTTTTCAAAGATTTTTGGCAAGGGGTAGGGGGAAGGCATTGTGTATCAAGAGCAAAATGGCATCTGGATTGAAAGATAAGAAAATCCACCACGGTTTCCAAAAACCAAGGCCATTCCCAGACGAGTTTTGGACCTGGCAGAGGTGCAGAGCTTGCATTAGCACAATAGGAGAGCACAGAGATCATGCTCTGACTTTGAAAAGGCTTCTAGAGACCCTAATTAGCAAATTCTCAGACACTTTGGATGCTCTTTAGCAGAGCATTCAACCACGAGCTTAATGTGTGAGCAGTCTACAGTGCAGCAGGGCAACCCACAAACGCAAAAATCAGATACTCTGCTACACTGGGACCAGAATGCTCCCAGCACCCTTGAGCATTAACCCCTAACTATAGTCAAACTCACAGCAAAGTGTTGTTAACTGAGAGCTAAAACTGGAAAACTTCCATGTCTGGAGGAGAGCTGCATACTGGGAATTCCATCCATGTGCACATCCACGAACTAGGGGACTCACGAGCAAAGTTCCACTTCAGGCAGATTTTTACAAGGACAAAAATGCAGAGTAGCTGGATTTACCAGAACAGTCCTTACCCTCAGGACAGGCCTCCATGTAAACAATTTGCTGTAAACTAATGCCAATTAGCAGAATGAATTTTTTCCTCTAAATGGGCAATGGCTTTTTGAAAGATTCAGATGCAAAAAGATGGGAAAAACACAAGGCTTTCGTGGGCACACAAATGTATTTGTGGGCTCTTCTCCATGAGAAGGACTCAAGGGTGTCACTGCTCACCTGGGAGCAGGTCTAGGACAGCCCTCATGATTTCACTGACAAAAGTTGCTGGTAGAGGTGATGTTTCCTATTAACCAGATTATTCAGCTGCTCAGAATTGACAAGTTCCTTCTGTACACAAGCTCTTTTTAAAGTCTTGCATCTCTTGCAAAGAAGCAAACTTCTAACTTTTTCCCTCCAAAACACTTGTATTTTATCAGAAATACAGGACTCCCTTTTCTCTGATAATGAACTTCAAAACATAATTTTAAGCTGGTTGTGAGCAAGCTACTGCACCTGTGCAAAGGGCATGGCAAAGATACTCATTATACACAGCAATGCTAATTTAATAATAAAACTAATGAGGATTGAAGATCGATTCTATTTAGTCACATTGTCATTCCCCCCCCC